>CM044396.1:34202500-34597500 GCA_024322285.1 Musa beccarii | reverse complement strand
CCTCCATAAAGTGATATGAACGGAATCCTCTAATCAAAAGTGATAAATACAAATATGAGATAATTCACTTATGGAACAAATCAAAAACATAATTAGATGATCAATAACATGCATCATGAGAAAATGATTCAACCAAGGTCTGTAATTTCGTATCATACCAAAGTTTTGATAATTTTCTGGTATGGTACGGTACGGTATACCGAACGGTACATTTTGGTATACTGTTCGGTATACCGTTCGGGTGACGTCGACGTCGCATATAAAAAAAAGAAGAAGAAAAAATGACGTTGCTCGTGCAACGTTGCCTCGGGAGACATCGCCTCCCTTCTTGGGCGACATCGCCAAGGGAGATAAGAAACAACAAAAATCGAACAGAATAGAAGAAAAATAAGAAACAACCATAAAATAATTTATAGAACATTGCTTTCGAAACTAACCTTTTCTATGCTTGATAGACTAACTGTCTTATCTTGTTCAAAGTTAAAAAGATCATGAAGCAGCTCATTATCCTGTATACTCAAAAAGACAGATAAGTAATTATACAGTTATTTTGTTCTGACGATGAGACTGAACAGGATGGATTTACAACCTGGGCATGCTTGAGGAAGCCTCTCCCAAGAAAACGCTTCAAAAAATTAAGCTGTCCAACAATAGACAATCACATTCATCATTATAGTACTTTACTAGTAAACTTAACAAAAAAAGAAAATCCAGTACTCGAATTGTTTGAGTCCATGTTGAAGCCCTGAGGAGGCCATGCTTGCTTGATATCTTCAATGAAATCTCTGGACATTCTCCAGTCTGATACATTAACATGCGAGTTTCAAAAAATAAGACCAATTGATATGGTACATCACAAGATAAACAGCATCAATGCCAAAGAAGTACCTGAACATAATCCAAGATTTTCTGAAACAAGTCTCGCTGATCATTGAGATTTTTTTTGTCGGTTCCTTTACCTCCAGCTTCAACAGAGAGATCATTGGCTTTAGCCAAAATCTTTGCCTTCATCGATTGCATATATGGAAGCATTCCATGTTTTAAAACTTCATGGTTGAGGCTGTCGATATCAATGTGATCACTCCAGTGTAAGTCCAATATCCCTAACTCAAAGAAAAGTGCTATTGCTTCCCCAGCAGCAACACGAACAGAACGGTCATTATCTTCTAAAAGAGTGAAAAGGAATGCAACTGACCTGGAGAGAATCAGATATTGACACAATTTATGTTCAACCAAATAGTCAAAATAAGACAATAAAACAGATTTCAGAACTAATTTAACATACTCCTTCCAATTATCAGGATTGATTCTCCAACCACTAATGGTCGTAAGAAGAAATGACCATGCAGATATTGCCACCGCAAGTACAGTGGAGGGAAGTTTCTTCACTAGCCCAACCTGAATGTAGAAGTGAAATTATTGTCAATCTGAATACACAGCGTAGCAAGGGTTAACTTGATCAAAAACTGAATCAATTAAAAGGAAGTTCTAAACTCAAATAATTTTGTAAAACAACAACATGCTCACATACATTGGGACCTGACTTCGGATATATCACTTGCCACATTGCTTTCAGCGATATTTCAGTTTCAGCCAGATCATTTGCACCAACAAAAGTTACAACAGCCAGGCAATCAAGTACCTAGAGTGGCATTTAACAGATTCAGAATATATTAAGTATGAGAATTAGCAAAGCAATGGAGAGAAACAATAACAAGATTTAATATTTATAGCTATAACCATACAGATGATTTTTTCCGTGCATCAGACCCAGATATAAGGGCCTGGGAGAGATGGGAGACTGATTCTTCCATTATCTCATGAGCATTATTTTCTGCACCAACAGTAATGGCAAGCAATCCTGAAATGAAAACATAGGTTAGGTACACCAGCAGCTAGATAAGCGTCAATTGCATAGTTTATGGATGAAGGATTGAAGGATACCAATGGCACGAGAAGCTAAACAAGCCTCCTTTGTAGAACCTCTCTTAATTGAATTAATGTACTGATTTAATAACGTAATAAATCTGCAGCCAACCATAAACAAGCAAGAAATGTTAGATTACAAACACATGTATCAGAGAAACCAAAGGTAACATCATCTTGATCATTTTTGAAAACCGAGTTAAAATTGAGTAGATAAGTTCAACTTTATTATAATTATATGAAATTAAGTGTGTTTTTATTTATAAGCTTGGTTTCAAAAGTTCCTTTTTTCTGAAACAAATGGATTAAAAGTTGGATAAGATGTGGACTTCAAGAGGACAGGTGAATCTCAAAACCAGTGGAAAATCTTAAGATGTTACGACCAGATTAATCTTTCCAAGAAAATAATCACAGAATTAGTTAGCATAATGTAAATATGTAAAATAAAAAATGCAAAATCAATTATTTAAATATAAGACAACATTTTGGTACTATAAACTTCCATTATCACTTCTATTATCAGCTGATCAGATAATTCTGGAATGAATCATCAGGAAGCATAATTAGTCTTACAATAATATACTTCATATTAGGTGATTAGGAAGAAGATACAATAAATGTCTGGTCATTCACTTGACAGCTATTCTATCAGTTCAGCATATCAAGTAAGCCTACTAAAAATAAACTCACTTGTTTTCAACAAATTTAAAAAGAACATGCCCTTCAAATGCATCAACAAGCCCAGATAAAGCCTTCTCTCTTGTAGATCCCCTTCAAGATGAAATCCAGAAGTTTAATTAGCTGAAAAATTGAATTTGAAAATCTCCACAACATAGAGCATCAGCATAAAATAAAAGAGTACCACATACAAACTGAAATATGACAACAATTGTCAAGATATTATTGTTTATTAATTTTAACAGTCATCATACAGCCGCTTCCAGCAAGAAAACAAGATTGAAAATAGAGAAAATGCTGGTGCTTTAAAGAGCATAAAATAATGAGTTCACATTGTACATTAGTTAAAATGCATATCTTAAAAAACAAGCAAAACAAATGAAATAAAACCCAGCATGTCTAGCATGCCTAGTAGCTAGATATTAGCTAGACTCTAGCTAATATCCTTCTACTTCGTCCAAAAAGCATGAATAGTAAGCATTCAAGATCAAGCAAATATGAAACTAACTAGACATCATCTGCAGCCATTAGCATAGTAATTATGTGAAGATCATTTCAATTTGATTCAAGGAATCAATTTTCACCCGAAATATTTTGAGAAATAGATACAAGAGTAGTACAAAAAGATGTCTATATCTTTATAAGTAGCAGAAGGCTATATTTTTTATGAATTTCTATAGCACAAAAAAGATGTCTATATCTTTATAAGTAGCAGAAGGCTCTATTTTTAATGAAATAGATACAAGAGTAGGACAAAAAGATACCTATATTTTTAATGAATTTCCATATTTAGAAAAATTACATATAACATGTATACCAAACAATGAAAGGTACATTAAAATTCATTATTTAATCAATCTGTCACAAAGCAGGATAACACAGGATATTCAACAGTCTAAGAAATTTTTTCCACATAGATCTCCTCCAGAAGTCTATCTGGAGCCAGCACCAACTAGTACCTTGTTTCCTAATACGCTAAAGGTACTCATCGTCTGTAATCTTTTTTATCAAACTTGTGTTTTATCTCCTTATATAGGTCCCGATATTGAATATGGATGGTCTAGTACACAATAATCTGAATCCAAACAATGAAATATCAAGAAAATGTGATACTGAACTTAGATTTAGTGGCAACACAAAGTAGTTTTTGGCTGTGAAATATGTTCGTGCTCATTGGCATAATAAATATGTTCGTGCTCCTTGGCATAATAAATAAACTTTTAAAAAAAATGTTTTCGTGCTCATTGGCATAATAAATAAAACTTGCAACACAAGAGAACAAACAAATAAGCAGGAAAAATAGGGAAAAGGTTCATTTTTGGCCGTGAAAATTTATTATACAAAAGATAAAAAGGTACCTCTTTTCATAGAGATCATCAATATACTTCTCTAGCTCAAATTCCTGGGAGTTCAGGCACTCGGTGTCGTTAGCCAGCTCCAACAAGCCCGTCGAAATGGAGCTCACGCTGTCAGCATCGCTGCTATCGAACTGATCGCCACCAGCCTTGCGCCGTTGACCTGCATAATCAAGATCACCATCAAAACCCTTCCCTTTTTCTTCCAGCATAACCAATTCCAAATTAAAGCAAAATAACAGCCAATTTCGAATCAAAAACACAAATTTGACATGCCCCCATCCCAAAAGTCCGATTTTTTCACAAATCAACAGTCAACGAGGTAATAACTAAGCATCTAACACGAGAATCGCGGGAACCACTCACTCTTTCCCATGGCGAAAACCAAGGAATGTCAAAACCAACGCCTTTCGCGACGAATCCGAATAGAAGCGTAGGTAAACAAACAACAACAGGAGTCGGAGGCAGAAGACGGATGGGATGCGAGATTCGCGATATAGCAGCTGGAAACCACGGGTTCAACTAGATCGCATAAGCGCAAAGCCATGTGGTGATCGGAATTGCTCGGGGCAGGGACAATCGGTGAGAAGAAATCCTATGCAGAAAGCGGAAACCAACGCGGCAGAGGGGAAGGAAATGAGAGGCAGAGAATTTGGCGTAGAAAAAAGAAAACCCTAATTTTTTATTATTACAAAGTCCAAATTGGAGTCGGAGAACAGCATACGCAACGTGGCTTGCAGCCAAAAACAAAAAATAAATAAAATAGGAGTATAAATGCATATTTGCATATATTAACTATTATGATTCAACTTGGATGAGTCACATGTGTAATTTTGCATATGTGGAGGGCTTATATGAAACTTTGCATACACTATTTTCCTTCTCTCCTGTCATTTACGATCGATATTAAGAATTTAAATATTTCTAAATTATCCCTTTATAAATATACATATATTTTTTATTTATAATTTAATTTTAATAATTTTGTTTACTATTTACTTTTTTTTATTTTTTTTTCTCCTCCTCTTAATCACAAGAGGTGACATAAAATGATAAAAAAAATCGATGATGAAATGAAATGAACGAAAAATAGAAAAAAGAGACGAGAAATAGTTTTTGATATTTATGATAATAATTTAATTATTTTAAATTATGTATGTAATAGCTAGGAGATATTATCTTTTAAGTCAATTACATTAATTTAAAAGATATCATATTTATATCTTTGTAAATTGTCTAAGATATCATATTTAATTTTTTTAAGACTATAAATAGTAAAAGATTGTGAATAGTAGGAAGTGACGATAAGTAGAATATGTCAAGAAAAACTTATTGCAATTTACAAGAGCGAGGAGAAGATAAAAATTGGGTTTGATTTATAGGAGAGGGGAAAAGATGTGGAAATTAAAACACCAACGTCTTAAATATTAGATGGATTATGACAATAGATTCAATAAAGTAAATCCTATTGACGATCAATCTTAGTCCACCACATATAAGTATTTAATGTTCAAATTAATCGATCAATCTCAAGATATTTATAAGTTGTTATCATGATGCATTAAGGATGACCATCATCATAAATGAATTTATTCGATGGGAGATATTTATCCCAGTTCCTTTACTTGGTATAAGAACAAGAACCGATCTAGCATTATGCAATAGTGAGATTATCCCCCAAAAAAACAAAATCAATGGGTTACTTGATTTATATGTTTATTATTTTAATAATATCAATGGATAAGAAAGAGTAATATTAGTTGGAGTTTTTTGCCTGTAGATTTTAAGGTGATCTATTCACACGGTGAGATTAAGAATCCATGTTTATTCCATGCAGAAAAATGCACTTAAGGATTTGACATGCTCCTGGCCTCATTCTCATTATTTCTAATTCGTGTATGATAATATTCAATGCTAGATCAGTTATGATATTAATTATCATACGTTGTGATAGGATAATTAGATCATTAATCCCTATTGGCAGATAGAGGGTGTGACTGGATAGGATCGGGTGGGGCTCGACTACCGGTGTTAGACTCGAATCCTTGTGGTATTATACTTCGGCCCAATTTGGGCCCAACAAATGAGCCTCTAAACTTTGTTTTCCAGTTCTTCAAGTACAATAGAACAGTGGGCATTCCACGTTGGATATCAAATGTATGATGAAATGATTTTGTTCAAAAAAACACAGCTTCTACTGTGCATTTTGTCTTCTTCCACATCTGCCGATGAATGCCAGCAACGGAAGATTTACTCAGAGGTCAATGAAGTCCAAGATGTGTACACTGAAATCTGTGAATCTTCTTTGCATATGTGTAGATTCTTTCGCCTGCAATCTTCGACGAAGGGGTATTTTAACAAACACTTGTGTGATAGTGTTGCCGGCTGCATTTGCTCACCGTTAAAAGAACCAAATAAAACTTTCTTAATCCAACAAACCTCAATCCTCGTTTCCTAATCTGATCGCTAATGGACGGAATACATGCGGTAAACCACGATTAATGAACCATCTAATCCGTTCATATCGGGTTTGGAGTTTTGTAATCGGGTTCAAAGATCCGACTGATTCGGGTTCGGATCAAGTTCGTGGATATCCTTGTCCGTTTGCCATCACCTCTTCTTCGCTCGAGTGACAGCGGCGCCCACTCGACGGCGCGATCGCCCCTTCCCCGCTTGGCTCTTTTCCTCTCCACCGCCTTCGCAACAGGCACGCCTCCTCTCTCTCTCCCTCTTCGGATCTCCCCTCTGCCATCGACGAGATCTCGGAGGAGGGGGACGGATGCGCCATGTCGAAAGCCCGAGCGTCCACTGACGTCAACGTCGTCCGCCCCAAGGAGTACCGGGATTACGAGTCGCTCACTGTTCAATGGGGGTATGACCCGGATTCTCCCACCCCTAGTCGTGGATGTTTCTATGATGCCTTGGTTTGATGAGTTTTGCTTCGTACTTTTGCCCGTTTAGATGTCTACGGTTTTTCTGTGCCTAGCGATCTCTCTTTTTCTACCCTCTTTTGCTGAATTTGTGTGAGATAAAGCAATGTTATGAGCATGAATGCAAGGAAGGGTTTCATGGAAATAAAAGCTGGTCTCAAGAGGAAAAAGTGGATGATCGAATATGTAGTACGACTATTAAAAAGGAACGAAGACGAGGCTGAAAGCAGCAATTTTCCTGGTTTGGCTCCGATGTTATGAGCATGGGAATAAAAGCTGGTCTCAAGAGGAAAAAGTGGATGATCGAATATGTAGTACGACTATTAAAAATGAACGAAGACGAGGCCGAATATGTTAGATATGTTCATTCCAGGGTTTCTAGCAGATCTTCATGCTCGTGCAGTTTGGAGATGTTAAAGGATGGTGTTGATACTCTTGTTCCCGGTAGATTCTTCTGTTGCGAACCACTTTTCGGCTCCTACATTTTTGATGTACGATGTTTAGTAATATGTAATGACTCCTTCAGAGCATCCACTGCAATGTTTGCTTCCCGCTCCTACAGTCAGCTTCATGTTTGCAGCTTTCTTTTGCTGCTTGGTACATTTATTTCAGTAATTTTATTTCTTTTATCTGGTTGCTCCATCCTTATAACTATTCCTTAATGTTATAAGGGAATATCTGCAAAATTATTGCATTAAAAAAGAAAATAGAGCATTGCTATTCAGCAATAATAGCACCCTCTCATTGTTGATGCAATGGCGTTTAGGTTTAGTGCTGCACTGGTTTTTGTCTTCCACATGAAGATGTAATAAATGGTTAATTCTTCCATTTTTATGTTTTAGTTTTCCTTTCATGATTATGGTAAGGTTGTTTCCTTAACATATTCTTTACTCTGTAGCTGTTGGACAAGTAATATGGCCCTTAACAGAGTTCAACAGCAGAAACATCCATGTAAGATCCATGTTGCTGGCCACAAATAATTGGGATATTGATGATACATTGGTATGGAGGCATGTGTGGTAGTAATTTTCTTGAAGAAATTGTGCACAATTACCAAACTAATCATTTTTCAGTTTCTTGTATTTAATTTGATATCATGTGCACCATCTTAGTTAGAAGGTAAATCTTGGTGATTTGTTTATCGCAATGCGAGTGTCAAGGTTTTGAAACACAGAAATAACTTCTCTGTCAAGGAATAAGGGTGCATGTATTTGACAATCCTTGGTTCCTGTTTCGGAAGAAGCCTTGTTCATCCATCACCAATTTAGTTTTCTTTCTAGATTCTTAATCACATCCATAGTATATGCAAATTTATAGCATCTTCTAAGTACTCTTGCTAAAATGGTCACTAATTGGTGAGTACTGTAAATTGTTTTTCAAGAGCTGCACAATTTGTTTATTACATTCCTTTTGGAGTTTTTGTATCCGCCATGATGATAAAAGAAATATACTGAATGAAGTTCAAAAATTATTATTTTCTTCAGGAATCAGGATGATTATGAGGTTGTGCGGAAGGTTGGAAGAGGGAAGTACATTGAGGTCTTTGAAGGCTTAGATGTAACCAATAACAAGCGGTGCATCATCAAGATCCTGATGCCTGTTAAGGAAAAGAAGGTGTTTTCTCATTCATGGATGTCTAGTGTGCTACTCCTTATGAAGCCAAAAAAAACTCTTTTATTGCATCAAATTGTTGCACCTGTGCTATATTTTGTTTGAATCTGGAGCTTATGTATTGCATGCATCATTTGAAGTTCATCACCAGAATAATGAAGTTGAAAAATCTTGACTTTGAAACATAACCGCTGAAACAATTCTCGCTAGACAGCTTGCTAGCTGCCCACCCGTAACATGATTCTTGCAATCGGCATGACTTGAAAATTAAGTCAAGGAGTTCCATTGGTCCTCATGAAATAATTAAATATCTTAGATTTTGTTTTTTTCTTCTTCGCAAAACATGTTAGAGATTATATGATTGCTTCTATGAAGTTTTGCAGTTGATAGAGCAACACTAGAAAACAAAGGAATGCTTTTCTGACCTTATAAAGTGGATCTGACACTTGATACTTTTATAATCTTCTATCAGTCTACTTATCTCTAGTTGTCTCTGGCCATAATGAAAGACTACAAGTGCTCTTGTATTGTCACAATTCTTATTGTCCAGTCATTGTTTCATACAATGCAGAGTAACCTAAGTTGTTCAATTGATTTTTTTTTTCATACTTTTTTACATTTCTTCTCTTGTTAATGATGTTGATTGTATTTAGTTTTAACTGGATCTAGAAATATGTTATCAGATAAAGAAGACCTGAAAAGATTTTAATGAAAATTATAAATTGAGATATAAGTATTCATAACTAAATGCATGACTTTCTACCTATCTCTCAATAACGGTAAACAATCCATGTAGTCGACTTCAAATAATTGATGTTTTATGGCTTTGTTGTTGTTGTTGAAAGATATCCACCATTCCTTTAAACAAATAAGTACATGTTGTTTTAAACTCTAAATCTTTGATTGCATAAAGATCTTGGATTTATGATTGAACTTTTTGATTACATAGTGGATTTCTGTCAAGTTATACTAATCATTCTCTTTGGATAAAAATTATTGGCTCATTGTTCGTCTTTTTTCAATCTTTTCTTAGCAATCTATTTTTTATTAACAATTTTCAATAAGCAGAGATTTTCTTTCCAATATCCTTCAAATGAAAATGTTCTCCTCCCATCTTTTCTTAAAATTGTTGTTGTGTTTGTCTATCATTATCCTTGTCATTTGATGGATTAATAGCTAGCTTGAGAGCAAAAACGATAGGTATTGGTGTCATGGTAAGGTTGTTTATGCAACGTAGGTTACCAGGCTTTGAGCCATAGAAATAGCCTCTGCTTGTTAGGGATAAGACTAGGGCTGTATATATTGACCCTACATAAACCCCTTATTGGTGGGAGTCGTCGTTTTGCACTGGCACATCTTTTTCTTAAGAGAGTCAAAGCTTGTGGCTAAACTGATTTAATTACTTGATTCCACTGAGACAACTTCTCTTGGCTTCTTTCTGCAGATAAAGAGGGAGATCAAAATACTTCAGAACATTTATGGTGGTCCAAATATTGTGAAGCTGCTTGATATTGTTATTGATCAGCACTCAAGAGACTCCCAGCTTGATCTTTGAATCTGTTGATAGTACAGATTTCAAAGTCTTGTATCCTACATTGACGAATTCTGGCATACGATACGATATTTCCATACTTCTCGAGGTTATATCTGCCACGTTCTTTATATATACGCCTTTTCTACATGGTTATGTCCTAAGAATTACTTACCATACGTATGAATAGTTTTACTCAACAAACATAATTCTGCACAAGAAAAATCTTTGAAAAACTTAACATTTATGGACACCAAAAGTATTTGGTAAAAAATCATGCATTTTTTAAGTTACGAATTGACATAGTTAATTCAAGAGTAGACATTAGAATCTTTATGGTTGTATTATTGCTGAAATATCAAGGTTTAGGGGCATGAAGCCAAGTGCTAGTGATTTATGGAAACTAATTTTTGCATGTATAAGCCATTGGAAACGAGTATGTATATGTGAAGTAACTATTGTTGATGTTGATCACTTGGAACCATAGGATGACATCTAGCTGGTAAGTAAAACAAGGCCTAAAATTCCTAACCTACCTCACTTGACCATCAAATGTTTAAAAAAGAAAAAACATTTGCATTTATAATAATGACTAAATTGTTAGTTGCAACATACAAATCAAACTTTGATTAAAAAGTTAACATGTAATAAATACATAAACAATTGATAGAAGTTCCAAAATAGAAGTCTTGGGCACACGAATATTATCCTAACCATATTCTTTAGCCCCATACAAGTGTTCATCGAGATCACCACTCAAGATATAATTATTTTTTTAGCATAATTGTGAATAATAGAAGAAGACGTTTTGACACCTAGCATAAAAGAATCACAAGTAATTATTTTAAAGTTTGAAAGAATCAAAGAGTCAAAAGCTCACACAGCAAACGTTAATATCATTTAGTATTTTTTGTAAGGGAAAAGACTTTTATAGCTTTTTCGACATATGAGCTTGTGAGCATAAACAAATGGTGCATTATATCAAGGTTCATCGTATCGAATTGTATCACTCGATATAGACGGTACATATCGGTCCAATAAAAAATCAATATATGAATCGTTCTATACTAAACAATATGGGATCTATACCGATTGGTAATGGTCGAAATTTGATTATTATCGACCATTACCAATTGGTAATGATCAGATTTCAACTGTTACCGAACAACGGCTAAGATTACCCTATTTTAAATGATCATTTAGATTATTTGTGTTAGGTCTCGGATTTTGATGATAAAACTAATTGATTATGTTTTATTGTCTAACTGCGTTTTGAGTGACGCAGGACTATTTGATCAGGATTAGATAGTTGACGTAGGAGGAATTGACGTTGCGTCGGAGGAAATCACGTCAGGATATTGGACGTCGAGCCGGAGGTCCAATCGACAATCGGCAGAAGGTTTCAGACGTCGGGCATCGGGCCAAGAAGAGTGGTGTTGTGCCAAGAATATCAGGGTTGCGGAGGTCAACTGCCGATTGGGTAACAAGCTGTAAGAGAGGATGATGTGTCGAAGAATCGGACGAAGCATCGACCAATGACGTGCCGGGCAACAGAATGTCAATTCGCGTTGTAATAACTATTTAGATCGAAGTAGAGTTAAGTTTTATGTGTGCAGGATTAACTACGATAATGATGAAGATGTAAAGCGAAATAAAGGCAGGAGTCAAGTATGATGGAATCATTGGGAGTTCGAGAGTTTGACGGAAGTCCGAAGATTCGTCGGGAGTGCTGCCGGAACTGGCCGAGAACGAGTAGGGAGCTTGCCGAAGGGTTTTCAGAAGTTCGCCGGAAGGTTCGTCAGAAGTTCGCCGGAAGGTTCTTCGGAAGTTCGCGGAGCTCGTTGAGAAAGATCGAAGCTTGCCAAAGAAGTTCGTCGGAACTCGCCAAGATCAATCGTGAAGTCCAGGAGCTTGCCAGGAGTCCGCAGAATGGTATCCGAGGGTTCGTCGGAAGACCGTCGGAAGTTTGCCGGAAGAAGTCTTGACTTTCCAGACTTTGTAATAGCTTAGAAAATGTCTTTAATTTCATAGTTAGTACATAATTAGGGTTAGGATTAGGTGTTAATCCTTTAACCCTGTTAGGGGCTAATTGGGCCTTGTATTGGATCGATTTGGGCCGGGTTTAAGGCCCAACTAGGAGTGTTGTGCTAGTCATATGTGCCCTGCAAGCCAATCATATGAGTGATGACACTTGTGACTTGATATGCACTTTATCTCTTTGTTTATTATTAGGCGTTTTATCACTTTATCTTGTTGCATATATTGTAATGTCCTTAGATTTGTGCAATGGGAATCGGATCGTGATGAGATCACGATAATGAGATCGATTCATCTTTAAACACAGACCCTAAATTATCCTGGTCATAGGTTACTCGAGAAGGATATCGAGATAACCGGATAGATCGTGTCTTTGTATATCCGTTCATATGATGGAGGTAGTGGTCTCATAGCTACTCGTGTGGGGACACTAAAGTGCAGTCAGGTGCTCATTGGAGAATGAGTTCACCGATTGATCCGCCTACGGAATCTTTGGATGGTAATTGATACCTAACGTCGAGACAAATGATTCTATAGTCCCATGGTGTATCGATCCTTAGACTTGAGACACCAAGGATGTCTCAGACGATACTCCACTCTTTGATACCGAACTTATAGGTTTGGAAAGTTCCGAGATCTAGTACAAATGTACCATCATTGGGAGTGGTAGCCAACCTTACGAGGGCTATTGAGTGCCAATAGAGGATCATCCGCTCTCGGTATCATGAGAGGAATATCTCATGTGTTCTTGCTCGAACAAATCCTTGGCCAAGGTTATTCGAATTGAGAGAGAAAGAGTTCTCTGGGAGAATCTAACAAGAGCAGGACTCGAGGAGAGACCGTATGGGCCTGACAAACACCATGCCCGTATAGGGTCTCTCGAGATATTAGATGGATGAGAGATTATAGATACATAGTAATCGAGGGCGAGATAGGTCCAAAGGATTGGATTCTCTGTATCGTCCTGGGGCCGCGCGCGTGGTGGCTGACGTCCTGCTGCCGATGAGTTGGGTGAATTATTATAGAGATAATAATTCACTAAGTCGAAAGGAGTTCGACAAGTATGACTCACGCCAACTCGATATTGGGCCTAGAGGGTCACATACATATGGTAGGTGTTACGACGAGTAGTAGAGGTTCTGATATGAGATATCCGCCGAACCCCCTATCTTATTAGATATCCATTAAGCCCCTGAATTATTGGATCCGAGATGAGATCCAATAATTGCTAATAAGAGATTATTGGTAGAGACCCACTAATCCAAGAGGCTTGGGTAATTGGATGGAGATCGAATACCTAATAGGCAAAAGATCCATTAGGGTTTTCAGGGGCCTCTATAAATAGGAGGGAACCAAAGCTCTATAGGCTGGGGGTTTCTTTTGGTAGCCACCTCCTGTTCTCCTCTCCCCAGAGAGAGAGGTGCATCGTTGCAATCCCTGCCGTGTGGATATCGCTAGAGGGGAGGATACTTGACCTCCTTCATCCTCTCCCACAGATTTGTTGGAATTCAGGGATATACGATCTCCCTAGGTATCTTCTTTTACATGTGCAGTTTTGCGGATTTGTTTTTGACGCATCGATCTTTGCACGATGACAGAAACTTTCTATGGGAAATCTGGGGTTTTGTTTTCTGTTCTTCCGCTGCGCATGTAATGTCGCTCCCCTTGTGAATTTCCCAACATGCTAAACACTGTCTGGCGGTGCCACCACTAGACTAGGGTGGTGGCACTGCCTAGGTCCAGCTTCCTAGGTAGTCTGGGGCGGTGGTACCGCCCTGGGGCAGAGTGCCTAGGCGGTGGCATTGTTGGCTGGGCGGTGGTACCGTCCAATACACTGACCGTGTTAGTGTGTCAGGCGGTGGTACCGCCTGACTGAGCGGTGGTACCGCCCAGTGTCAGAGTCAGACTGGCGGTGGTACCGCCAAAACCCGATAGACCCGGGATGGGATGGTTTTTGGCTCCAAGTTTGAATCCAATTGGAGTCTATAAAAACCCCTCTCATCCCAAGGTTAAAGACACAAGCACAGAGATCTTGAAAGGAACAAAACGCTATAGAAATCCTTCTAAAATCCCTCCTCTAGCTTTCATTCGTTTTTAGCTTCAAGAGAGGAGTGAGTGCTTGTAAGGGTTACCTCCTAAACCCGTCAAAAGGAGAGTGCTGTAAGGGAGTTGGTCCTTGCCCGTTGGAAGGAGGTTAGCTAGTGGAAAAGCCGGTGGCCTTAAGAGAAGAGGAATCGGGAGTGGACGTAGGTCGTATGGCCGAACCACTATAAAAATCGGTTTGCATTTACCTTATTGCTTTTTATCTTTCTGCAAACTTCTTTCCTTTACTAGTTCACTGCCATCTTTCTTTTCTTAATGCTTTCAAGCTAAATACATTTTCGATATGCTTTAATCGAAATCATTTTTATCGTACGAAGTTTTCAAAGCTTAATTTAAATCGTCGAAATTTATCGTTCTTTATCCGTTGCACTAATTCACCACCCCCCCTTTTAGTGCCGCTCTCGATCCCAACAATTTAAACCATGAAAAATCATTTAAACCTTGTCCTCCCCCCTCTTTCAACTAATTTTACTTTCTCAATATCTTCAACTCTCTTAAACTCTCTCACTTATATCTCTATTTCTCATTCTCATATTTTCGTTCTCCTAAATTTAATAAAACTATGATTTGTGGATTGCATCAAATTTGGGAGACTAATTTGGGAGGATTAAGAAGAACACTCTAATTAAAAAGTTTCTTTCTAGATTTTTATTGATTTATGAGATGATTAAGTCTACTTTATGTGGCTAATAATTTAATGCCTAATATATTATTCGATATATTTTTTATGGTAGAATAGTGTTAATTAGGAAGTAATTAAGACCTTTAATATTGTGATTAATGTATTTAATACTAAATTTTTTTAAGTTAGTCACTTAATGGATCTTTAATAACTATTAGAGTATTTAACATTTTTATAACGGTGAAAGAGGACTAATTGGAGATTAATTAACTATATTAATGCTATGATTAGTGTATTTATTTACAATGATATCAAAATTTAACCCATATTGATCAATTAAATATCTTTAATGTCTATTAGAATGCTTGACATATTTATAATAATAAAAAATAATAATTAGGGAATAACTAACTATGTTAATGGTGTGATTAGTATATTTAATGATGATTTTATTATAATTTGACCTATATTAGATCAAATTTATTTATTTAATACTTCTTAGGATGTTTGACGTATTTATAGTGGTAAAATAGAGTTAAGTAGGGTTTAATTAAATTATTATTATTATAATTAGTGTATTTAATGATATTGAATCAGTTATACATAGGTAATGCCAAATAGGTTGATTGACAGCCTTCTTCCTCAAATTCTAACAGCCAAAGCTCCTTCCTAAAGCTTCGTCCTATTGCTATGAGAAGTCCTATAAGATTGTTGCTTACTATCCAAATCTTAAGAGGAGGTTTTAGCAACGAGAGAGGAAGAGATTGAAATCGGCAATAATGTATAAACTACCAAGAGCACCTAAGTGTTGTTCAAATATGTTCTTACGAATCTAGAAGCAATATAAATTATTTTCTTTTGATTTTATGTTTGGTCTTTCGAATAATAGTTCTCTCTTCCACCAACACTGCTATCCGAAAGATGGTATCAAGCCAACGGATCATCAAACCTGAACCCCATACCGATCAGGTGGTATCAAAACAATGATCTTATGGATGGTGACTATAAGACAAGGATATGAAGAATTGGGTAAAGAACTACAAAAGTTGAAATTCGTGTCATGATCATTCGAAAGAAAAAACACTGACGAGATGACAGCTGATAACCCAATAGCCTTGGCTAATCTTATTGCCCAAATAGCAATATTAACCGAGCAGATGCATTGTTATGGGCTAGAAGCAAGCCTAAACTAGTCCTACGGTGAACGATGATCGAGCGAAGAACGTCGTAGCAAAGGAGAGAGAGTTGTCTCCATCCGAAATGCTTAGTCGTGAAGAAGTTGTTGAATAGAACATCACAACAAGGACTTGACTCTTTTACGTCAACGCTCGTATCAACATACCCTCTTATGACGGTTTGATCAATGATGAGGTATTAAACTTATAGATAGATTAACTTGATACTTATTTTGAACTATATGACTACAACAATAAGGATAGGGTGATGCTTGCTTGACTGAAGTTGACCAAACAAGCGCTCGCATAGTGGAAAGCCTATCTTCGAACCAATAACGATAAAGACATGCCATGGACATGCATTAACAGGCTCATATGAGAAGAATTCTATCCCATGGGATATCTCAAAGAAAGATAGAGGTAGTGACATTACCTACACTGAGGAAGTGATCAATTTATGCAACAATATACCATCGAGTTTCAACGTTAAGTGGTGGCACTCGAAATTTCTCTTGACAACCACTCAATAATGATGAAATAATTGTTGGCCTCCATGAATAGATAAAACTAAGTCTCTTTGAAGTGTATGATATTTTGATCGCTAGCAACATGGCAATGACTATCGAAAGAAAGAATCACATCTGCAGCAAGAAACTCATAGAGAATGCCACAGGGACTTGAAGGCCCAAGAAAATTTTGATGATGGTAAAACTTCTTCCACAAAATGAATTAATCTTTATTATAAACATTGTAAAATTGTAGGTCACACTAAAGAAAAGTGTTGAAGGTCTACCCAAGACTCTTCCTAAAGAAGTAGTTGAAGAATAATCAAAGATGGCGAGCCACGACCATGACCACAGGCAATGACTCCATCGAACTTTCACCGATTCCTTTTACAGATCTAAGTCTATCATTGATGGCTAGATTAAAAGTTATAGACTTGAATCTGACTCCCAGTTCAAAGGTTCAAGAAGTGCTCTTCACCATAAAGATCTAAATGAAGCAAGAAGTCATTGGCATGATCTTTGACACCGAGTGCCAAAAGAACCTTATCTCGATGAGCTTGGTCAAGAAGCTCGGCTCAAAGGCAACACTGCATTTGTGCTCATATCCTCTTGGATGGCTTCATGATGATATGGAGATAAAGATCAACCAGCAATATAAAAGACACTTCCCCATCATAAAAGAATTCATCGGTGAGGTGACATGTGATGTAGTTTCACTTGATATATGTTATCCCTGGAAGCCCCTACTTATGGGATCGAGATATTGTTTACTTTTGTCGACCCTAGAAGTATCAACTCTTGAAGGATGGAAGGAAGTTCCTCATCACCTGAAGACAGATTGGTTTGAACTGAAGACTTGATATTTTGTCGGACAAGCAAAGAGGGTGGTGAATGCTTACCAAAAGCTTGTGGCTTTCACTTCGGCATGCAAAGAACGAAAGGTGCAACAACAAATTTGAAGAACTGGGAAGAGAAAGAAAGCTCTCAAGTTAACAGTGATCAACAATGAGGAGAACCCCATCAAAACGGAGTGCATAAACAACATGGCCAACTATGGCAATGCCAACCACATAAACGAATCAAACAAAACCTCCAATGTACAACGAAGAGAGAAGAACTCTTAAAGTAAGATTCAATGAGACGTGAATTGTCTAATTGAGAGAGCTGTAATCATCGACGATCTTAACATCATTCAACCAGTTTGACCGATCCCTATCCAAGGGCCCATGGAAGACTTAAAGTCTTATTTAGCCAAGCAAAGCCCAAACTTCTAATAGGACTCGGATTAGGACAGTCCTCACCCAAATAGGGGCAGCCATCAAGTAAGAGGGTGTGTCTACCCTACGAGGAAAATAGTAGTTGTATGTGCCCTACAAGGAAAATCCTAATTGCTATGCTCCACAAGGAAAGTCTTTAAACCTTAAGGACTTAAGCCACTCCTCTGAGTCCTATAAAACAAGGGGTGTGCCCCCCTCTAAAGAAAACCAAGAAGCCAGCAATAAAAGCCAACCTGCCCTAATTTTTTCTATAGCGAAAGGGAAGAGAAGAGAGGAAAAGAGAGAAGGGGAGGGTTCTACCCATTACAGCCCATCCTCTAATTGCAGCCTTCTTCCTCAAATTCCAACAACCAAGGCTTTGCCCTAAAGCTTCGTCTAGCTGTTGTGAGAGTCCCCAAAGCCTACTACCTATTGTCTAAACCTTAGGAGGAGGTTCCAATGATGAGAGAGACGGAGACTGAAACCAATAGCAACATATAAACTGTCAAGAGCACCCAAGTGTTGTCCAAAGACAATCTGCATTCTTATACATCTATAAGCTTTTTATCACACTTTTAATTTCATTGCTTAGGTCTTGTAGTTAGCACTTTGACTTTACAAGTACTAGAGATTGTTTTCTTACAGTGTTATGTTTGGTCTTTTTAGTGATAGTTCTCTCCTCTGCCAAGACTTCTGTCCGAAAGATGATATCGACTCGATGGATTGTCAAACCCGAACCCTATATGGATTAATTCTGTTAAACTCTATGGTTATATGTCTTCATTGTTTGGAGATTTAACTGATCTCATAAAGCAGATGCATCATGGTTGGAGTTTATAAATAGGTTTCCAGCGAACTAAATCCGATAACCATTAGACCGTAGGAAATTTGGGTACCTAAATAACAATAGCATATTCACCAAATGTTAAGAAGGAATTCTTCTTTGCTAGTCATTGTTGTAAGGGGCTCTTCCGGCAAAATCACATGCATGAGTTCTAATGGAAATTTCCTTGAAAAGTTCGTCCATGATAATTAAGTTATTGTCAGTTCTTTACATGGTCAATGGAAATTTTGATCTTATTATTATCAAGAGAGGTAAATTGCTTAGTCTTTCAGTGAATCCATTTACCAGTGGAAGACAGTAAGCATCATTGGTCAATAGAGTGTTGAATTAGTTCAGTTATGATATAGCTGCTTTGCTCATATGTTTTATCATTCTGGTTGCTTCCGGTCTGATGCTACCTGAAGACTTATTGCTGTTCATATGCCTTGTGAGTTTTGTGTTGCATTCCTGACATCTATGCTTTCAGGCACTAGATTACTGCCATTCCCAAGGAATCATGCATCGAGATGTCAAGCCTCATAATGTTATGATAGATCATGAGCTACGAAAGCTCCAGTTGATAGATTGGGGACTTGCTGAGTTCTACCACCCTGGAAAAGAGTACAATGTTGGTGTAGCATCAAGGTAGGTGTGGTTTGCTGAAATTTGTACTTGTGCCTGGTAGTTGAAAGAAATAAGTCAATAATTGCCATTTTTTATTCCATCTACACTAATAATTATATAGCAGTTCTGTAACACCCCTAGTTAGTCCAATAGTCCCACATCGGAAATCGGTGGGACTAAAATTGGCTTATATGAGCCTGATGAGTGTACTACTAACAACTTCAGCTTAAGCATTTTGACCAGTGGTTGATAGGCCAAAGTGAAGTTGCTAGGCTAGTTAGCCCATCAGGCTGGATCGTGACATTTGGTATCAGAGCCGACCTAGTATTCGGGCATGGTGAGGTAGGCTTGAGTAGGAAAGGGCTACCTGTGGATGAAGTCAGAGAACTCATCACAGCGTGGAGTCACCACTAGGCTATGCCTCACATGCACCATGCTAGGGTCTGATCTGGGCCTTGACGGGGACATCAAGTCGTTTAAGTGGGGGAGATTGTAACACCCCTAGTTAGTCCAATAGTCCCACATCGGAAGTCGGTGGGACTAAAATTGGCTTATATGGGCCTGATGAGTGTACTACTAACAACTTCAGCTTAAGCATTTTGACCAGTGGTTGATAGGCCAAAGTGAAGTTGCTAGGCTAGTTAGCCCATCAGGCTGGATCGTGACAAGTTCATTGATAATTGTTATTATCAACGGTTTCCTATCCTAGCACACGCCTCGCCGGTGTGATCTACCACTATGGAATATTCATCTTGCGCATATGCAGACATCGCTCGTTTGCACGTGTTCGACTTGCTTAAACATCATGCAATGCAAGTAGTGATATCAGTGGCGTTGGTTCATTTCCAGAAGTGGATCTATGACAATCATAGAGAACTTCATTGTAAGAATAGTTATGGATGAATACGTATAACATCCAAAAAGAAGAGATTTATGGGCCTAAATTAACAATTATTTTCAATATGTATTGTTAACATTTAGAAAGAGAAATCCCAATTGTTCTGAATCTTAGTAACTTAATCTACAATGTCGAGTCTTTCTGCTATTATGTATGGTAAGCATTTCACAGCTGTTTGATTGCAGATATTTCGCAAGGAACCTTTCTTTTATGGCCATGACAATCATGATCGGCTTGTTAAAATTGCCAAGGTAATGGTAAAACTGTTTTGTTATTCTATTTCGGATGCTTTTGTACAAATTTATTATATTGTGCTTTGTTAATATACCATTGTATGTGGAAATGGAATCAGGATTTGTACTAGTGGTATTTATGCTGGAGATTTATCTAGTATGGTTGGGTTGTAGTTGAGTCTTTTTTTCTCTCGTTTCTAGATTCTTGGTACTGATGAATGAATTGCATATGTGGCCGAGTACCACTAGAGCTTGAAGCTCTTGTGGGAAGGTAAATTTGTGTTCTATCGTGTAGACCTGACGACAGTGGTTGGTTATGGGAGGATGAAGTGTTGCATCTTCTCCCGATGTGTACTTACTTACTGTACTTTTTTGCAGGCAGAGCAAGAAACCATGGTCTAAATTTATCCATGCAGACAATCAGCATCTTGTTTCTCCAGAGGTTTCTTTTTTCACTTCTTTTAAAGTGTTTGTGATGCAAAAAACATCAATAAGCCTTTGTTTCTGATCGACTTATTTTCATCCTATATCACTGTCATCAGTCCTCTATCGTGACTCTATAGCTGGTAATTGCACGCAGGTAGACAGTAGACAGCAGGAAATCTTAGAGAGGGATGAAGCATCTATTGGTTCTTGGGACTTTGAGATGGTACAAACAAATTGATGCTGTTGAAAAATCTGCAAGTCCTACAACAAATATCTAACTTGCTGGATGTGTTGGCCTCCCAGAACAATTTTCCATGGAAAATTTTAGTTGAAGGATGGAGGTATGTGAGGGAATATCAACAACCATCATATTTAGGAATATGATTGAGTAACGATTATTAGGATTTAACAACTACTAGGAATTTGGCTGAATCAATCCCTCTAAAGAATAGCAAAGATCTATTTTTGGAACTCGAACTTCCAAGTAAACATCCAACTTTCTGTAAGTGCCACATCTGTGGCTGCTATGTTGGCATACTTCTTACATGATAACCGCATGGGATGTTCTTTCTTTGTCTCGTGCAGGCGCATCCATATTTCGGACTGCAGAGAACGGTAGGATGGGGACGCAGGCCAAGTTGACTGTTTTGATCACCCCTAGTCAGTAAGGCAAGCTGAGGACTTTTCCACGTGTCGGTAATTGCTAAAACCACATAATTTGAGTGTCTGACTTCACTAAACATGCATCTTATATTTGGAAATCACTATTCATTTTTGACTCCTTATCATCGGTGTCACTTGTTCTTGTTAGCACAGCGCATGAATCCGTTTCGCTGACCTTTGCATGGTTTGGCAAACTAGCGAGGCACAAAGCTTTTGTCTTAGGCTTCATGTTTCATGAAACTAAAAAAACAAAAAACTAAGAGCATGGTTTGATATGCTAAACTCAATACTGCCTTTATGCGTGCTTTCAAAGGCAATTGGATTACATGGCAAATGGGAGAATCAAATGCAATTTCTTCATCCTAACTCTGCTCAAACATCAGGGAAAATAGATGATCAAGAATTTGTTGAACAATTGAGTTGTAAGGGATCAAACTAGAAGCATCGTACATGTTTTTCCTCTGGATCTGCCACTTCGAGAAAATAGAATCATATTAATACACAGATAGATAGCCAGTTGGCGAGATCAGCTCATTCCACGAATTCAGTCACGATTTAATGATGACATCGACATTGAAGATGCAATCGTTCGTCTCCGAGTCGTGAGGCGCGTCGTGCCCCGGCATTCTTTCTTCGGTGTTTTCTCCAAGCGTTGGAGATGGAGAGAACGTCCCGCATACATAATGCTATCGGAACCTTCCACGTTCCTTCCGAATGCCATGTGGCTGCGGCAGACCTGACCTCATCAATCAGAGAGAGAGAGAGACGCGGGTGCAGCGGCGCAGGCGAAACCTGGCGCTCGAGTTGTCTCCAACCATCCGCTGCGCAACTTGGGTTCCCACGCATGGACGCTCACACTCTCACGCCACCACCAGCCTTTGAACTTTTTGTTGCATGGCAGCCAGCTCATAAAGCCGCGCCCTTTACGACGATGCCTATATATAAATATATATATATATATATAGATAGCCCAAACCCCGACTCCCCTCCCACCCTCCAACCTCTATCTTACTGTGTCTTCGCCTGAAGCGGACGATGAAGCTCCTCAGTGCCACCCTGACCCTCCTCCTCATCTTGACATCCTGCTACCTCCAAGCTGCCATGGCCGGCTCAGGTAACCACTGTTACATAATCCCAGCATTTGGAGCTCGTTGGTGTTTGATGGTACTCGTGTGGCTTCCTGCACCTCCTTTTCTCCTTGCTTCGGCCTTATGCGAGTCCAAGTGCAAAGTGAGATGCGCCAAGGCCGGCGTGATGGATCGGTGCCTGCGCCACTGCGGGGTGCTGCGAGGAGTGCAAGTGTGTGCCTTCGGGGACCTACGGGAACGAGGATGAGTGCCCTTGCTACAGGGACAAGGTCGCCAAGGGCAAGAACAGGAAGCCCAAATGCCCATGAGCCGGAATCACCTGCTGTTGCTGTTACCATATCTATATATTAGATGGTGGTACATAAGTGTAGCACTCGGGTTTTGCCAGTGAGGAATGTATTCGTGGGAGACTGTCTTGTCCTTCCTTCGTTTGGACTATATTATGGAAGTCGCTTTACAAAAAACAAAACAAAAGCTTCCTTTGAAACTTAGTTTTGTGCAATCCTTTTTGGTTTTTCAGCCAAATGAAGTTTTTTTTTTTTTCCTTCTGGCGGGGATATCCTTGATTCACCTTTATGTTAAGAATTGAAACCTCAATTTATAAAATTTTCACATCTAAAATATTAATATAACGTGTTATACGTGACTCACCCGTAATTTGAGGTATCCTCGGTCTTTAAATTTTTTACGACTACAATATTAATCTATGTATGTATATATGTCACTTATTTGAGATGAGAATTTGAGACATCTATCTTAAGTTTCTCTTTCATCTAAAATATTAATCTATTAGTAATAAATATACGTTTGAAATATCAATTTATAAATTTCATACCTAAAACCTTGAGTCATCCTATCAATTTTAATCAAAATTTACCTTAGCCCCTTATCCTTTATCAAGAAAAAGAAAAACTTCACTCCTCGGTTAAAAACAAGAAGAACATTGCCAATTTGACTCAAGATCCAATCAATTGCGTGTTCAACATGCAATAACAAGTTTTGATACTTTGGGAACTCCTTTTAGGTATGAATACCAAGTCTATCTTGTTTGCTGACGATAGGCCGTGCATCGAAATCAAGAACGTGGCAACAGCAAGTCGTCTGAATCACCGTCACCAGGCAAATCTTCAACTGGGCTGATTGATGTATGGTTTTCCTGTTATTCCTGGACAATCCCATGGTGGTTTATGGCTGTTAAAGCATGTGTCTGCTGCTATCACTGACCTAATTGGATTGCAAGCACACTTTAATCAACCCAGAACTCATGCTCGGAGACCCAAAAAGGACGGAACAAGAGATCTACTCACCAGACGAGGGTCCATCACAAGATCCATCAGATAAGGGTCAGAAAGCGAGTTCAAGATTGCATCCATCAGATAACATAAGTGCATGCTGCCATATTTCGATTACCTAATTCTAAAAATGTTCATCTAGCAGCTAATACATCCTGGGTGTCTAGTGATCACCTTCACATATAAGACTGGTGTGGGGGCTGATAACTAGTGCCAGTGTAGCCCCCGTACGTTGACGAAGCAGATGGAACTCCAGGGCCCATATAATTAGCATAGTTGTTCGAAGCAGAATGCAAGGTAGTGTTTGTGTAGCTTCCATAGTTCGATGTGGCACCGCCATAGGGCAAAGAGGGGCCTCGCTCATCTGGATAGTGGTATGCTCTCTGCGGGTGTGCTTGTTGCCCATATGCAGCATGGACCGGTGGTGCTTCATAGACTGGTGGTACGTTGTAAGCATACCTTTCGGCACCACCAGCATACGAAGCCCTATGATCAAAAGCCGTGGGTGGGCGCTGCCAGTTATTGACAGCATGCCTGCGAGGAACATAACCTCCACTTGCACGAGGCCTTTTTGGTTGGAATTTTGCAGTATCTCCACCTCGTTTCTTGTCAGCTTTAGCTTTTTCAAGCTGAGCAACTTGTTTCTGGAGGGGATCAAGAGGGTACTCTTCTTGGAGCTTGTACTCTTCGATACACTTAATGACAGCCCTTATGGCACCTAGCTCATCAGACGCAGAGTCCTTCTGAAGAGATTGAAATTCAAAAGAAATGTAAATGGGTGCAAATTGTGCACTAGACAAAAAAAAGGTTTCCTTTTACCACTTGAATGATCCTAGTTCCAAGTTCTAATCCACTTGGCGACCAAAGGTAGCAATCACCTGTACAGCAGCAGTACTCATGTCTTCGTTAGTTTCTTTGGCATCTTTCAAGTCCCTTAGATATGCTTTCAACAAAGGGACAGGAGGAAACTGATCCATAAGCTGAAAGGCATGTGCAAAGTGGACAGCATCAATTTGCCTCCCTTTGCTAACCAGGTCTTCGATAAGGCCTGCATGAACAACACAACTCAGATATTAAGATACCAACCATATATCAAAGAACTAATTTCTAATTTTTTATGAAGTCCATCCTTATAGCATTGACCGCACATCTCCTCTTGGAGCATTGTAAGACAACCTAACAAAGAAGTGTGCCCGAGTCACTGGAACTCTGGAGGCCAGTTATCAAAATACCAACCTGGCGTTTTGTGTGTTAATCCAAGAGAACGGCAAAACTCAGGTGCCTGCCTGCGACGAGAGACAGCTATGACGAGCTTGCAAAGTTCGTCTTCATCAAATTCTGGTGCAATGCTAAAAGTAGCAAGGAGCTGCAGAAATGCTTGTGCTTCCAATGAATACCCATTAGAAGCATCTAAATTTAAACCAGCCAACTTCGGCCTCCATTTATCAGCAATTTCTTTGGCCTGCTGTTTAATTTCAGAGCTCAAAGGATTAACACCTTGCTCTGTTGACCCCAATAGAGGGGCAGCAGATTCCATCACTAGAAGACAGCTTCTGCGCAGGCCCTGAAGGGTATTATCCTCATTCCCTGGTGAATTAGATTGGTCAAGAGGGTAGAAGCCCTCTAAGGACTCCAGCACCAAACGGGCTGGCTCAGTTGCATATTTCAGCGCTAGTGAAAGTTCCTCACGTAGGCTGCCAAGGTTCCTCTTCTTTTCTAAAATAAATTTCAGAAGTCCCTTTGCATCCATCTGTTGGCAAAGTTGCTTCAACCGAGGACGGACCTCGCATGATGCATTATCAGGATTTTTTTCCTCTGAAGCAGGATTTGGTGCATTGATATCATTGGGAGAGGTGCTTACCTTTTTTTCTTTGCTTCCCCTGACATCAATAGGCTCAGGAGATGCCACCTTATACTTCTGACGTGCCTCTGCTATGGCTGAAACAGCTGAGTCCCTCAGGTCCTGGAGACGAGCTAATGAAGCATGTTCTTTGGCAGAAACAGCAGCCTCCTTTTCTGCAATCAATGCCTGAGCTTCTGAATGCTTCTCCTCAAAAGCCTTCTCCTTCACTTTTACTTCCTCCAATTTATCCTTCAACAATCTCTCAAGACTCTGGAAATGTTCTTTGATTTCATCCCACTTGATCTTGCTTTGTGCAGATGATTCTTTGTGAGACTCCAGATCAGCAAATGCCTTCCCAAGCTGTTCCAACATCATTCCTGCTGATTCAATGCCACTATAAACTGTTTCGGTGTCTTCCATACTATCTACCAGCGTCAAGGAATAAACTGCAAGACAGGTCATACTCCATGAGGAAGGGAAAGCAATTTTACTAAACATAAGTTGAGGTTACAGACAAAAAAAGGAAAAAGAATGAGACAAAGGTATAACAACCATGTACTCCATTTAGGAGCAGCTTTTTACAAAAAACTATTGCCGTTTAATATTTCTTCAGATTTAGGATACATCGCTCCCTTTTAAAATTCTGCTGCAATATGCATGTAAGGGTAGAATACGAGAAGCAATTGATAATGGGAGTATATCAGTTGCACTAAAGTGTACACATGAATACAAGCTCAAGATAACGGTCACATTCATGATACATCAGTGTATGTCTCAGCATCACAAATTTATCTTAAAAACTTGACCAATCTCATGACACCAGTTTTTATAGAATTTACAAAAGCTCCGTATGATGTTTCCTTAAGAATTCATGCAATGGCTGTTTCAGTTCCATGGGAAAAAAACATTACTTGGAAGAAAAAAAGATTCCAATTCCAGACTCCTAATTCTGCATTATGTTAGTAAGTGGCATTTTTTGACTTGACCTTTGCACCACAAATGGAGTCAGTGGGGATTGGACTGTGCATATACTGGGCTAGGCCATAAATATGTCATCTTAGACCAACCAATTGCATAATCACAAAAGCATCAAAGTTAAAACTTAAAATATAAACAAAAAAGAACCCAATTTAGACATTATGGAGTAAATGCAGCAGACTACATAAGCTAGATTTTAATTCGCTTGTCACAACTTAAGCCTGATGAGCTAATTGATAATGTCAACTTCGTTGAGCCCAAATCACTAATCAAAATAATTAAGTTGAAGCTAATAGTAGTATACTCATCAAGCTCTTATAAGTCAATCCTAGTCTTGCCCACTTCCGATGTGGGACTATTCAGGATGTTACAAACTCCGCCACTTAAGAGCTTGATGTCTTCATCAAAGCCCAACATAGCCCAGATCAAACCCTAGCATAGCGCATATGAGACGTAGCTCAATGGTGGCTCCACACCGTGACGAGTCCTCCGACTCCATCCACGGGTAGCCCCTCCCCATTCGAGCCCCCTCATCATGCCTCAATATTAGATTGACTCTGATATCAAATGTCACGACCTAGGTCTGATGAGAGTTAGCTGACCTGTCAACTTCATTGAGCCCAAAGTACTGATCAAATGCTTAAGCTAAAGTAGATAATAGTACCCCTATCAGACTCTTATAAGTCGATCTTAGTCTCGTCCACTTTCAATGTGGGACTAATCGATGTGTTACATTACTAGTTTCTGAGTGTTCATGTTAATTCATGTCAATTCTGGGTATTAAATAAGTCAAATCACATTGATAACAGCCAACTAAATAGATAAACAACCTGACTGAATCTTCAATTGGTTATAACACACACAACGAATCACATTCTTCTATGAGATCAAACCAGTTGAATATAGTAACTGCACCTCAACCAAATCATAGTGACCATTCTAAATTATACAATATACAGCATCTAACTTTGCCAATTACAGATAGCATCCATTAATATAAACTCACAAGCCTGACCTTATCATTTCTTTCATTGCTGAATTCAGTGAACATTCACCCCTCTTTTTCCTTTTTCTGAGGAAAAAAAACCTAAATATCCCAATTATTGTATCGCTAACGAACCTTGTCCTGCCAACACAACCAGATTTAAAGACTTGGTTTACAAGCCCGGTTGCCAAACTTTTGACAGTACCATATGAATTCATCCTCAACAAAATGCTTGTGTGGTTAAAATGCATGAAAAATTACTTGAGATCATACTCTAAAATATTTGGGGAATTCAAAGCTCCTCCAAAATATAAATAGCAAAGTGTGGTTAAAATGTGTTTGATAAGTCAAATAAGTGCTATGCTCACTTCATGTCATAAGCACCCATCATCTTTAATAGAAAACAAGGTGTTTCAACTACATGTCATAATCCGCAAGAACTGGGCAAGATCCATACCCGAATAAAGCCAACAAATTAATAATCCAACCTAAACTTACTACCAGTGTTAGGTGTAATCCAATAAAACTTTGTCAGAATAAGGAAATTTAGCAGGCAATTAAGTAAATCACAAATATTTTGGGTTCAAAAAAGGACATTCCCAACCATTTAAATTTATTAAAGGTCTCACATTAAATTTTGCTAATAGGGGCAGCCAAAAACAGTTTCAATAAAGAAATTTCTACAGCATGCCAGCAGAATTTGCTCTGACCATCAGCTGCCTAATTCAAAGTCCTTTTTACCTAGAATTAGGACTGAAGAGCTTGTGCATAGAATAAATTGGCACTATGCAGTCGAGAATATCAAATTAGAAATAACATGGAAGAGAGTTTTTGAACAGCCAAAATGCAGCTTATATAAGAAAACTTCTACAGTTATTCCAGAAGAACTTGCTCTGATCATCAGCTGCCTAACTCAAAGTCCCTTTTACACTGAATTAGAACTGAATAGCTTGTGCAAAGTAGAATAAGATTTTGGCAGTAAGTAGTCAATAAAATCAGATTAGAAATAACATGAAAGAGAATTGTTTTTTGCTTATTTTGAGTGTCTGTGTTTTCCAAATACATTGTGAACACAACCAGACCTTACCCAGACATGAGGGATGAGCTGAGCGATATTAAGACTGGTCTCGCTAAATATAATTATAATGTATGAAAAGACTTATGTTGATCCACAATGTCAATTTGCAAACCTAGCTACCTATAACTTTGATCCTACAAGAATTAGCTCAAGCTACGCAGCTTAATACCTGACCCAGCTGAATAAAAGGTCAAAACATACTAAAAAAAAGGGCCCTTCATTCTAATTTCAAGCATGACCACATAAAAGTATGTGGTTACACCATATGGATTCAGAGGACAGCCAGTAGGTCAAATATATATGTCCCCTAGAAAAATGACACATCAGTCACTCAGTGGACCACAAATGTCTGACGATTATCGTGTGTATTGAATTTCTCATTTCCTATTATCATTTTCAGCAAAAAAATTGGTGATATCATGCATCTCAGCAATTAAATTTTACCTAATGAGAATAACTCTGACCTCTGTGAGCATTTTATGATACTCCAAAGGCAAAATATTTGTTACCTCAGCGCACAAGAAGTAAGATCATTTTGATCCTCGCATCGATTACACAGCTATGATGAAACATAAGGACAGAATCCATCTTTTTTATAAAAAAAAAACTAGGTTATCTAAGCAAAATCAACAAAATTGCCAACATCCGACTGACAACATATTTCCCTCACAAAAATCACATTTTCCCCACAAGAATAGGCGGTGGATTAGGAGAAATCGACACAACTCGAAAACGGGCAGCAATCAGCCCCAACTTGGAGATCTCAGCGACCAATCCGGAGATTTCCTTTTCCTTAGAAGTTCACAGTAATACAATTCATATACCAAACGTTAACAACCAACTAGTGGAGTCGAGGATCCGTCCTAGGTCGAAAATCCAGAGCGAGGAACCAAGAGAAGATCGAGAAAGAACGCATGAAGATGAGATCAAATCCGTACCTTCGTCGGCTTGACGGTCGCACAAGTTAGGGTTTCCGAGACGGATATCGCACTCTGTCCTGCATTTCTAGTCGCTTAACCGGCGCCTCGCGGGCTGCAAACGGGCCGGGCTACTGGAAGCCCACTTTGCGTGTAGCATTAACCAAAAAAAAAAGAGAAAACTTTATATGATTATTTTTAATATTATTAATAAAAGAATAATAATAACATATCTACCAACAACTAAATGTGATAATTAATAAAGCATTATCAATAAATAATGCTTTTACTTCTAATAATATATACCCTTGAATGAATGTGAGACTATTTAGCATGTCCTTTTTTTAATTTAAATTTGACATCCTCGTGTTCTAAAATCTAATGCATGGTTTAGTAAATAATATGTGAGGATTAACTCAATGATATCCTAACATATTTGTATTCTTTGTGATCGCACCAATGAGAAACTAATGTAACTACTAAGAATAAAATCACTTGGCAAGAATACTTATCTTGGCAAGAGTTATTTTCACTTGGATCAATCACATGAACAATATTTATATGATATACAGTTTTAATTCTTAATTAATAAGAAGTGCATGATTTTTCATTCTATACTTAATCCAATATTACATACATTATTAGACTAAGATATTGATTAAACTAAAATAGTTTCTATAAGGATTACTATTTGTGATACATCGGCTTGAATCGATCAATAATTTTTATGGTCTTGAATCTTTTAATTACTTAGAAAAATCCAGAAATTTTGTAGAACTCTTATTTTCGCTAAAAGAAATAATCCTTGTTCTTACCATGTCCACAAGTTTAGGCTGGTTGTGTGTAAATCATCTAAACATTTGAAAACGATTGGATATAAATTTGACATTATATGATAAAATAAGGTTTCACAATTGCATACTTACAATCTTACAATTTTGCATATTAGACTAACCTTAATGTTCAAACTGAACATTGCCTTGAAATGAATTTTGAATCTAAATCTTAAAATACACATGAAAATTAATACTTTGCTTGTGTAATTCTTGCTATTTTACATATTGGAAGAACCTTAATGTTCAAACAACAGAGTTGCGTTAAAGCAGTAGACTTTAAATCTGGATCTTAAAATGCTTTTCACATCTTGAAGACTAATACTTTCGTGTGTAGTATTTCTCTTTTTGAACTTTATTCTACGATTTGACATATTAGAATAACGTTAATGTTCAAATAACAAAATGGTGGCGAGTAAGGATCTAAAGCTTAATATATGCCTCAATTAATGCTTTGCGTAGTTCTTCGTGGTCTTTATTTGTTTGCAGAAACTTTTCTGTAGACTCTTCCTTTGGCCTTTCTACTTTTTGCTTTTTGCTTTTGCTATCGTGTCTGGGGGGAGTTCATCGGTGACCAGTTTGCTTGTGGCGTCGGCGCGCACACAGGGGAATGGCTTTCTTGCCTTGGTAGTGTTGCTGTGTGCCATTACAAAAGATGACAACAACATTGACTTTATTTTCTTCTTGTCTCTGCGCTGTCTTTTCAGCATTCATCACTTATCCTGCTTCGGTTTGTCATTATGAAAGCTAGCTGGAAACATGGAGCTCAAAAAGACCATTTTTGAGTGAGCTAAGACCAGCTTTGATATGGCTCACAAGATTGCCTCACAATCCTTGCCGAAAGGAGAAGTGGAAATATAATAAACTGATTCACTTGAATGAAATAATTGCAAAGCTTAGATCTTTATTGATACCTTGGTTACTATTGTCTTAGATTGTGAGAACTTGGAGCTTTGTGATCTTGCGTAACCATGAAATGTCTTCTCGTGGTCACTATAAATAAAGTTCTGACATGCATGAAGGGAAGCATAAATGTGAAAAGATGTTAAAAGTAAACATACGATTTACTTCAAATATATATATATATATATATATATATATATATATATATATATATCACTGGGCAATTTCTACTTACCAAGGCTTTTTTCTCAATCAAGTTGTGTTTGTTTGTTTTTCCCCCCTTTCCTGCTATTGTTCACTTCCTGCAATGCTAAGTATAGAAGAGAATCAAATACCACAAGACGAGCAAGGTTTAAGTTTTAAGCTTATGGTAATCTACCACCAATTTTTAATTGCTTTCATGGATCAAAAGCTTTATTGTTTATAGCCGTTAGGATTTCATCCTTTGCTATGATATACACTGGATTAAGATATAAGGATGAAATGAATAGGATTTCTTTTATGCCAAACCCTTTTGCATTCAATTCTATTTTCTAAAATGTCATAATTTTCTAAATAGAAAGTGAACAAAGTGTGATTAAGAGAAAAAATCTCCAAGAAGAATTTTGTTATATTGCTGATAATTCGATTTCGCATTAATCCTGTACATTTTGGTTCTGATACATCATCTTTGAGTACTAAAACACCGTACCCTAAGTAGATTCGTGCAACTTATTAAGGTGGTAATTAAACATGTATATGTAAATGACATCTGAGAAGTTTACCCTATGTGTCGTGTGTATTAACGAGATATGGATGAAGTGACATTTTTATCATATGTAAATATTGCACCATTTAATCTGTGAATTATGTACAGATAATCCCATTCTATTTATTTGGGGGCTCGATTGTGTTAAATTATTTGATATGTTTGTGACCTTCGTCATACACTACATGTCATTTTTTTAAAAAAAGAAATTTTATAAATTTTGTTAACGAATTTATCAACCCATAAGATGAAGTCTTAAACCTTCTAATTTGCGACTGCATTACTGTTGCATAGCTATACGTGATACATTTAGTGTTCAAATTCTTCAATGATGATATAAATATTTTAATATTTCTATAATGAAATATTTTAAGAGAATAACGAAATATAGTGCTCGAAAAAGTTTCATGAAAAATTAAAAAAAAAAAGATTTAACTCGTCCATAAATATCAGATATATCTCTATGTTTTGATAATAGAAAATCAAAATATGAGGAATACTTTAGGTGCTTTTAGGTGTTCATCCGAAAGAATTTAAAATATATATAAATTCTTGAGATTTATATGAGAGATTATATAAGAGAAAGTTGTGTTTAAGTAGGATAACTCAAGAGTCTCCTAATTGATTTTATGTGATAAACAATTTTATTTTCTTTTTTCTATGAACATTGGTAAAAAGTTAGTGAATCAAGTTAATTTTTTTAATATATTTTTAATCCTCGATAGGGTTGATTTTATTTTATTTTTTCTTGCGTTGGGTTTTCTTCATGTACAACTTCTCTCAAGTTTAGTGCTCCAATTCTCGGATGGTGTTGGTCCTTTAAGAAGTTGGACACAAGCAACTTTAAAGGGAAGAGAGGTTAATAAGTGCATCAGAGCAAAAGTCGACAAGCTTTTTCTTTCTTCCTTGCTTACCAAATGCTCTTATTTTTAAGTAAATTGTTAATCATAAAATTAAAGTTGAAACTTGTTCTCACCTCAAGCATTTGTTTTCTTTTCTCAGCAATTACCTCTACTTGGTTTAATTAATTTTTTAATAAATGTCGTTCTATCTCATCTCACTTCCGAAAATTGAATCCAGCATGTCTCTCTAATAAAATGTTTTATCTATTGATAATCTGTGTGATGGTTTACAGAACATATTTCTCTTGTAATTGAGTCCGATTGATACTTGGGTTCTTAGTTTTGTTTGATAATATTATTATTTTTTTTTAAAGTTTATTTTACACATGGTGGAAACTATTCATCTATTGATTGAAAACCTGGATGGGACGAGGATGCAGCTCCTACTAGTGGATGGTAGAAAAGAAATCAATTGAAAAAAGGTGGCATGTTTTAGATGAACTCAAGCGACCTATCAAATCAATTAATATATCATGTGTAATACCTTAATTTTAATTAGGAATAAATTGATAATTTTATCTTATTAGTAAACACAGGGTCAGGATTAGATCTTCCTCATCCTTCATTTAGCGTTGTGATTCCATTCTTTATCAAAGAAAAAATATAACCGAGGAAGGAGGAGAAGAGATATGACGTATGAATATTTAAGATAGAGACTCTCTCTCTCTCTTTTTTTTTTCTCTTATTATATTTTTATTCATGTTCCATTTACATACTTCTCTTTTATTGTGATATGTGCTCCATCAAAAACATTGCATTTATTTTACAAACATGTATAAGATTGATCTAAGAGAGTGCTTATAGCTTTTCATTGTTAAAGATGTGATAATAGTTAGAGATGTTCTTTTATTCTCTATTCCTTCCTTGGAGATAAATTGTAAAATTATATTCAAATTAGAAATCCAAAAATTATTTAGTTAATAATTTAATTAAAATACAATGAATAAATTTATGTTGCATATTTTAAAAACCATCATACATACATATATATATATATATATATATATATATATATATATATATATATAGATATATGTTTTCTGTGCTTGATGTTGGTCGGCAACACAATCGTACTGCTAACCGAGTGTCGGGTCTGCTTGTAGCCAACTGCATGGGTAACCCAAACCCGTAAGCTGCAACCCAACCCATAGCCTGGTGGTTGATCAAGCCAGTTTGCATTCATCTTGACGTGGTGGATCGGGTTGAGCGTCGACCCAATCCAGCATGCTGTGTATTTGCTATAGGTTACTGTCCATCTCCGCGAGGAATGTATACATCAACAACGATGACTATAAGTTGCATCCAAAAAGAAAATATTAACGCATCTGCAAATAGTTGGTTATTATAAGATAATTTGCCTGCACAAGTTTTACACCGGCGAAATGAGCTCCAAGGCAAAGCCTAGTTGACATTCCGCCACAACAAGAATATGGATCTAATAAAGCTAGTTCTATCATTTCCAATGCAAGGTCAACATTTATCCTTTTTTTTTTGTTTGTAATATCATATAAATCATATAACATAAAAGCATCATAATATTAGTCAATTAACTCAATAAGTGAAACAACAATGAAGTGATAGATTCGAAGAAAAAAAGTGCATGCCAAGGGGTAACAAGCTCATTAGGCTTATCAATGTAAAAGACTTTGATAATTTATCACAAGGTCTCAAGATTCAAATTCCATTTACAAAAATTAAATTTAACTATGGAGCGAAACAATACTCGAGTGCTTCATTGTGGTATCGGCCAAGTTCTACCTGATTTGATCCATTGGGAAGATTCGTTAACAGCAATCAAGTACTTTTGATTAGATAACTATCATGGTTTAAACACATTGCAAGCTTATAAAGAACTCGGTATAACTAAACTAATCGATGTAGCTTAGCCAAGATAGGGTGAACTCATTAAATATCTAACTCATGTATGGTAGGCATCATGATTATAAGCAAAGAATATTGGATTGTGACCAATCTTATTAGATACTAGATGAGGTAATAACTAGTTGACTATATTTGGTCAAACAGTTAGATTCACTTATTCAGGTCTACAAATTCAAATGCTCCTTACTCCCAAGATTCAAATGTTCCTTAGTCCTAAGCCATATTCATGCAAGGAAAGAGAAAATAAAAAAAGGGGGAAATATACTTTTATGAATTGGTTTAGTTTAATGCATTAAGCCTTGACTTCTTCATATGCTTCTGATAGGCAAATGTATGTGCTAAAATATGTTGTTTGCTTACGGAGGCATGAATGAAAATTTGTGGTTTACACGCATGCATATTAACATAGGCCTATTCTATAACTTTTGATGAATAAGAATGCATGTCCTGCACATGGTTGTTTTGATTGGAGTGGCATATAACTTTTTATATTTTAAGCACTAAGATTGAACATATATTTTGTTGGAGAAATAATTGCTATGCTTTAAATATCAATCTTATTCTGTAAATAATACATGTTTAAATTTAGGTTGTAGCATCCACTGTGACAACTATTAATTTCATGTATGAATATCACAAGCGATGACTTAAGTTTGGAGAGTTGACGTTGTTATGCTGTTAATTTTTTTTTTTTTTACTAAGCATACATTTAACGAGTTATTTGACTGTGATAAATCTTGTGTTTAAAGTATAAATTTTATTTTATTTGATATATGGTATGATGAAGAACCAGACTTAAATTATGAAATTCAATATAATCAAATAATTAATTATTTAATTTTATATCATGTATCAAAAATCATAAACGATGCACCATACTTTAGTTTTCCTTAAGGACGTGTAATACTGCAGTGTGAATATGGACATATGTGATTGAGTATTTATATTTATTATATTTATAATTTTAATTTTAAATTGGGTTCTTGATTTTATTTATTTATTTATTTATCATATGCTTATACCCCATTGTGGATTAAAGGGATGATAACCTTTGGAATAGCGAAGAGATAACATTTAAGTCTATTAAGACAAAAAAGCTAATGAAATAGTATGTTTTACTCTGTAGTAGCCTTAGTAAGACAATTATGAATAATATTTTTGCTAAAATAGATTGATTTTCATGAATATTATGTGAACAACACTAACATGCTATCATCTGATTATAAATGTACTCTTAGATGGTAAACCTGTAACTTGATACATGGTATAGCATTTAATTTTACCTAGAATATATTAGGATTCCTTAATTTTAGGAGTCCTTAATTTTATTAAATCTCGGATTTTGATAATGAAACTAATTGATTGTATTTTGTTTGTCTAACTGCATTTTGAGTTACGCAGGTCTACTCGACTAGAATTAGACAGTTGACGCTGGAGGAATTGACGTTGCACCGAAGGAAATCACGTCAGGATATTGGACAATCAGTAGAAGACTTCGGACGTCGGGCATCGGGCCAAGAAGAGCGAAGTTGTGCCAAGGATATCGGGGTGGCGGAGGTCATCCACCGATTGGGCAATGGATCGCAAGAGAGGACGATGTGCCGAAGAAACGGACGAAGCACCGTTAAGCCAATGACGTGCCGGGCAACAGAATATCGATTCGCGTTATAATAATTATCTAGATCGAAGTAAAGTTTTATTTTTTGTGTGCAGGATTAACTACGATAACGATAAAGACGTAAAGCGAAACAAAGTACCGAAAGTCAAGTGCGATGGATCGTTGGAAGTTCGAGAGTTCGACGGAAGTCCGAAGATTCATTAGGAGTGCTGCCAGAACTGGCCGAGAATGAGTAGGGAGCTTGCCGAGAATGAGTAGGGAGCTTGCCGAAGGGTTTTCGGAAATTCGCCGGAAGGTTCGTCGGAAGTTCACGGAGCTTGCTAAGAAAGATCGAAGCTTACCAAAGAAGCTTGTAGGAACTCGCTAAGATCATCGTGAAGTCCAGGAACTTGTCGGGAGTCCGCAGAATAGTTTCCGAGGGTTCGTTGGAAGACCGCCGGAAGTTCGCCGGAAGCTCATCGGAAGAAGTCTTGACTTGTCGGACTTTGTAATAGCTTAGGAAATGTCTTTAATTTTATAGTTAGCATGTTAATTCGGGTTAGGATTAGGTGTTAATCCAATAACCTAAGTAGGGGGCCAATTGGGCCGAAGGTTAGGCCCACAGTTTCTGGCAAGGGCCGGCGGTAGCACCGCCAGACCCAGGCGGTAGCACCGCTTGTTGACTGAAGGCTAGGCGATAGCACCGCCCCAGGCAGGCGGTGGTACCGCCTGACAGGTGGTTGCAACCACCTGTGTCAGGCGATAGTACCTTCAGTCTCAGGCGGTAGTACCGCCAGCACACTGACACACGCAAAGGTGTGTCGGCGGTATCTGCCAGATGCCGAGCAGTAGTACCGCCTACAGTCCGAAATTCCGTACGAGACCTCTTTGAGCGGGATTTTTGAATCCCAAAAAGCTCTATAAATACCCTTTACTCCTAGCTGGTTGAGGGACCTTTTGCAGTGTTAGAATTGAGTCTAAGCTATAGCAAATTCCTGCTTTCATTTGCTCAAGTGTTCTCCTTCTTTTTTCTCCTTGTAAAAATCCTGTAAAGAGAGGAAATCTCTTGTAAAAGGCTGTAAAGGGGTGTTTGGTCCTTCCCCTTCAAGAGACTTGGTAGTGGAAGTTGGGAGCCTCATTGGAGGAGGCTTCAAGAGTGGACGTAGGTCATTTGACCGAACCACTATACATCCCTGTGTTTACTTGCTGTGTGAGTACTTAAAATTCTGCATCGTAAATTTCTTTGTTAGGGATCGAGCGGCACTGAGAGGGGGGGAGGGGGGGGGGTGAATTAGTGCAGCGGATAAAACGATAGATTTTTTTCAGCGATTAAAACAAGTTGAGAAACTTCGTATGAATGAATGCAACATTTCGTTTGAACCCGAAAAGATTATGTTTTAACTTTAAAGCAAACGTGATAAGATGAAGATGAAGTTGAGTAAATAAGGCAGTAAATAAAAATGGTTTGCAGCAAAGTAAATAACAAGAATGTAAATGCAAACCAGATTTTTATAGTGGTTCGATCATCCGACCTACATCCACTTCCTCTTCGCTTGAGGTCACCGGCTTTCCACTAGTTTTCCTCCTTCCAATGGGCGAGGAAGAACTCCCTTACAACACCTCTCCTTTTGATGGGCTTAGGAGAACCCTTACAAGGCTCTCACCCCTCTCTTGAACAAGAACACACTTAAGAGTAAGAGGGAAGATTTTGACTCTATTTGAGCAGAGTTTTCCCTAAAGTTTTTCACTCTTCTTACTGCACTTTGAACCTGCAAGAGAGGAGAATTTATAGAGCTCAAGAAGATTCAAATTTGTGCTCCAAATTTGAATTTTTTTTAGTTTCCCGGTGCCAGGTGGTGCTACCGCCATCGAGAAGCGGTGCTACTGTCACTTTCTGAATCGTAGCGCTACTACAGATGTCGGGCGCTACGATGTCAAGGCGCTACAAGATGGCCAGAGCTCGATGAGCATGCACGTAGCATGCACGTAGCCCAAAGATGCATGCATGCATGCACACATCTTCTTGGCCACATTGGTGCTGGGCTCCACCGCCCAGCACAAATCTACATTTGGTTTGGGCCGAAAACTTGGCCCAAACTGGTTCCGAACAAGGCCCAATGGGCCCATACTTGGGTTAGAGGATTAACCCCTAATCCTAACCTAAATTTATGTGCTAACTATGAAATTAAAGACATTCCTAAGCTATTACAAAGTCCGTAAGTCAAGTCTTCTTCCCTCGAGCTTCCGGCGAACTTCCGGTGGTCTTCCGACGATCCCTCGGAAACCATCCTGCGGACTCCCGGTAAGCTCTCGGACTCCACGATGATTTTGGCGAGTTCCCCCGAGCTTCTTTGGCAAGCTTCGATCTTTCTTGGCAAGCTCCATGAACTTCCGACGAACCTCCCGGTGAACTTCCGAAAACCCTTCGGTAAGCTCCCTACTCGTTCTCGGCCAGTTCCGGCAGCACTCCCAACGAATCTTCAGACTTCCATCGAACACTCGAACTCCCAATGATCCATCGCACTTGACTTCGACCCTTTATTTCACTTTACGTCTTCATCCTTATCGTAGTTACTCCTGCACACAAACAACAAACACTTTACTTCGATCTAGACAGTTATTACAACACGAATTGACATTCAGTTGCCCGGCACGTCATTGGTCGGCGCTTCATCCGATCCTTCAGCACATCGTCCTCTCTTGCGGTCCATTGCCCAATCGGTGATTGACCTCCACAATCCTGATATCCTTGGCGCAACACGCTCTTCTTGGCCCGATGCCCGACGTACGAAGCCTCCTGCCGATAGTCGACCGAACCTCCAGCTCGACACCCAATATCCTGACGTGATCACCTCCGGTGCAACGTCAATTCCTCCAGTGTCAACTGTCTAATCCTGATCGATAGTAGACCTGCGTAACTCAACACGGAGTTAAACAACAAAACACACTCAATTAGTTTCATCATCAAAATTCGAGATTCAACATTCTTAAGCTGCAAACTGATCGGATTTCTTCTCCCTACTTCCAATTTCATTTACCTGAATATTTTCAAGTTAAAGTCTCTTTCGCTGAATCAAGTTCTCAAGCAAATCTCCGGTTTTCAAGCTTTATTCATTTTAATCCGCTGCACTAATTCACCCCCTCTCTTAGTGCCACTCTGAACCTAACAATTGGTATCAGAGCTCGGTATTTCTCATTTCGAATTTACACCCATGATAAATGACTCTAAATGGCTTTCAAGAGGGCTTTTCGATTTTTCGTCCATCGTTGTTTAACAGATCGGACTACACTTATTGAAAAACTCGAATGAGAGTTTTCTTGATTTCTATGAATTTGGATTTATGGAATATTGTTGAAAACGATTTTCAACTTCCCTCTAAACTAACGAACGAATGGTCGAACTTAGAGAAAAAATATTTTTCTTTAAATGCAAAGGCTATGAATGGCTTATTTTGTGCTTTCGATAAAACCGAGTTTAATCGAATTTCAACGTGCAAAACAGCTTTTGAAATTTGGCACAAACTTAAAGTCACACATGAAGGAACGAGTAGAGTCTAAGACTCGAAAGTTAATATTTTGATGCACGATTTTGAGATTTTTCGAATGCAACCAAGCGAGACTATATGTGACATGTACACCCGTTTCACGGATGTCGTCAATAGTCTAAGAGTTCTTGGTAAATCGTTTTCGAATTTTGATCTCGTAAGCAAGATCTTAAGATCCCTTCGAAAAAGGTGGGATCCTAAAATAACCACAATACAAGAGACAAAAAACTTAAATGATATTCCATTAGAAGAATTAATCGGGTCATTAATGACCTACGAAATGACATTTATGGAATATTTTGAACCCGAAGAACACTTGAACCACCTTTCAAAAAACAGGAAAGATTTGGAACCTTGGACAAATGACCACTTGAGTAATGACTCAAGTGGTGAGAACATTGAATACATAACAATGCATTTTAACAAGTTCATTAAACAAAAATCTAAAATAAATAATGAACTTGAACGGAGGAAGAGGCCAAAGTTAAAGAAGAAGCGTAAAGAATAATCAAATGACGAAACGGTGAATTGGGCTTTGACGGGCTTCGACTACAAAATAAGCAACTTAACTCCCTTAAATTATTTTGAAATTACTTGATATTTTTTCATGAGTGCTTAATTTAGAAAGTAGGTAATAAAAATTATTTTTCAAAAATTATATCATGTTTCTCTTTTTAGCATCTTTAAAAATTAAAAAACTTAGACCATGAAAATTATATTACTAAGCTTTCATGCATGTTATGTTTTGAATTTTGAATGATGCAACATTATGAGTGATAATCACTTGATTTGTGTACAAGATTAATTCCATGAATGCTTATGATTTCCGTATCAATTATTGATGCATGGTTTTAACACAAAAGTTAATTAGCATGATTAGGCTTAATAGGGTTAACCATGATTATGTACTTCGAATCTTATGATAAAAATTACTTTTCGGATTTATAAAATGATGCGTGATTTTAGCAAAAGATTTGAGCATTGATCATCTTGTTATAACTAATTTTAATGATGCTATCATTTTATTTAAAATATGATGTATGACATTTAAACATTCCTATGAAAGATCAAATCAACTTAAAGCGAAATACATAAAAATGAAAAATGCACCATCATGATGTTTCATGTTTGATATGTTTGGTTTGATGATTTTGATAACAAAACTTGTATTTCAAATTTATACGATGATGGTCTTCATATGAAAATTTTGAAAATTCTTATGAAAGATCAATCGCATAAAAATGGAAAATGTGCTATCATGATATCTTTTACACTTTATGTGTTTGTTCTTGATGGCTTTGATGAGATCACATTTTCGGTCTTAAACTTGATACACAACTTTTATAAAAAAAAAGGGGGACTTGAGCATGCTTACATATAATTAATCTACATTGTTCTAAGTAAAATTTCCGAATGAAAGATTTTGATAATAATATCCAATTTGTATGATGATACATGGCTTTCGAATAAAAAATCTTGAACACACCTTTTGAAATCTTACTTGATGATGAACATCTCGATATTAAAAGAATGTTATTATGCTTGAAAGTTATGGAATCATGCTTGATAAATTGTTTTATGAAATTTGCCTTTTATTTTTAAATGTTGAAACATGTTAAAGGCAAAGGCATGCTTATTTGAAATAAATCATAAAAAGAAAATGTATGATCTTGAAAATTTTTTTATCTCTAAAGTTTTTGGTTTTGATGAATCCATGTGAATCTCTTGAATCGAATCTTTTGGAAAATGTCACATTCTTAATGTGATTTGACTTAATGATTTTTAGGACGAAGTTTGCCTTTCTCTCTAGAATGTTAATACATGTTTCTACTAAAGGCAAAAGCATGCTTATAGAATGAATCACATAAAAAGAGATTGCATTTTCTATCCTATTGATGTGAATGAATTTATTTATAAATCACTTCAATTATGAAAGAGATTTTGATGATATGGTAATAACTTTATTCATGTTATGAATCTCATAAATTTCTTGAATGTAATTTTGATCATGAGTTTTAAGTTAAATGATACATTCAAATGAATCACCTATCGATATTTACGATTGCGATATATCCTTTTGAAATATCTTTCTAAAAAGATTTTTACAACTTAAGATGTCTTTTGGAATTCATGACTCGATCCTTGTCTTATATTGATATCTTTCATGAATTCTTTACATCTATGGCTTGTTTGCATCATATAAAAATTAAAATATTGATTGATGCAAAATTATTTAAATGAAATATTATTCCTCTCTTCTTTTCGACAATGACAAAGGGGGAGTAACATGCTAGCTTGGATATCACAAGAGAAAGTGGCAAACATAGCTAGCTAGAAATTGCAAAAAGATAAAACTTCCACTTCTCAAAATGAGAAGAAAGAAATTGTAAAGTTATATATTTTTTTTAACTCATGAGCTTGCATGTTTAAAAATGATGTAAATTTTACAAAATTGTTAGCTCATTGCAAACAAAAATTTGATAGCTTGCAAAAGAAAAACTTGGTTGCATAAAATTGAAAGGGAGCTAGCTTGTGTATCGCAAAGAATGCTAGCTTGCTTATCATTATTGCTTGCTTGCTTATCAACAATTGGTATCACTTGTTATCATGATTAACAATTTGATAGCTTGTTATCTTACTTGCTTGCTTATCAACAATTGGTATCGCTAACAATTGGTATCATGCTAACCATAAAGGAACTTGCTATCTTGACAACAACAAAATTGCTACCTTGTAATCTCAAGAAAAGCAAAGTACAAACTTGCACTAGAAGCAAGTGTTGAATTATCATGAACATTATCACAACAAGTGATATCTTGCATATCATGATAAATTTTCTATGATTGAATGTTGAATGTTAATAAAAATCTAGCTAGTATGATTTAAAACTTGCATATCTTTTAAAAACTAGCTAAATGCTACTTCTCTTTTTTGTTGATGACAAAGGGGGAGAAGTGTAGATTGATGAGTTCATGCAATGTAATGCTGATTGAGTATTTTATATATTTGCATGATGGTTTAATGTTTTCTCTCAACATGTGATACATGTAGCTTGGATTTGGGATAATCCAAGTGTTCTATCAATGACATATTAATAGGGAGAGTTTGGGTTGAACTCCGTGGAGTTAAGGTTAACTCCGTTAGTCATCAATTAGTTGTCATCATAAAAAAGGGGGAGATTGTTGAATCTCAAATTTTGATGATGAAACTAATTGATTGCATTTTGTTTGTCTAACTGCGTTTTGAGTTACGCAGGTCTACTCGATTAGAATTAGATAGTTGATGTTGGAGGAATTGATGTTGCACCGGAGGAAATCACGTTAGGATATTGGACAATCGGCAGAAGGCTTCGGACGTCGGGCATCGGGCCAAGAAGAGCGAAGTTGTGCCAAGGATATCGGGGTAGCGGAGGTCATCCACCGATTGGGCAACGGATCGAAAGAGAGGACGGTGTGCCAAAGAAACGGACGAAGCGCCGATAAGCCAATGACGTGCCGGGCAACAGAATGTCGATTCGCATTATAATAATTATCTAGATCGAAGTAGAGTTTTGTTTTTTGTGTGCAGGATTAACTACGATAACGATGAAGACGTAAAGCGAAACAAAGTGCCGAAAGTCAAGTGCGATGGATCATTGGAAGTTTGAGAATTCGACGGAAGTCCGAAGATTCATTGGGAGTACTGCCGGAACTGGCCGAGAACGAGTAGGGAGCTTGCTGAAGGGTTTTTGAAAGTTCGCCGGAAGGTTCGTCGGAAGTTCGCGGAGCTTGCCAAGAAAGATCGGAGCTTGCCAAAGAAGCTCATAGGAACTCGCCAAGATCATAATGAAGTCCAGGAGCTTGTCGGGAGTCCGCAGAATGGTTTCCGAGGGTTCATTGGAAGACCACCGGAAGTTCGTCGGAAGCTCGCCAGAAGAAGTCTTGACTTATCGGACTTTGTAATAGCTTGGAAAATGTCTTTAATTTTATAATTAGCATATTAATTTGGGTTAGGATTAGATGTTAATCCAATAACCCAAGTAGGGGGCCAATTGGGCCTTTATTGGGCTGTATTGGGTCGAAGGTTAGGCCCACACAGTTTCTGGCAAGGGCCGGCGGTAGCACCATCAGACCTAGGTGGTAGCACCGCCTGTTGACTGAAGGCCGGGCGGTAGCATCGCCCCAAGCAAGCGATGGTACCGCCTGACAAGTGGTTGCAACCACTTGTGTCAGGCGATAGTACCGCCAGTGCCAGGCGGTAGTACCACCAGCACACTGACACACGCAAAGGTGTGTCAGGCGGTAGTACCACCAGTGCCAGGCGGTAGTACCGCCTACAGTCCGAAATTTCGGACGAGACCTCTTTGAGCGGGATTTTTGAATCCCAAAAAGCTCTATAAATACCCCTTTACTCCTAGCTGGTTGGGGGACCTTTTGCAGTGTTAGAATTGAGTCTAAGCTATAGCAAATTCTTGCTTTCATTTGCTCAAGTGTTCTCCTCATTTGTTCTCCTTGTAAAAATCCTGTAAAGAGAGGGAACCTCTTGTAAAAGGCTGTAAAGGGGTGTTTGGTCCTTCCCCTTCAAGATTCTTGGTAGTTGAAGTTGGGAGCCTCATTGGAGGAGGCTTCAAGAGTGGACGTAGGTCATTTGACCGAACCACTATACATCGTTGCGTTTACTTGCTGTGTGAGCATTTAAAATTCTGCATCGTAAATTTCTTAAGCTGCAAACTGATCGGATTTCTTCTCCCTACTTCCAATTTCATTTACACTTTCGCTGAATCAAGTTCTCAAGCAAATCTTCGGAATCGATTTTCAAGCTTTATTCATTTTAATCTGCTACACTAATTCTCCCCCCCCTCTTAGTGCCACTCTGAACCTAACAAATTTTAGGAATTTGATATTGATCTTTATTTTTCTATTTAGTTTTTCCTAATTATGGTAGGAGTTTTTGAGTTTTTCATAATTATATTAGGAGTATTTGATGTAGCAAATTAGGAATTGTATTTTTTATTTTTATGAAATCATAGTCCTAATGGACTAAGTGTTAAACAACTATATACGTGTGTATATATATATATATATATATATATATATATATATATATATATGTATATATATATATATATATATATATATACATATATATATATATATATATATATATATATATATATACACATATATATATATATATATATTTATATATGTAATGTCTTTAGTTATTTTTCTCGAGCAATCAAATACAACTCAAATCTCTATCTATTTTCTTAGATAAAGCTCTAGAATTTTATTGGAAAAAGTATGACATGTGATATGAATTTGATGTTTGGTATTGTTATGTGATATACATTAAATGTGATGTGTTTTTTATTATAATGTTATTAATTAGAATAAATATTTAAATAATATGCATTATGTATGATTGATATAATTGCTTTTTATGGCAACAACATATGATTAAAATATGATAATTATGAATCATTTATTGTAAGTATACCTGTGCTATTTGTTAACACTCTTATTAATACGTAAATCTTTTTTTGTTGATATTCTACTCTTGCTTGACGGATATCCTTATGATACTTATTTAGCATATAAAATTATTTAATCATTTACATACTTTCTTTGAATTCTAAGTAGCGGAAGTAAAAATTATAAAATTATTGAAGATGAAGATAGATTCAGTAATTATTATTATTGAAACATATATATTTATTTTAAATTAAAATAATATAATTATATAAAAAAGATTTTATTTACTTACAAACTGGTCTTTTCATGTTTAACAATTTTAGATGATGCTGCAAAGAGAATAATATAATACAAGTCACCACACAATTCTTAAAATCGTGTAGTAGAAAAAGATATTGATAATCTTAAAATGGTATTACAAGGGATAGTAAAGCATTTCGTAAGTGCTACCACCTCAGTCAAGCTTAGTATGTCAATTCAAACATAAGAACATGCCAAAATAGGGTAGATACAATGAAGAACTGAGACCAGAGAATCTGGTGAATATGTTCAAGCAGGATAGCCTATAATAACACCTGCCGAGGTGGCACCATTACATTCCAAGCAATAGTTGCAAGTCACAGTATCAAAATATCTTTTGTAAGAGAGATCAGCTTTCGAATTCCGATCATTTCCATCCATGTTGGAACTCCGCTCAATAACACATTTTCTATGAGGAAATTCAATCGGTCTGCCGGGAAGTGGAGCCTCTGCATCAAGTATCTGATCTCATGTTGCATTACCATGGTCTAGTGTATAGTTGCGAGCTTGCTGAGGATGAGGCCTTCAGATCATCCACTATCTGACTATGTTCAGAGCCAAGGACAATGCTAGCCCAGTTGGATGACCTGTGGACGATCCTTGACGGAATCCGGTCGCTGTCTTCACCGCCAGATGCTTCGTACCCGTCACTGGTTGATCTTGAGCGCTGAATCCCCCTTGGTGGGATAATGCCTGAGTTGGAAATGGAATTGAGACCTTGTGCTTCCTCGGTTCCCGAAGATGAAATGCGAAATGGATGTAGATCAGGTGAGTCCAAACTACTATCAGGAGAAGAAGCAACAACTCTAGCTGATGGCATCAGCCTGTTAGGCCAAAAAGCACTACGGGCTTCAAGCTGCAGGGGTGCTAAACTGGTGGATGTTTTAGGAACCAGGTCGCTGACATTACTGCCGGTTGCACTAGCAGAAACTTTTGCAAGAGGTTCGAGAGGACGGTCGACTGGAATCCTTCCTCTTTCATTCGTCCGACTATGGTTATCAGGCCTCAGGACAATTCTGCCAATTTCGTTCTCCGTGTCTTGCCCCTGCAGAACTTCTCGTCTAATGATTGGCTGCAGGATTTTTGATTTCTTCCTTGCCTCCGCAGCAGCTTTTGAAACTTCTTCGGCATTAAGACGAGCAAGGGTCCATGGACTAATTTTGACAGTTCCAGCATTCCTTTTCTTGACTTGTTCCTCTGGCATCGTCCTCTTGATTGTGTAATTTGCAGATGTGCCAATCTTTGGGGGTACAACATCAAACTGGGAAAAAAAATGGAACCTCTTTTCATCAATCCAAAATAGCATGACAAGAAAGCAAAATAGAAAACGCAATAAGCCCATCCTACCGCTAGGTTACTTGGTATGTTGTAAAATGTTACACAGTTCACTTTATTTTAGGCCTAAATATGGGTAAGACTAGCATGAGTAAACAGAAAAACAAATTAAATCACAGTGATTCCATATATGTATGCAATAACAAGCAAGCATGAGGATCCAATCAGTTATCAATAACTAAGGGGATTCAAAAGCATCTTAGGTGACGGAGAACTATCTAGTTTTAAAAAAAGATTTTAGAAAAGTTGATTCTAGACAAAGAAATCAACAAAAAGTCATCAATTAGTTGGCTTAGAAATTCTAAGAGTTTTGTTGAAAATTAAAGAAAAAATCTTTGGGCCTTTCTAGGGACTCCTTTTGTATTAAGTGCACTCATTTACTATTTAGATATCCTAAAAGTCATATTTTGTTTATTTTATTATTATTTTTTGGATAACTTTCAAGAGTTCAAATTTTAGTGGCACTATAGTTCTAGCTATAAAAAAAGAGAGAACGATAAATAGACAAAAAAAAAAGAGAGAAAAATGGGGGGAGAAGCGATAAAAGCCACAATCTAATAAAACAGACAAGACCATTGCATCAGTCGAGGATAGATTTTATTGGCCTTCTTTAAAGCGAGATATTGCTCGAGTAGTATTGCAATGTCACACCTATCAAATTACCAAAATTCATAAACACAATACTGGCCTATACCCATTCTGCATTCGCCATGACAAAATGTGAGTTTAGATTTTATCCTTGGACTTCTTAAAACAATCTGTGGCCATGACTATTTTGGTTGTTGTTGATCGATTTTAAAAAATGACCATCCCATGTAATAAAACCGATAACACCTCACATATTGCTAAATTGTTCATTCGAGAAATGATTAGATTACATGACTTGCCCTTAACCATAGTGTCTGATAAGGATGTGAAATTTATTAGCTACTTTTGAAAACTTTTATGGAAACTGTTTAGTAGAACATTGAAGTTCTCTTCAACCTTTCACCCCTAAATTGATGGTCAAACTAGGACTTAACTTTACCCAATGCAGAATTTGTGTACAATAACCCAGTCAACTGCTCCACTGGAAAAAGCATATTTTAAATTATCCTTAGCTATACTCCAAGCACCCCCATTGACCTTGTACCCCTTCCACTTATCCATCGTGTCTCAGAACTAACCCACTCCTTTGCTCAACATATTCATGATTTGCATGCTAAGATATGATATAAAATTATCCTAAGTAATGAAAGTTACAAACTTGTTGCTAATGTACATCATAGAAGTCAAGAGTATCAAGTTGACGATTATGTCTTGGTTCACGTTCGTCTCGTGAGATTCTTTAAAAACCCATTCAAAAAGTTACATGCTCAAGCCACTAGTCCTTTCCCCATTATCTAAAAACAAGGATCTAATGCATATATGCTCGATTTGCCTTCTAGCTTAAATATTAGTCTAGTTTTCAATGTGAAAGATTTAACATCATATCATGGTACTTTTGAGCCTCCTCTGTATACTAGTGTTTCTACAGGTGACAATCCTCCCAAAACACCGATTCTCTCACAACACAAGGATAACATAGAGGTCATTCTTGATGACCGCCTTGTCATGTTCGCTACTAGCATTACTCAATACTTTATTGTCAAGTGGCGTGATCATTCAACTTCCGATGCCACTTGGATTACCTTGGAGAAACTTTGTGACTTTGCATCAGACTTATTGGACCAATATCTTCTAAATCACTCTCTAAGGTCGAGTTCTTTTCTACGAGGGAAGAATGATGGAGAGCCATCTAGTTTTACAAAGGATTTTAGAAAAGTTTATTCTAGGTAAAGAAATCAACAAAAGGTCATCAATTAGTTGGCCTAGAAATTCTAAGAGTTATGTTGAAAATTAAAAAAAAATTCTTGGTTCCTAGGTACTCCCTTTGTATTAAGTGCACTCTTGTGTTAAGTGCAATCATTTACTATTTAGATATCCTAGAAGTCACATTTTAGATTTCTAAAAAGCTTACTAATTCCCTAGGAGATTACTCTTGGGAATTATTATCTTCATTAATTATACCAAGGCTCCTAAACCCCTATAAATAGTGGTGCTTGTCGATGGATCAACATTTCAGATTTGAATGAAAAGAATTCCATCTTCTCTCGTATCTCACACTTCTTTTTCCTTCTCTTCTCTTTCTCTCTACTTTCCTATTCTGTTCTACAAGGATTGAAATTTCGTATCGTACCAGTGTACCAAGCTTTGCTTGGTATAATACGGTATGGGAGTATCAAGTAGTACGCCAGGGTGTACCGAACAGTACATCCATATATATAATATAAAATATAAAAATATATTTTTAATATAAAAATAAAAAATAATATAAATTTTTTGAAAAGGAGGTGTACACTTCCTCGGCAACGTCGCCTCCTCTTCTCCTAATCGCCTTAGACGAGGAGAAGAACATAGTCTCTTCATCTCCTCATCTACAACGTTCAGCAAAGAAGGCGGCAAAGACGTCGAAGGCCGCAGACGTCTCCGGCCTTCGAGGAAGAACGCGGGGAAGAAGCCGCAGAATCGCAGATGAGGCGATGAAGGAGACCGTCTCTTCCACTACTCTAGTCGCCACCTGGTCATTACCTCCTGGATCAGGATCGTTGAGGGAGGGCAGCATCGGATCGGGACGCGTCGAGGTTCTCCTGATTCTCCCTCTTCTTTGAACGCTCTCTCTTTCTTCTTCCTTCTCCCTCGATGCTTCTTCCCTCGTTGCAGCCAGGCTGACGGCAGCCGATATAGCCCCGTATTGGTTCGATACGGGGCCATATTAAGTGTTCTACATCATTAGGATTTGGTCCTATAGAGAAGGTAATCTGACAACCACAGGAGATTGTTTTTTTTTTTCCTTATTACACTGCAAAAGCCAACAAATTCAATAAAGTAGATAACTGGTCAGGAATTTGAACGTGCAGCTTTGCTTCTTATGTTAGCTGTACTAACTATCAACAAAACCAGATATATCTGGTATTTAAAATAAATATTTTTAGCCTACTGCACTGTTGTCTAGTCAAGAAATGTATGTGACCATAACATACCTTCTTTGTTCAGTTCCTGTTGGGTCACTTTGACATCACAAGAACATATGGTTGTGGACAATTCCAATTGCACTTCAGCCAAGAGGGAGGGATAGGAATTATTTTTCTTAGGTGATGTGTTTTGCATTAATAAGCATGTTACCATTACTATAAGAGTTGTTTTGTTTACTAATTTGCTTATTACTGCTTAGAGCCTTTGAAATTGGAATTGCTTCTTACAGAAAAATTTATCATTCCCTTTACTTCTAGGATCTTCTTAAACTCAAAAGAGTTTCTAGAATATGGTTCCATGTCACTAGCCTAACTAGCCTCTTAGATTTTAGGCTGATCCCTCTCCTGCCTAAATTGTCATTGACTAGGAATCTGGAGTGTTAGTTTCAGTTCCTCAATCACTTACTAAGTTTTAACAAATCTCTTAAGAGAGCTTTCTCAAGTTTGATTTATCCTTTATAGCCCACCCCATTTTTATGGGAAAGACTTGGAAGAGAATGATAATTTTGTTTTAACATGTTCCAATTGTATTTGTTAGACTATGTGACCGTATTTAATTATATAAGATATTTTATAGATCTGATTGGATTCTGATTATGGTTATTGGCTAACAGAAAAAAAAAATACACTTATGGTAGAATTCCCTAAAAGATGATCTTGATGAAAAAAACTCTCCTATTTTCTTATCCTAGATCCTCTACTCTCGTCTATAAATAGACAGGACCTTGTAGGGACTACACACCATACGAGATCTATTCACAACCTCCCTAAGTCCCTATTTCATCACTTATAATGGTCCTATAAAGGATAAGAAGAGAAAAGACGAGTCTAGTTATCCTTGTAGATTGACATCACTATAGCCTTCGGATCCGACGATGGTGCATTTGTAGATTAGATAAAGGTTTTCAAAATAACATCGAAAGGTACGAAATTTTGATCTTAATAAATCATTATGGCATCAAGTTTTACCATATAATAGCAGCATAATTATAATTTTTATGCTTACAATTGGTCTCAAAGTCTATTGTTTTGAAATCAAATAATATAAATTGCAAATGTATATCAGATTTGTTTGGTATTTAGATCTGTTTGTTAGCACTCTTTGCTTGTGAAAAGGTATTATTCGTTTTTGATTGTATGATGCTTAAACAATGTCTGTGTTCTCAATCAGCATTCATATATTGTCTGTCTTGTCCGATCTCTGAATCTATTCCTTAGTGCTCCTCCCCTGCTTGCGAGCAATGTAACATAGGTGGAACCACGACAGAGTGCCCATACTTGTTAGGCGGGCTATCGTCGACAACAACTTTGTTGAGGATAGCAACCTCCGTTGGTCATCGTCCTTATCGCAAACAATGGCTGCGTAGATGGCAATCGTCGCTGCATTGCTGCTGCAACAGCCTAAGCAGCATGCCTTGGTCGCTGGCGACTGCACACGTAGCAGTGTTGCTGTGAGCCATAGCAAAGCAGGGCAGGGTGCTGCCTTTAACTAGTGACTGCAGCCATGTCGCTTCAATAGCATCTATTGGTCGCGATTGGCGTCAATGGGTCACTGATGGCCATGGTTCACAATGGCTACGCAATGGCTGCAAGGGTCATTGATCGACTGTGAATATGCACAGTCAATGAGACTCGCGCGACAGCGATAACCATGCACAATGGAAGGGAACACCGATAAGGGAGTCGTCGATCAGTTGCAGAGAGAATTCGGGCCAGCGACGCGTAGGTGGTGGACGACCGTGCACCATGGTAGCCGCATGCCTTGCACAGGCTACGACAGTTGAGAAGGGATTAAGGTTTCACCCATTAAAATTATCATTTTACCATTATGGATTCTTTTAATTTTAGTTAATATCCTCGACAGTTTTGCCTTTGGAAATCAGATATTTGCACTGTATCACAATAAAATTATAATTTTGCCCTTCTTTTGACTTATGTCCTCAACTATAAAATTGATTAATGAACTACTTTAATCAAACATTTTGATTGGATTTGATTTGACTATATTTTGGCTGCTTGACTAGATTTAGATTTGATCAATCTTGTTTTGATTGAATTTGAGAAAAGTCAAATTTTGATCAATTTTTGACTTTGGCCATCTTTAATTTTGACTGATCTAATTGGGCTGATGTTCAGCTTAAATCTACCAGCCCATATTTGGGTATCCAATTCTGGGCTTGCCCAATTAAAATGGTTGACTAGTCTATTTTAGGGTTTCACACGAAATTAAAAAATATATAAATTATGATTTTCTTTTAGATTTTTCTCATATGACATATTGATAAAATTTTTGCTTATGATAATTAAATTATAATTATTATTTTGGATATTTATTCATATGCATATGTTTAAAATTATGAGATAATATTTATTTTCACATGAAGGCATGATCTATGTTTTATCATGATTATAGTCATCATATGAGTTTTTTTTATGTTGATTAATGTTTAATAATTATTATGGTTATTTTTTTATTATTATTGAACTATTTTTGCATAAATTAGATTAAAAAATATTTGATAAATATTATTTATAACTTATATTCCTAGGTTTTATCTGATTTATAATTACTAAAGTGGCGTAAAATGATAAGCTTGTATAATATAAATTATAATAAATATTTTATCATTTATAAAATTTTTAATTATATTTTATATTATTATCTTGGTCTTGTAGCTATCAAAAATAGCTTATACACAAATAAATTATAAAATTATATTAAAGAATTAGACATAAATGATAATAAAAAAATAATATTCACAATGATACACATAATTAGGAGATTTAAATAATCCCAAAAGAGAATCTATTTCGAATAATTATGTGATAAAGGTAAGATAATACATTTTGGATATCTTCATAGTTTATGGTTGTATACCCAAAAGTAATAATACTATTCCATAAGGATAATATTAATCTTCCATAAATAATTTTGAGTGAACATTAGATATGTTAATATTTCACCCAAAGAGGAAATATGGATATTATTAATAATTTATCATATTTTGGAGACTCAAAGTATTAATGTTGTTTTATATTTTACAGTGGTACTACCGTTTATACACTCTCATACTTCTAGTTTCCCTATACTCTCTAGTACAAATTAATCAAAACTGTTAAAGCATGTGCAGTTTATACTAGGTGTATTAGATCTTGACTTAGCATTGCTTGTTGAAAAGATTATAGACTTGACTAATGAAAGCACTATAAAACAGATTAATAAAATGAATGCTTAGGATATATCTAATATGCTTAGTCTAATATTTATAAGAATGACAATTGTAAATAACATCAAGACTTCAATACTGCCTACAACTAATGCACAAAAATATTTAAGGGCTATAGAAGATAGATTTAAATCTGCTGATAAGTCATTGGCTAACACATTAATGAAGGAACTGACTACGGCTCAATATGATGGCACTCGAGGAATTCAGCATCACGTCTTCAATATAATTAAAAAGGTTACAAAACTTAAAACATTAGACATGAATGTGGATGAGTTTTTTCTCGTGTAATTTATTCATAATTCTCTTTCTCCTCAGGTTAGGTCATTCAAGATTCATTACAATATAAATAAAGATAAATGAAACTTGAATAAGCTGACTAGTATGTATGTTCAAGAAGAATTAATGTTAATGCATGAAAGATCTCATAATATTCTGACTATTATTCAAAGAGCTAATAACAAGAAAAGAAAATTAAAATGTCAACCACTAAATAAATTTACGGTTCTGAAAATACTAAACAGACTAATAAAAAGAAAGCCTTCATAGTAATACTTCTTTTGTAGCAAGAAATGACGTATGAAAAAGGACTACGTTAAATGCAAGACTTGGTTTGAAAAGAAAGATATAAACTCACCTTTATATGTTTCAAATTAAATATTACTAAGATTTCTTCTAATATTTGATGGATTGATTTTAATGCTTCAACTCATATTATTAATAATATGCAAGAATTTCTTACAACTCGAAAATCAAAAGAACATGAAGGATTTATTATTATGGGGAATCATCTCAAAGCAAAATTGATAACAATGAAAAGTTATCACCTACACCTATAGACGAGTCATCTGATAGACCTTACAGACACATGCTATGTTCATACTATTTCTACAAATTTAATTTCTCTATCTGGAATTGATGAGTTAGGATATTATCTTTCTTTTGGTAATGATAAATTTAATATATTTTATGATTTAATAAAAATTGATTCTAAAATTATGTGTGATGGTTTATATAGAATTAATTTAAATCTTGAGTTTACAAAGATATTAATGATATTGTAATCATATGTTGGATTGAAATGTAGTTTCAATAATAAGAAATCTATATATTATGACATAAACATTTGGGGTATATCACCAATAAAAGAATTGAAAATTTTGCAAAGAATAATATTTTAAAAAATTTAGGCTGCATTGATTTTGATATTTGCATATATTACATTAAGAGAAAACAGACTAAACACATAAAGAAAAATGTCATAAGTAAAGAACTCCTTGAGTAATCTCAAGTTCTTTACTTATAGATGACCTATTAATATTTCCTGATATCTAACTGCTTCATATTTTCTGTTTCAATAGAGAGAGATATTTTATTACATTTATAGATGACCTATTAAAATATAACTATATGTATTTAATACATGATAAGTTTCAGGCTGTTGACGCTCTTGAGCTGTATATAAATGAAGCTAAGGGACAATTAGATAGAGAAGTCAAAATTATAAGATATGATAAGGGTCATGAATTTTATAACAAATATGATGTCAAGTCATAATCTTGGTCCTTTGGCTAGATTCCTTGAAAAGCAGGATATTTATGCTTAGTATACCTTACTAGGTGTACTACAATGGAAAGACATTATTGAAAGGTAAAATCGTATTCTTATGGACATGATTAGGAGCATGATGAGTTATTCTTCTATACCTGAGTCGATATAGGGTGATTTTCTTACGACAGCTATGTATATCTTGAATAGGGTTCTTAGTAAGTCGGTTTCATCAACTCAATTTGAGTTTTGGATTGGTAAGAAACACAATTTGAGACATCTATATATTTGAGATTATTCCATATAGATAAGAGTCTTCAATCCACATGAAAAGAAATTAAATTTAAGAACTATTTTTGGGTATTTCATTGGTTATCCAGAAAAATCTAAGGGATACAGATGTTATTACCCTAATCATAGTACGAGGATAGTAGATACTGATTACGCAAGATTCATAAAAAATGACAAAATCAACGGGAGTGAAAAATCTTGAAAGTTTATTTTTTAATATAGATAATATATATGTTGATACTCCTTTATCATTTTCTATTCGAGAGGTTGTTCCTCAAATTACTAAACGAATCGATGAGTGTGAACAACAAAATAACATTAATAAACTCTCATGTAATGTTGATGTTACTACTAATGATTTTGTGGAATGATCATACTCAACAATTTTGAAAATACTCAAAGGGAAAGTCATTTCTGATGATTATGTTGTACATCTAAAAAAATCATATTATGACATAGGAATAAAAAAGGACCCCTTATCATTTTCACAAGCCATGAAAAGTATCAATTCTAAAAAGTGATACGATGTAATAAAAGAAGAGTTGAAATCGATGAACTAGAATGGCATCTAGAAACTCATTGAATTTCCCAATAGCTGTAAAAAAGTCGATTGTAAATGATTCCTTAAGACAGAACATGACTCAAAAAACAATATTGATTGATATAAAGCTAGACTTATGGCCAAATGTTTTCGAAAAAAATACATCGATTATAATAAGATCTTTTCTCCAGTTTCTAAAAAGGATTCATTGAGGATCGTCATAACATTGGTAACTCATTATGATCTTAAGTTACGTCAAATAAATGTGAAAACAACATTTTTAAATTGAGATCTAGATGAGAAAATTCATATGAAACAACCTAAAAGATTTGCAAAAAAGAAAAAAAAATTTGAGCTTGCAAACTTAGGAAATCCGTGTATGGCCTTAAACAAACTATCAAACAATAATATATAAAGTTTCATGACATCATTACTTCCTTCGAGTTTAAGAAAAATGTTGTTGATCAATGTATATATCTGAAAGTTAATGGGAACAAGTTTATTATATTAGTCTTATATGTAGATGATATTTTGCTCGCCAATAGTAATCTTAGTTTATTGCATGAACTATGATATTTCCCACCACGAATTTTAAGATGGTTAATATGAATGAGACAACTTATGTTATTGGCATTGAGATATTCATGAATAAATCTTAAAGATTGTTAGGACTGTCTCAAAAAGGATATATTAAGTGAGTCTTTAAGAGATTTAGTATGTAGTTTTGCTCAACTAATAATACACCTATTACCAGAGGTAAAAAATTCAATCAAAGCCAGTGTCCTAAGAATGACTTAGAAAGGGATCAAGTGAAAGAAATTCCTTATGCATGCATAGTTAAAAGTCTATTATAACTTAAACTTATATGAGACAAGATATCAATCTTACAGTTGAAATGTTGGATAGACACCAAAGCAACCAAAAATAGAATATTGGAAAGCTGCAAAGTAAGTGATGAAATATCTATATGAGATGAAAGATTACATGCTCATATAGATAAGATGTCAAACTAGTTTAAAATGATGGGATATTCAAATGTTGCTTTTGCAAATTGCCTCAATAGTAGGAAGTCTACTTTAGGATTCATATTTATATCAGCTAGAGAGGCAATATCTTGAAAAAGTGCAAAGCAATCGCTTATTGCATCATCAATAATGGAAGTTGAATTTGAGGCCACAAATTAAGCCTCACGGTAGCAAAATTTCATCTTAGGACTTAGTACAGTCGACTTAATTTTTAGGCCGCTGAAAATATTTTGTGATAACATCGCAATAATTTTCTTCTCTAAAAATGACAAGTACTCTAGTAGTTTCAAGCATATCAAGATAAAATACTTGGTGATTGGAGGAAGTGTCCAGAAACAACAAACGTCAATTGAGAACCTAAATACCACCTTGATGATTGATGATCCATTACTAAAGCTTTATAGCCTAAAGTATTTAAAGAATATTTTCTTAAAATAAGACTTATAAGCAAGCCATAAAAGATATGATGTTACAAGTTTTGGTGGATATTATTATTGATGTTTTCTTTTCTTACTTAATTAAAATTATTTGTTTCTGTTATCTTATTTATATTTATGTTTATACATATTATAGTTGAATATGATAGTAGGATTGTCTTAACAAGATAAATTATAAGGATCGTTATATATTACATTAAGAAAGACTAACAATATTAAATACATAAAAGAGAGTAGTCAATTTTAATGTAGTATTATTGTGCTTATTGGACTTATTGGCTTGTTTTAAAATTTGTAGTCATGCATAAAATGCTTTTCAAAATTTTCAGAATACAATTAGATAAAATTATTTTTAAATAAATTTTTTTTTTATCTATTTTGATTTTGAATTTCTTTTATATCTTACCAATTAATAGACTAAGTTGATGAATGTTAGATTATGTGACCTTATTTAATTAGGTAAGATATATTACATATCTAACTGGATTCTGATTACGATTATCGGCTAATAAAAAGAAAGTCCACTTATGATAGCATTTCTTAGGAGATGACCTTGATAGTGATAATAGATAAGATTTCCTCAACTGCACGAGGAAATCTCGGTGGACAGTTGAGGAAAATCCTCTCTTCTTCTTTTCTTCCTCTGTATAAATAAGACTTTGTTAAGCTACATTCAAGCATTCTTGTTTTTACAATTCAATCCAACATGGTATCAGAGCCCTTGCATTAAGTAAGAGCTTTTTCTTTCCGCTGTCCAGCGACAGCGTCGACGGCAGAGTATTCTCTGCTCCCATCGCCCGATCGGGCATTGGTTGTCACCCTCCAAATGACACACCCGGCCGTCTCCTCCTCTCGTTCTCGCTGCGCAACCAACCAATGACAGCAGAGACATCCGAGGAGTCTTTCTTTCCTCAACTCCAGCCGACAGTGTTGACGCAGCAGTTTCGCTCCACCATCCACCGGCCAGAAGATCGACGCTACATCGCTGCGCAAAGAACGCAGCGCCATCGCCAAAGACTCACCGCGAGAGACACCAATCCGCCATCTCTTCTTCCTCCGCCACCGCCAATCTTCCTCATCGGTGGACTTCACACAAGTACCGCCTTGGTCGCCTCGCCAATAAGACACCGCACCCTCCTCTCTCTCGCTTCCGTGGCCGCTCGAGCGGCGGGCACCACTTTCGCTAGTTTTGCGGTGGAGCAACCCCGAGCCGTTGCACTCCACCTGGCCGACCCGCATTCTGCGTGGCGCGCATAGCCGCATCAACCGAGCACCCGTCCGCCCAGCCCAAAGAAAGGCCGGATCAATCAGCAAGGACCGGTGGGGTGATACAACTCTCCTTCCTCGGCAGAAGTAGAGCACTCTCTGCCTCGGCAGCCGCTCCTCATCCTGCTCGAGCGAGAAAGGGCTGCCGCCGAGTTTTCCAACCGTAGTCCTCGGCATCTCTACAACCGCCTCAGCCGCAGACAGCCTCGCCACCACCGCCGTCGGCCTTCATCCTCCGGTCGAGCGCGGTCCATTTCGAGCAGATTTCAGAAACAGAGCAGCTCGTTGGCGATCGCCTCCTGCCTCTTCATCTTGCTCATCATCGTTCGCAAAAGGGTTAGCCTCGCGCTCCCTCCGGTCCCACCCACCAATTCTTGAGTGTCGGCCACCCCCTCCACTTCTGCCTCCGACGGAACCAGGACGACCGACGTCACGAATGGGGCCACCGCCCAGCCTTCCACCAAAGGCAGGAGAGGGGCAGCGTAGGGCGGCGGCGATCGCCCAAAGACCGAGAGGACCCGCGGTAGGAGACGGCGCGGGGGACTCAGAAGACGGCTGCTCATCATCTTCTTGCAGTCTCGGCGCTCTTTCCCCTCCTTCCCCCTCTCCACCGCCGTCGCTGCCAGCGATCATTGACACTGTTGCTTCCTCAAACTGCCGTAGCCAACGTGCGGTGTGACAACAACAGGACAGCGCCACTGATCTCAGCCTCGGCGCTCTCTTCTGACGAGAACGCTCTCTCCTCGCCGAACTCCACCGAACGCAGTGCGATGCAGCACCGGTTGAGTCTTCGACGCTGCTACGCACTCAAGCAAATCAATCGGCAGGGTGACAATGCGGTTTCCTTCTCCTTACGACCCATCGGCCGACGCCATCGTATCATCAAATGGCTTCATCATCTACTTCAATACTCTAGTCGTTGTCCCTACAGGAACAATAGCAGTTCTCAACCTCCAAGCCTCATCACTATCAATGCTGCGGCACTCATTCCTTTCAAGTTATCCAAAAGCGAAAATTATGATGATAGAACATCCACGTCTGGGCATATTATATTTCTTGGAGCTAATCCAATCAATTGGAGTTCTAAGAAACAAAAGACAGTTGCCCGATCCACAACTGAAGCTGAATACCGTGCCATCGCCACGGCTACTGCTGAAATAAATTGGATTACAAATCTGCTCAAGGAACTCAATGTCAACTCTACCTTTCCTCCTACAATATACTGCGATAATATTGGAGCTACCTATTTATGTGCCAATCCAGTATTTCACTCACGCATGAAGCATATTGCCATTGACTTCCACTTCGTATGAGATCAAGTTGTCAGACATCAACTACGTGTTTCTCACGTACATACGATTGATCAACTAGCAGACTCACTCACGAAGCCTCTCGCTCGTAAATTATTTTCATTACATCGGTCCAAGATCAGTGTCCTTGACAGGAGCACGATCTTGCGGGGGCATGATAATAGATATGATTTCCTCAACTGCACGAGGAAATCTCAGTGGACAGTTGAGGAAAATCCTCTCTTCTTCTTTTCTTCCTCTGTATAAATAAGGCTTTGTTAAGCTACATTCAAGCATTCTTGTTTTTACAATTCAATCCAACAGATAGGAGAGGTTCTCTTACTTTCTAATCCTAAACCCTCTATTCTCGTTTATAAATAAATTGAATCTCCTAGGAATTATACACGATACAAGATCTATTTTCAACTTCCTTAAATCCCTATTTGATCGCTTATAGTGATCGTGTTAAGGATAGAAGAGAGAAGGCAAGTCTAGTTATCCTTATAGATTAGCATCACAGCAGCTTTCGGATTCGACAACGATGCATTTGTAGATTAGATAAATTTTTTCAAAATAGCATCGAAAGGTACGCAATCCTGATGTTAATCTATAATTATTTGATTTCTATTCTAGCATTAAGTTTTTTCATATAATAGGAACATAATTTCAATTTTTATGCTTACAGTATTTACATGTTGATTGTTGATAGTTGAAATCAAGAAAAACATGCAAATTATTTTTTGATAAAGACTCATAGCTTTGGGATATTATCGTTCAAGCACAATCAGACTCAGGATTCAACAGTCCTAAATGGAATAAGACAGCAACTCAATTTTCAAGAGACTAGGACTTGTATATTTTCAATTTTCAATTTTCAAGCGAGCATGTAAACAAGTATAGAAATGTATCTTTTATCAACCAGCAAAAAGAAAGAAAGTGACTTGTATATTTATTTTTAACTTAAAACATCAAAACCAGACTGAACAAGAAAATCCACTAAAATAGCTTGACAAGAGTGGCTTTTTGTTTTTTAAAAAAACTGCTTTATCGGTCATATTCTAAGTAATAAATGATAAAAATATTGCTTCACCTAAAATGTCCACAGATGTTATTCACTAATAGTGATTCTTTAAATATTGCTTTTTCTTGTCTTATTTGTTCTTAGTTACGTTCTCTGTGTTATGAAACCTTCAGAAGAAAGATACACATGGTACCTGATCTTCAAGGAATAGCCTTGGTGGAGTACACCATGCACCTCGATGAAATGCATTGAAAGAACTGGTGCTGCTTAGTCCGGTGAAGGAACTCACTTGAGACATTTGTGGACTTTGTTGTTCATCAACAGCATGTTGTTCCTGCTCCTGCTCCCTCAAAGCTATGATGTAATCATACGTACTGATTCCCTGTGACCACATCCTTACAAATATTAATTAAAATAAGGTAGACTAAATCGATGACTTTGCAATCAACTACTATTTCTATCACGTTCTATATTAAAGATATATTATATTCGGATAACAAATTGTAACAAAGTCAGTTGTGTATTATATATGAATATAGCATTGTTAACATGGCTGCATCTTAGATGTCAAAACAAAAAAAATGGCATCTTCCTAAAGCAGTAGAACTATTTTGCTAATAGCAGAAAGACAGTTTCAGCAATAATTTACCTTTTTTATCAGAAGTATGTGGAAGAAGAAAAGTTGTGCGACTGGTAGAGTGGCAACCATGGCTAAGAAGGTACAGGAAGCCTGCAAATGTAGAGCCACACTGTCAGATAATTAGGTGAGGTATTGAAGAGTCATTTTCATCACTATCTGTGGGTACATTTATTAAACTCCTACTTCAATAACTCACCACCACCACAACAAATGGTATTAAAGAGAAGCTGCTTCCCAACTTTGAGATGATTTCTGCAGAGAACCGCTTTCGTTCAAGAGAACAGAATATTAACACAAGGATCCCAATCGACCACTGCAGAACAAGCTGGCGCAAGGTGCACAAAGCATGGAGACCTGACAATAGTCAATCAGAATGAAGAGGACCCAACAAAATGCATGCTATCAGGTCCATGGTGCAGTCTGCAGTTAGTGTCTTCTTAGTAGGCACACTAACAGGACTATCACGTCTGCAGGCATATGATCATGCTCCTTACAAATGTAACCACCTTAGCAAATAAAAGTACTTGCACTTACCAAGAGAAGAGAAGATGCCATGAGGATGAAGAACCTTCTATAGTTTTTTCTTCCTATACAGTTGTTGATCCACTATAAGATAAAGGCAAGATATTAAGAATTGGATATCATACTCAGGAAGAGAAGCAAGAGCTTAGAGGTGTGAACATTCTCACCCGACAATGGTGATCGAATCCATCCACACATTTGTCACAAACTCTACAATGCTTACTATACTTCAACACCTGCAGAACGAGTGGCCCAAGTTATATAAGAGAGTAGAACCAAACTAATAGAAAGTACATTAGATTATTGTTTTCCTTGAAAATGTACGTATGAATTCCTAGAAAAATATCTTTTTGGTCTTATCTTTATATCCATAACTTAAATGTCATTAGTCAAACGCTGCTATGAACAGCCAGAATAAAAAATGCAACTTATCATCTTTTATCCAAATACTGAACAATTTTTAATTATTACACATTTTTTGTTTCATGCATAGTCCTAATGTGAAGCAGTGTAATCAGTAAAGGGCTTGCCACTTAACAGTAAATTGCAAAGGATGTGGATGAAAGCTTAGAAAAAAAGTCAATGAATAGACTGGACACAAAATTTCAAGTACACAAACTTGCAACATTAAGAATTCAAATCTTTGAGATAACTAAATGCTTTCCTGTCGCCAAAAGTGAGCACTTGAGTCAATGATAGCTGACTACATAGAACACAGCACATAGTTCTCCCTTTCTCAACTTAGATTAACCCTAAAACCTCCTGGGAAAACAAAATAATGTTTGGTGCTGCCAAGTGTCAACTATAGACCCAATTAAAAGAGGACCTGGGTGCATCGACAAAACCCACCATTTAGAGAATAACAAAATTGGAAAACAGAATTGAAATATCCTTTATATAGCTGTTTCCAGCATTACTTAGCTCATTGATAGAAAAGGGATGAACCACAATTCAAAATATAATTTCTCTTAATACCTATAGAGAACATATGTTTTCCCTAACAGTAAGTCACACATGATGATACGGCCAAAGGTGCACATTTCTTGGAGTTAAAGACACCTTCTGTTTAGCACATGATCAAAGCATAATTAACAAAACATATCTGACTCAGTTTGTGACTATGACCTAGAGCATAAGTAGATTATATCCACCTTTTTCAATTCAAGGAAATATCCAATATAAAATATTCCAGGAAAAATTACAAATCAAATTAGTTGATTTTGAAACAGCATGACTTCAGGAGAAGGTCCAAGGAGTAAAATGCAACATGATTGATGACAAAGAACCTATATGGTAAAATAATATAGTATGCTATTATTTTTGGTATGTTTTTAGTTTTTGGCATACCTCAACTTCACACAGACTGCAGTAAAACATTCCTTCCTCACTCAGTTGCTGTTCAGAAGACTGCTCATGAGAATGACACCAATTACACATAAAAGACAATCCACAACAGCTCAAAATTACTGCCATCCAAGTCATAGCGTAGCCAGGCAATCTCTCACTTTCAGAATGTAACTCACACCTAGTGGCGTCCGAGTTGATGTTCCCATCAAGTTGCATTTCGGCAGTTGTTTCAACGTTTAATTCCTTTGTTGAGCCTTCTTGCTTAGATACCTGGGAAAGAATCTGTTCTCTGTGATCCTCTACTTTAAGATGCTTCTTGGATTTGAAAATACCAGGGTCACCAGGATCTGTTGCTGCACTGCACACGTATAAGCAAAAGACGCACATAACCTGACAAGACACACCAAAGACATTAGACTCTGCATGTTGCCACCTGCATCTCTTTTGCAGTGAGATCTTGAAAAAAGAAATATGAAGCTAAATACTTCTCAAATTGCATACGTGCATCATTTCTTGAATAGAACAGTTGTGGTCTAGCAGAATATTCACAATTTAAAAATGTGGGCTTATCATTTTTAAACATCATAGATAATGACTTTTTCAAAGTATATATGTTGTATGTGGTAGGGTATGAAACAGTATTTAATCAGAAATTTTCTTATTTTGCTAGAAATAGCACACAAGTTTCACATCATTGAACATAATCCAAAGTGATTAAGAAATGAAAGCAATTTACATCAGTCTATCTTGTTGATAGCAGGGATTCAAGAGCATAGCAGGAAGTGCAAATGTCACACATGCTATCATATATATTCTCTTCAAATTTATTGTCTGTTTACTTGATGCCTTTTGCAATTTTAGGTGCATCCTTCAAAGCTATCCAGAATGAACAGAGCAAGTGCATTTGTCTTTTAAATGCTTGATCTGCACAGCACAAGAGGGAAGCAAGAATGAGAGTGTTGATGGACCTGGCAACCAAGTTATAGGAAACTTTAAGATTTTTTCACATAAGTGAAGTTTAATATATTAATATATTTAGAGGTAAGGAAACTTTATGGCTGCATAATTGACCCTCTCTAGATCCCGCATTAATGAGAGCCTCGTGCATTAGGTATACCCTTCTAATAGATTTTTAGTTCATGAGATTCAAAATTCTTCCATACACCATAATCTACCTTTAGCAGCTTGATTACTCTGCTTGATCCTACCTTGCCAAGACAGGATGCAAAAAAGGTATCATGCTAGACAACATATATTCTGTGCCTTCATTGATGATTTTACCATTATAGGCATAGTTCTTCCTGTCAAATCAATGGGTTCTAGAGTCTAAAATGAATTCTCGTATTAGTCAAAGTGCATATACATGTAAGTTGGAGAATTAATCAGGTAGAGTATATACATTTACTCATTTGCTGGTTATCAGAAACTTCCCTGACATTTGTGACATGAATCATGGATACCTATCCCAGTAATTTTATAAACTTGGAAATACATTATCAGTTTTTTTTCACTAGAGTAAGACCCATCTTATTGGAACAGTTACACAGATCTTTCCCTGTCGCTCAACCCTAATCAGTTAAAAACACTACAGCAATTTAACAATCAATGCAAGTTGCAATGGTACATTGAAATTGTAGTTTAGAGAAGAATCTACAGGATATCCACTTGTTTTATTTTCCTAATCAGGTATGAATTCTTCTGAAAAATGAATGGACATTGCAGAATCCAGGATTGCAGATGCATTTCAAACGTTTATGAATAAACTTAGAAAAGGCAAAACAAATCTTAAACAAATAAGACCGACATTGTGCTAAAGAAGTAATTGGAACGAAACAAATCTGATGGAAATAACAAGCCACCAAGAACTGGACAGAGAAATGCACAAGATGAGACATTTATAAAAGAGAATTGAAAAGCAAAGGAGGAAACAATTCAGAATGGTGTTACCAAAATGGATTACCAGGGGAGTGTAAAGCCCCATTATCACATACTGAAACAGCTTCTTTCCAACAAATGGGACGAAGAACACATAGAAAGCGAACCCCAGTGCAAGAAAAAGGGCTATTGCTACCACCTGCCCTCAGTAAAACAAAAAAAAATAAGGATCGGTTAGGCACATTTTAAACATAAGAAAAAGAACTCCAGCCAAACCCATAGAAGCAAAGGAAGAAGTAAAGAAGTGAAAAATAAAGGAAGATACCTGAAGAGGATGGTAAGGAAGTTGCCACCCATGCTTCCTCATTTTTCCAGATCCTGGTCGAAGGGAGAAATCCCAAGCTGAGAGATGGCTTAAGATTTAGATTTGAAGAAGCCAAGTCCAACTTGAACCAACACACACACAAGAGAGAGAGAGAGAGAGAGAGAGAGAGAGAGAGAGAGAGAGAGAGAGATGTTCTCTTCTCCCTTAAATCTCTTTTATCAGAGGAATAAAGATGGAAAAAGGATGTGGCCACAGATGGAAACCATAAGCCTTCATCATTGGGACCTCAGCATGCCAAATAAGAAGATCAGTGACTTGGGATAAGTGAAAAGGGAAAAAGAATTCTTGCTTCAGGAACCATAAATGCAGTCAGGTGTTCAGACTTATGGGGGAAAGCAATGGGCTGTTGGGTTGTTATTGTCCTGTGAAACCCTTCCGAAGAACAAACGATCTGGTTGGTATGCTTGAGGTAAATAGCCTCAAGATACAGACTTTCAGATCGTGCTCCTCCAGCATCGAGAGAGAGAGAGAGAGAGAGAGAGTTCAGATTGTGCTACTTTTAACCTCGTTTGGTCTCATGGTTACCAAGATTACCTCTTTGGTTCCCTAGAGCCCATGGTCCCCATATGTTGCTCTTCCCTCGGGCAAGAACTAGGGTTTGAGGTCAGAGATCATAGAGGAGATCATGGTCTATCCTATTGAACTTAGACCATGGCAATCACTCTCAGGCGAAGCTATTAACCATCTCTCTCTCTCTCTCTCTCTCTCTCTCTCTCTCACAAACGTGCTTGAATAGCTGCCTTTTAAGATGCCTGAAACAGGACACCTAGCTGGTCTATCATTTTGTAGGAAGGAGTGCCATAGAGAAGATCTACGAAAGATGTGGACTCAATGAATAGAAACTACTAATTGGCATGTTGTCATACGTCTGGCTGGAAAAAGAGATGCATGCATTGGCAGGATTAATCTCCTAAAAGGCAGTTGATGTTGAATCCAAGATTTTGCGATAAACATTGTAACGTCGATGCCCTATAAACCAATGGCCCTAATTGTCCGTTCTCATACAGACAGCACCAAAAACCTGCAACAGTGGAAGATAACTGATACTGGCATGGTCCTCGAGTACTTGTCCTGTGGCACATTGTATTTAATACTAGGATGTTGTTCAATCATTTGAGAACAAATTGAATAGACAAGATTGTTTTCCCCTAAACTAGTGGGATATGCCAAAGACTGAGACTCCTCTACATGTATCTTTGCTTCAAGCTTAACCTTGGAATCTCTGGATCTATGTTCTGAGATCCACAGATGAGCCTTCTTAGAGAATGTGTTAGGATGAAGAAGCTGCGTACAACAAGTCTTATCTCAGTCCAAAGTTGTTGTTTAGGACTTGTGAGCTGTGATTTGTGGCGATTCTTGTCGGTGCCAATTAGACGCACTGCAAAAGATTACAAAGTTGAGTGTTACAAAAGTAACACAACTCTGGCTACATTTTCCTTTTTGTTCTCCTTTTTCTGCATTCTGACAAAGCTTTCCTGACGCTCGCAATAATGTCGTTTGACAGTTGTGCCCACAGTCGAGACTATATATATATATATATATATATATATATATATATATATATATTTTATAATATATATATCAAAATTTTAAAAATATTTATATAGAACATTTTTATATTAAGAATTTTAAATGGTGATGCTTTTAAAAATTTTCATAGCTTTTTTTTTAAGATGGTGAATGGAGAATAATATGTTAGAATCGAAATCGATACTAAGAGGAGAGGTAAATTAGTATATATGTAAAAATATTGGTTTAAAAAAATTTTATCGATTCAAGCCTGTATCGGAAATCCGTTTAAATGTAGAAACATTTGTAAGAGTGTACACAAAGAAAATAGATAATTAAATAAGAAAGTAATGGAGGTAAGCAATAAAAAAAATAGTACACCGAAGCTTATAGTGGTTCGATCGTTGTGACCTATATCCACTCTCGATTCCTCTTTCGTCGAGGCCATCGACATCTATTATCGATCTTCTTTCAATGGGTGAAGAACAACCACCCTTTTATAACTCTATTATTCTTTTCACAGGTTTAGAAAAATAACTTTTACAATTCTCTCAGCCATTCCTTAAATAGAATTTACACTTTGATAAAACGAAGGGATCTCTCAAGGGTTACAATAACGTTTCACACTTATTTTCATTCAAGATAATGTGTATGCTAATCAGGGATGAGAGGGATATTTATGACCCCAAATAGCTTCAGAATAGAGCTAAAAAATATCTCATCTCGAGTTCTCGGGGTATTGACGGTACCATCATCAGTTTTGGGTGGTACTACTGTTTGACACCTCTGCCCTAGCAGTACCACCGCTCAGTCTAAGTGGTACTATGCCTAGTAGAATCTCGAAGATCGAGCTCTAGTGGTACCATTGCCTAGTTGAGTTGTACCACTGTTTGGCAGCATTAACTACCGACGATATGATAGGACCTTAGTAGGGTTGGATCCTACTCAACCAAGTAGCAGCTAATAAAAACCCTGTGAGATTATAATAAACCCCACATAGCCATCTTTATCCTATAAAAAAGAGCGGCTAAGGTTTATATTTGGGGCCTTAGGGCTTCCTAACCATTGCCCCTTTTACTGGGTAGGTTGGCTAGGGTTAGGGCAAAAGGGATAATTTACTTAGTAAGCAGCCCCCTAGGGCTAGGGTTTGGAGCCCTATATAAGCATGTAGCCTCCACCTCTTTTGAATAACAAAGATTAATTTATAATTTCAGCCATCTAGCTGACTTTTAGGAGGGTTCCTATAGCGTTCCAAGGGTTGATCCCCCTCAAAGATCAATCTACATATGATTCCTCTAGGGTTTTATCATCTGGTATCAAAGTAGCGATCTTGTTTCTTTTGCTATCACCGCTGACACCCACCATCAGCCAAGCAATTCCCATAATTGCTCTTGTCATCGTCGTCTCCACCATAATCTTCTGTCGTAGATCAAATCAGTCTATTGCCGCCACCTCCAATTGCATCAGAGATCTAGTATTCTCCTATCACTAATACATTTTGCTACTGTAATTTTTCATTTAAAATACTAAAAAGAAGTCTTTTATTTATCCCTTGCTGCTAATTCCTTTCATTGTAAAAGTTACCATCTTTGCGAATGAAGGATTGCTGTAGAAAATTTTAGCCACATATTGTTGCCTTTAAACTGATTTATTTGCTATACATTTTCAATAAAATTTCTTATATGCTTCATAGATCATCTTGGCTTTCATTTGTAATTGATCTATTATGGAATTCATCTGTGAAATGTTCTTGTGTTACTGTAAATTTTCGTCGCAAACCGTTGGAATTTTTCGACGAGAATTTTGCTATCGCAACTTGCACCGATTTCGTTGCTGTTATGCTGTCAAAATTTTCTTAATCTAATTATCATCATTGTTGTTATCTAAACTGAGATTTTACTATCAAATCCCCTTCTCAAATCTCTTGATTTTTGCTGAAAATTTCATCGAGAAATAGTTGTTTCTTTGACGATAATTCTACTTTTACAAGACAGTACTATCTGTAGCGACTTCCATCGATTTCTATCAAATCTTTACTACCATCTACCATAGATCTAAAACCCTTTTCCCTAACTTTCATCCACTATCATCATAACCCTAAAACTCCACTTAACCGCACCCCCAAACTGCACCCAAAATAGCCTAAATCATAGCTTACATCCACCAATCCACCAACCCTTTCGGTCATCATTTCTCTCAATCGATACATGATTTTAACCCGACAACAAAAAAGAGATCTTAACATTACAAATTTGAAGGCATATACTATAGCATATGAAGAGGCAATCAATGCTAAATTCGAAACCTTCGAGACGCAAATGGAGGATAAGATTCAGACTCCTTTTGTCAAACTCAGTTTGGGCCGACAACTGAACCCGAAGAAATCATATCAAGGAGAGAGCTCTAATCGAAGAAATGACTTCCAAGAGAGAGGAACTCTATGACCAATCTCTACTATCCATGTATGAGGGTGGACATCCCTAGATAGGAAGAAGGAGACCTGATTGGTTGGATCCCATGCGCATAACGATATTTACAGTATCACAAAATCGCGGATGCATCTATGATGAAAATTATGGCTATATATCTTGAAGGAGATGTCATACAGTGGTTTGATTGATTTGAACACACTCATGGAGTCCTCTCATAGCAATAATTCAAAGAAGGACTGCTGATCCGCTTCGGACCAACCGATTATGAGAACATTGACAGACAACTAGCAAAAGTCAGACAAACCTCCACCATTTAGGAGTATCAAACTAGGTTTAAAAGGTTATCTAATCAAACTCATGATTGGTCTAAAAAATAACTATTTGGGACCTTTATTGAGGGCTTGAAGCTGGAGATCTGGGGAAAAGTTAAAGCATGACAACCATACATGCTTATGGCAACCATCTCTTTCACACGACTTCAAGAGGAGTAATTGAACCATGAAACCCGGAGGACTATGGTCACTCCTCAACTAGTAATATCGAAGCCCTCAACCCTCCCTATTATCAGCCGAGCCCCTGCACCAAAAAAGTTGACAAGAGAAGAGCTTCGGGAGTGATCTGCAAAGGGGTTATATTTGCATTACGATGAGCCATGGAGCCGCGAGCATCGTTGTAAAAAAGGGAGACTTCTTGTGATTGAACCAGTGGAAGAAGAGGTCATTGAATATTCAGAAGAGAGCATTAAACATGAAGAAGAAGAAGCAAAAGAAGAGCCACAATCGACCAACTTTATGGTACACGTGCTAACCGGCTACTCAAATCCGCAAACGATGAAAGTTGGAGGCCTTCTCAAACAACAATTGATCACTGTTCTCATCAACACAAGCAGCACTAATAACTTCCTAAATAGTAAGGTTGATGCTCTGATGGTGCTCCACATCGAAGGTTGTAGTAAGCTTGACGTAAAGGTCGCCGACGGCCGAATCCTAAAGTGAGACAAAAGATGCCTGCAAGTGAAACTATTACTACAAGATCAAGAAATTATCACCGACTTCTTCCTCCTACCTATTGATGATTATGAGACTGTGCTTAGCATAGAATAACTGATGACGCTAGGTGATGTCTTTTGGAACTTTTTCAAATTGATTATGAAATTCTATTGTAAAGGCAAACAGGTCACCCTACGCGGGAAGCGCAGAAGCAACGTAACCATTGTTTTGACCCAACGAATAGAGAAAATTTTACACAAGGTAAATGGTGCCTTTTTGATGCATCTCCAGCAGTAACCAAAGGGGAAGAAAATAGAAATTGAAGATCAAAATCTTACCCAATTGCTTACTGAATTTGTCGACATTTTTGCTGAACCACATGATCTTCCTCCTACTCGGTAACATGACCACCAGATTCTAATTCTTCTAGGCAAACCACCAGCGAACACTCGGCTGTACCGCTATCCTCACCTCTAAAAGGATGAAATTGAAAATATTGTAAAGGAGATGCTTGAAACAAGAGTGATTCGGCTAAGCTGCAGCCTCTATTCCTTACCGGTGCTACTTGTATGTAAGAAGAATGAAACTTGGCAGATGTGCATCGACTACCAAACTTTAAATGGCATCACTGTCAAGGACAAGTATCCAATACCAATAGTGAATAAACTTCTTGATGAGTTAAAAGAAGCTCGAGTCTTCACGAAATTGGACCTCCGATCCGGTTACCATCAAATTCGAGTATATGAAGATGACATTCCAAAAACTATATTCCGTACACATAACGATCATTATGAATTCTTGGTAATATCTTTTGGACTCACTAATACTCTTTCAACCTTTCAAAGTCCCATAAATGATATTTTTCGAAGCTTTTTTCACAAATTTGTGCTGGTATTTCGATGATATTCTTATTTATAGCCCTTCTCTTGAGACTCACTTTCAGCACTTGCGGTTTGTTTTGACGATCCTTCGGGAGAATATTCTTTTTATTAAGCAATCAAAGTGCAGCTTTCTCTAGTAAAAGTAGAGTACCTTGGGCATATAATATCAGAAGAAGGAGTGACAGTAGACCCAATAAAAATTGAAGCAATGCAGGACTGGCTGAAACCTACAAACATGAAGTTACTGTATGGGTTCCTTGGACTAACGGGCTACTACCAAAAATTTGTGAAGGACTATGGGAAGATCAGTGCACCCCTCACTTCTCTACTAAAAAAAAAACCTTCCAATGGTTGGACAAAGCCTCTGTTGCCTTCAACAAACTTAAGGCAACCATGACGACGACGACGATGCCGATGGACTACCAGATTTCAGTCGATCCTTCTTCATTGAGGCCAACGCATCTGAAGTCAGAATTGGAGCCGTTCTTATGCAAGATGGTCGACCACTCACATACACCAGCAAGGCATTGTCTCTTTCCTATAAAAAAATATCAATATATGATAAAGAGATGCTTGCCATTGTGCACACAGTAACGAGACGGAGACCCTACCTAATCGATCGATGATTTCAAATTAAAATTGATCATAGAAGCCTCAAGTACTTTTTGAAGCAGAAGATATCATCCCCTGAGCAGCAAAAATGGATAACCAAACTTTTAGGATTTGATTATGAAATTATTTACAAAAAGGAAAAAGAAAACGTTGTTAACGATACACTCTTATGACTATTTGAGCAAGTTGAATTTTCAGCCATCTCCCTTCCTACCACCGGCTTCCTTGAGGATATTAGGGAGGAATGGAGGAAGGATCCAAAGACTAGCAATATCATAAAAAAATTGGAGAAGGATCCAAGTGCAATAGCCCACTACACTTAGGATTCGAGGGATCTACGCTACAAAGGTCACATTGTGCTTATACCCGACTTCTCTTGTATCAAAATTATCCTGCACAAAATGCACAACATACCTTTAGCAGGGCACTCTAGATTTCTAAGAATTTAAAAAAGAGTGAAGTAAAATTTTTATTGGAGAGGGATGAAAAAAATTATTTCTGAATATGCGGCACAATATGATGTATGTCAACAACAAAAGGGTGAAACAGTGGTGAGTCCAGGGAAGCTACAATCACTACCCATACCAGACTCATTATGGACTGACATCTCCATGAACTTCATCGAAGAGCTATTATCTTTCAAAGATAAAAGCACAATCTTCGTGGTGGTTGATTGACTTACGAAATATACTCATTTTTGTGTTGTGTGAAGTCCCTACACTTCTGATAGTATTACACAGATTTTCATAGAAAATATTATTAAACTGCATTGGATGCTAGGGTCCATTGTAAGTGATCATGATAGGGTCTTCACTAGTAAATTTTGGACCGAGTTATTTTAGTTGCAGGATACCAAACTCAAGATAAGCATAGCATATTATCCACAAACTAACGAATAAATAAAGATGGTGAACAGGTGTTTAGAGATGTACCTTCGATGTTTCACTAGTGACCGACCAAAGGAGTGGGCGAAATGACTCCCCTAAGCCGAATTGTCACGCACTTAGTTGGAATTGCCTAAGTGGTGAGGCACCCTTGCGGCAAACACGAACTTAGCTGGAGTTGTCTAAGTCGAGAAGCACCCTTGCGCCCACTTCGATCAAACTTAGTTGGAATTACCTAAGTCTTGAGGCATCCTTGTGACATACGCGTCCGTAAAAGGTCAGCCAAGCTACAACCTTGAGCAAGTCCTGTAGGACCTGTAAAACAGAAGTTGATTAGTTGTTGAAACGAGCGGTGGACAAGTCCCGACGTCTCGCGAAGAGGGAAGTTTTACAAGCAATTGAGCAAGCACCTGGGGTACAGGAAAACAGAGAAAGAGAGGAGGAAAACAAAGACTTTAGAAGGGTGAATGAGTAGTTGTAAGTCCGCAAACAACTACTCTCCGGGTGCCGGGCGCGAAGGCAAGTTTCTGTCAAGCTGACGTTCAAACTTGCGAAAGTGTTCAACGCCTGATAATATACCGAAACCCCATCTAGTCCTATGCCACCCGGGTGGTTCCAAGGGGCTGAGATGGCTGATATTTCCCGCATGGCTACGGGCTGCAGAAATCAGCCCATGGCATGCGAAAATAGAGCCATTTTTAGGGTTTTTGGGCAGATGTAGTGAGCGATCATTCTGCAGCACTGCAACCTACTGTTTCTTACATTTTTACATGGAAACATACCAAAAGTATACCAAAACAGGCTGCCAAAGATATGTACAAACATGGGCAAGCGACGAACGGTATGTTGAACGAAGTTGCTGCACGTGTACAATGACAGTTCGTGATATTCTCCCCCACTTAAACTATCGGTGCCCTCATCGATGCTTGTTGGTAAGCTTTGATGGTTACTTCTTCATGTCGGAAGGCATCTTCTAGCTCACAAGTGGCTTCGGTTCTAGGAAGCTTCTGCCACTTCACCAAGTATTCAATCTGCTCAGCTCCATTGGATAGCTTTGTCTTGTGATCCACTAAAATGGTCTCAACTCACTTCTCATAAGAGACTCTGGTGGGAGGTTGTCGAGTTGAAATGCCTCAGGAAGTATCTGATAGAACCCCAGAGGAATTCTATGAAGATTGATTTTTGAGATGAATTAACCCTTGGAATGCTATAGGGGTTCCACCCTCCAAGTAGTTTGGTGGCTATAATTGTAGATTGATATTTCTTCTTCCAAAGACGTGGAGGCTACAAGCTTATATAGAGCTCCAAACCCTAGCCCTAGGGGCTACTTCCTAAGTGAACTCTCCAATTTACCCTCAACTTTAGCTGACCGACCCAGTAACAAGGGGGGTGATGGCTAAGAGGCCCAATAGCCCAAATATAAACCCTAGCCTCTCTTCTTTATAGGATAGAGGTGGCTAGGTGGGATTTATTACACTCACAGGGTTTTTATTAGCTGCTATTTGGTTGAGTAGGACCCAACCCTGCTAGGGTCCTATCAGTATCTTGCGGATCGGAGTGGTAGGCTTTCAAGTTGCTAGCATGAAAAATATTATGAATCTTGAACCACGCCGGCAGTTGCAACTTGTAGGAGATGTTGCTCACCCAACTGATAATTGGGAAGGGATCATTATACTTACGCACCAATCTTTTGTGCACCTTGTTTCTATAGAATTGGAGTGATGCTGGTTGGAGCTTCACCAACACCAAATCGCCGACTTTGAATTCCTATGGTCGCCTTCCCAAGTCTGCCCACTTCTTCATCTTTCTGGTCACCTTCTCCAAGTAGGCCCATGCAATATCTATATTTCGATGTCATTCTTTTGCCAAGTGATATGCGGACGGACTACTCCCTGTATATCCAATAGCCAAAGTGTGAGGAGTCGACGGCTGTTGCCCTGTGATGATCTCAAAGGGGCTCTTGTTGGACGCAGAGCTCCACTGCAGGTTGTAGGAGAATTGGGCTATGTCCAATAGCTTCACCCAATCTCGTTGGTTGGCACTCACGTAGTGTCGAAGATATTGCTCTAGGAATGAGTTTATTCTCTCAGTTTGGCCATCCGTCTGGGGGTGGAGGCTTGTGGAGAAGTATAGCTTCAACCTCAATAATTTGAATAGCTCGGTCCAAAATCATCCCAGAAATCGAGCATCTCGATTACTTATGATATTGTGTGGGACTCCCCAATACTTCACCACATTCTTCATTATTAGCTTCGCTGCTTCCTCTGCTGAACAGTGTAGGGGTGCAGAAATGAAGGTTGCATACTTCAAAAATCGATCGACCACCACAAGTATCGATCCGAGTCCTCCTACCGGCAAGCTTGATATGAAGTCTAGAGAAATGCTCTCCCACGACCTTTCTGGTACGAGCAATGACTCTAAAAGTCCCACCAACTTCCACTGCTCTACTTTATCTTGTTGACAAGTTAGGCACGTTCGAACATATTCCTCCACATCCGTCCCCATCTTCGGCCAATAGAAGGCCCTCTCCACGAGAGCTAATGTTCGGTGAATGCCCGGATGTCCTGCCCAAAGGGAATCGTGACACTCATTCAAGAGTTCATGCCTCAAATTATCCACTCGAAGGACATAAACTTTATTCTCTTTGGTGTAGACGAGTCCCTCCTGGACCCAAAATTATCGTGCCTTGCCTTCTTGGATCAGTTGCATCAAGGTTATTGCTTAAGGATCACTGTACAGTCTATCCTTGATCTGAGAAAGGAAGTTGGAGTGCAACTGACTGGCTTGGCATCTGCCAACCAATTGCATAGTATTCACTTGCTCCACTTTCCGGCTCAACGCATCGGCTATGACATTTGCTTTGCCAAGCTTGTACTCTATTACCATATCAAATTCTGTCAGGAAGTCCTACCATCGTGCTTGCTTTGGAGAGAGTTTCTTCTGAGTTTGAAAGTAACTCAAAGCGATGTTGTTTGTCCTCAGCACAAATCGCGATCCAAGAAGGTAGTGCCGCCACACTCGTAAACAATGGATCACTGTTGTCATCTCCTTCTTGTGCACTGGATATCGCCACTCAGTCTCGTTGAGCTTGCGGCTTTCATAGGCCACCGGGTGGCCCTCTTGCATGAGTACTCCCCCAATAGCGAAGTCTAAAGCATCTGTATGGACTTCGAAGGGCTTCCTATAGTCTGGCAATTTGAGCATCGGTTCTTCCAAATTGGCAACCTTTAGGTCTTAGAATGTCGCTTCACATTTATTAGACTATTTGTAAGGCTGCTCCTTCAGCAACTCCGTTAGTGGAGCTGCGCGCTTCGAATACCCCAATATGAAGCATCGATAGTAGTTCACAAACCCAAGGAAGGATCTCAGTTCTGGCACCTTCTTTGGAGTTTGCCAGTCCACAACCACTTACACCTTTGATTTATCCATCCGAATGGAATCATTGCCAATTCGATGCCTTAAGAATAAGATCTCTTTCTGAGCAAAGTAGCACTTCTCTCTTTTTACGAACAAAGAATTCTCTCTTAGAACTTTGAAAATTGTTCGAATGTGGTCAATATGCTCCTTAAGGGTTTGGCTATAAACAATAATATTATCCAAGTTAACGATCACAAACTTATCCAAATACTCCTTGAATAGTTGGTTCATAAGAGTGTAGAATGTGGCTAGAGCATTGGTTAAGCCGAAAGGCATCACCAAGAATTCAAATGCTCCATACCTGGTCACACAAGTAGTCTTTGCCTCATCGCCTTCAGCAATACGCACTTGTCAGTACACCGACCGAAGGTCGAGTTTGGAAAAATACTTTGCCTTGCCCAGTTGGTCGAACAAGTCTACAATGAGCAGGATGAGATACTTGTTCTTCACCGTCACCTTGTTAAGGGCTCGATAGTCGACACATAGTCGGAGGCTCCCATCTTGTTTCTTCTGGAAGAGAACTAGAGTCCCGAATGGTGCTTTAGAATTATGGATGAGACCACTGCTTAGCAGTCCATCTAACTGCTTTCTGAGCTCTGCTAACTCAGGAGGGGGCATATGGTATAGTGGTCTCACTGGAGGCTTCACTCCCAGCTCCAGCTCAATATAATGATCCACGCCTCTGCGTGGTGGCAGAGCTTTCGGCAACTCAAGTGGCATAACATCTGTGAACTCCTTCAGAACATTTGCCACTATATTAGGTTCTTGAATGGCCTCCTTGTCGAGTGTTTTCAGCTTCATAGTAGCCACGAAGGTTAACTCTCCTTTGTGTACCCATTTCTTCAGTTGCAATGCTGATAGTTGGTGGGGGTCCTTATTTTCTCCCCGAGAGACAAGAATCACACAGGGGTTGTCACCTCCCATCAAACATAAGGAGTTTAGGAACAACATTGGCACCAACTTCGCGGCATGCATAAACTCTATTCTGAGAATCACTTGGAAGTCATCCAATGACACTGCCATTATTTTTGTGCTCCCGCTCTAAGATATGATCTTGATAGGGACTCCCTTTGTTAGTCCGGAGATCCACTTGGCCTCCAAGTTTATTGCTTTCATTCGACTTGAGTTCTTCTCCAAGGTCAACCCAAGTAGCCTTGCTTCTCATGTTGGGAAATCCACAAGGGGAGCGACATCACATGCACAGTGGAAGAACACAAAACAGAACCCCAGATTTCCCATAGAAAGTTTCCGTCATTGTGCGAAGATCGGTGCATCAAAAAATCAATCTACAAAACTGCACATGTAAAAAAAGATACCTAGGGAGATCGTATATCCTTGAATTCCTACAGATCTGTGGGAGAGGATGAAGGAGGTCAAGTGACCTCCTCTCTAGCGGTATCCACACGGTAGGGATTGTGACGATGCACCTCTCTCTAGGGAGAGAACAGGAGGTGGCTACCAAAAGAAATCCTCAGCCTATAGAGCTTTGGTTCCCTCCTATTTATAGAGGCCCCCTAAATACCCTAATGGATCTTTTGTCCTATTGGGTATTGGATCTCCATCCAATTACCCAAGCCTCTTGGATTAGTGGGTCTCTACTCAATAATCTCTTATTAGCAATTATTGGATCTCATCTCAGGATCCAATAATTCAAGGGCTTAATGGATATCCAATAAGATAGGGGGTTCAGCGGATATCTCATATCCGAACCTCTACTCGTCGCACACCTACCATATGTGTGTGACTCTCTAGGCCCAATATCGAGCTGGCCGTGAGTCATACTTATCAGAACTCCTTCTGACTTAGTGAATTATTATCTCTATAATAATTCACCCAACTCATCGATTGCGGATGTACCATACCACTACGCCACGGCCCCTAGACGATATAGGGGAATCTAATCATTTGGACCTATCTGTCCTTAGTTACCATGTATCTATAGTCCCTCATCCATCCAATATCCCAGAGATGCTATACTGGCATGGTGTCACAGCCCATACGGTCTCTCCTCGAGTCTTGCTCTTGTCGGATTCTCCCGGAGAACTCTTTCTCTCTCAATCTAAATAATCTTGGCCAAGGATTTTTTCGAGCAAGAACACATGGGATATTTCTCTCATGATACCGAGAGCGGATGATCCTCTATTGACACTCAATAGCCCTCGTAAGATTGGCTACCACTCCCAATGATTTTTTTGAGCAAGAACACATGGGATATTCCTCTCATGATACCGAGAGCGGATGATCCTCTATTGACACTCAATAGCCCTCGTAAGATTGGCTACCACTCCCAATGATCAATTGTACTAGATCTGAAACTTTCCAAACCTATAAGTCCGGCATGAAAGAGTGGAGTACTCATACAGGACATCCTTGGTGTCTCAAGTCTAAGGACCAGATACACTACTGGAACTACAGAATCGTTGTCTGACGTGAGGTATTAATAACCATCCAGCATTCCGTAGGCAGATCAATCAATAAACTCATTCTCCAATGAGCACCTGCACTATACCCTTAGTGTCCCCACACGAGTAGCTATGAGACCAGCTACCTCCATCATATGAATGGGTATACGGCACACCAGTCTATCCGGTTATCTTGATGTCCTTCTCGAGTAACCTATGACTAGGATAATTTTGGGTCTGTGTTTAAAGGTGAATCGATCTCATTATCGTGATCTCATCACGATCTGATTCCCATTGCACAAATCCAAGGACATCACAGTATATGCAACACGCAAAATAAAGTGATAAAATACCTAATAATAGGCAAAGAGATAAAGTGCATATCAAGTCATAAGTGCCATCACTCATGTGATTGGCTTACAGGGCACATATGACTAGCAATCTCCCACTTGATCTAAAGTCAATCACCAACATGTCTGATCCCCATCAGACCTTTATGACGCTCAAAGACAATTTGAGTCAATGGCTTTATCAGTAGATCTGCAATGTTATCTTCGGATGGAACTCTTTCCATTACTACATCTTTTCTGGCGACAATCTCTCTTATCAAGTGGAACCTTCTCAGAACGTGTTTTGACTTCTAATGAGACCTAAGTTCCTTCGCTTGAGCAATTGCCATGTTGTTGTCACAATATAAGGGAATCGGCTCCTCGCTGCTCGAGACGACTCCTAGATCTGTGATAAACTTCCTCATCCAGACTCCCTCCTTTGCTGCCTCTACCACAGCAATATATTCCGCCTCTGTGGTCGAGTCAGCAGTAGTGTCTTGCTTGGAACTCTTCCAGCATACTGCTCCTCCATTCAGGATAAACACATACCCTGAATTAGACTTGCTATCATCGACATCGGACTGGAAGCTCGAGTTCGTGTAGCCCTCAACCTTGAGGCTACTACCTCCATATACCAGTAAAAGATCCTTAGTCCTTCTCAAGTACTTAAAGATGCATTTTACTGCTTTCTAGTGCTCCAAGCTTGGATCTGCCTGATATCTGCTCGTGACACTCAAAGCATGTGCTATATCAGGCCTGGTACATAGCATAGCATACATGATAGATCTTATCGCTGATGCATATGTCATCATATACATGTGTGCCCTTTCTTGAGAAATCATCAATGAAAGTAATGAAGTAGGAATAACCACCTATGGCATGAGTCGACATGGGACCGGATACATCACTATGTATGAGTTCTAGTAACTCAGTGGCTCTCTCTCTAGTTCCACTAAATGGAGAGTTGGTCATCTTTCCCTGAAGGCAAGGTTCATATGTCGCATATGACTCATAGTCAAATGGATCTAAATATCCATCTTTTAGCAACTTTTGAATCCTTCCCTCGTAGATGTGACCTAGCCTACAATGCCAAAGATATATATTATTCACCTCTTCTCATTTCCTCTTAGACTCACTTACACTCATGATATATGGAGCTGTATCTATCATAAATAAACCATTATGCAATGTTCCTCTCGTGATGATATGGTCATCTAATATTATTGAACAACCATTGTTCTTAAAAACTAATTTATATCCAATAACTGTCAAACATAAAATAGAAATAATATTTTTGATAATAGAAGGAACATAATAGCATGCATCTAATGCAATAATAGCTCCACCAAGTAGATGTAAGGTGACCTTGCCAACAGCCACTGCAGTAACCTTTGCTCCATTGCCCATCTTAAGGTCCATCTTGCCTCTGTTCAATCTCTTAGGTCCTGTCATAACCTGCAACGAATTGTAAATATGATAAGTACTCCCGGTATCTAATACCCATGTGTTATCATAAGGTTATGACAAATGGAGACTGATCATGAATGTACCTGAAGCTTCTGCAAGCTTCTATTTCGCCCTCTCTGTAAGGGACTCTTTGTAGTTCCTCTTCCAGTGCCCATCTTTGCTGCAGTGGAAGCACTGGCCTTTGTCCTTTGTCCTTTGTTGGGTTTTTCTTGGCAACCTTTGCCTTACCCATTTTATCCTTGCCCTTACCCTTGTTAAGGGTCTTCTCAGCCTTCCTTTTCTTTCTGGTCTCACCAGTGTAGAGAACCGGCTTCTCTTTCTTGATGGTGCTCTTTGCTTCTCTCAACATATTGAGGAGCTTTGGGAGGGTCACCTCAAGTTTGTTCATATTAAAATTCATTATGAACTGAGAAAAGGAATCTGGTAGGGATTGAAGCACAAGATCCACACAGGTTATCCTCTAGGACCATTCATAGACCTGTGAGTTTCTCGATCCACTCAATCATCTTAAGGACATGGTTCTGAACTGGTGTCCCCTCAGTCATCCTGGCACGGAAAAGACTCTTTGATATCTCATATCGTTGAGTTCTTCCCTGTTCCTTAAACAGTTTGCGGAGATGCAGGACTATGGAATTAGCATCCATATTTTCATGCTGTCTCTGTAACTCAGTAGTCATAGAGGCCAACATATAACACTGAGTAAGAGTGGAATCATCTAAGTACTTCACATAACGAGTGATCTCATCCTCGCTTACCCCTTTATCGGGCGTAGGGATCACTGTATCAAGGACATACGTGATTTTCTTCACCGTGAGAATGATTCTCAGATTACGAAGCCAATCTATATAATTTGGACCAGTGAGACAGTTGGCATCAAGTATGCCACGTAAAGGATTTGAAAGCGACATTTTTCTGAAATAAAAGATGTAGCAAAAATAAATAACATATAGACTTTGCAGAAATTTAAACAGTTAAGATAAGGACTTCTATCTTAATGTACTCCCACTAATTTTTCGCGAGACACACAACACCCTTCGGTATGTAAATTAGAGACTCCCGGCGGATCTCTAGTGGGTATCGAGATCCAATCGGCGTCTTAATGTAACCTCGAGGGACTCGATTAATCACATTAAGCTCGTAAAGGTAGGCAACTCTTGCCAATCACAACTCTTTGTGATTTTCATCATGTTCGGCCTCCGAACCACCATGGCCTCGAGGGACTCGACTAATCATGATGTTCGGTTAAGTCATCACCATCATTACAAGATAGGTCTGATTCGGTGATATACTCTTGAGAGACTCGACCAAGCATATCATGTTCTCAGGTCACCAGTGACATCTTTATGTCATAGATAAGATAGCGAGACGTAATATAGGTGAGTCTCGAGGGACTTGACCAACTCAACATACACCGGGAATCGGTTCCTAGTTTTAACAATGGAAGGTCACGTGGGTCAATCTAATTACCTCACGTTTACCGACTTAATATTATTAAAGGAGTCCTAACATAATGTGTCACACACATACATATTTAATATATATCTACATCGCATGCAAATATATATATATATATATACACATATCTAGTAGGTGTATATCTAATCACACATCACATGAGCAATCACACTAGATGATCATGGACCACATCCTAATATGATCAGGCCTGAGCTAGTGGGCCCAATCACTCACATTAAGATCTATGTGTACTTTGGCGCATCTCTATGCCCTGTGATCATCCATCTCACTTTGTCGGATCCGTCGGCATGTCAACGCATCTCCATGCGTCGGATCGTCTGTCTCGGCCTCGTGACTCACGCTACCACTGCGCCTCCTCATATAATTACAACATAATTACAGGCACGTATGCCCGATAATAAATAAAAAAATAGAGGCTCGCAGGCCCCAATAATAATAATCACATGTACACACATCACATCACAGGTCCATGATCATTTGTCCATATCATACATCACATGTATATATTATTTTATAGGACTACAAAATAAAGAAAATAATAGTTAATTAAACTATTTAATTAATATATTTATTTTTTCAGAAATCAAGGACATAAAGGAAAATTTTCAATTCCCATGGGTATTTTGGTAATTTGGCCAAAAGGGTATTTTGGTAATTCTATCAAAGGGGACAGAAATTGAAATTTTTGAAATTCCGAGGGGCAAAACTATCTTTTGCCTAAAAAACCTAATACCTTTCCCTTCTGCAGAGTTACGACCACCGCCACCCTGTTGGCGGCGGCCACTACGGCCGGGCGCGCCGCCCCTGCTCGCGGGCGCAGCGCCCGCAAGCAGTCTATCCGCCGATGGCACTGCCTCTTGCGGGCGTCGGTGCCCCTTGCGGGTGCGACCACATTTGCGGGCGTCGGTGCCCCTTGCGGGTGCAGTGCTTGCCGGCGCCCCTTGCGCGCGGGGAGGGCGGCGCCGTCGCCACTGCCTCGCGGGCGGAGCGCCCGCCACCGGCGCCCCTGCGGGTGGGCTGCAGGCCGCAGGCGCAGGCAGCAAGGCTGCAAGCAGCCTTGCGAGCACTGCATGAGTGCAGCAAGGGCAACAATTGCTACCTTTCCTGGCCCTTTTGCGTCAACGATTTTGGCGTCAAAAGCAGATCCAAAACACAACACACGCAGTTTAAGATCCGATCTTCGCACGAGCAACTTGGCTCTAATACCACTATTGGGAAATCCACAAGGGGAGTGACATCACATGCGTAGCGGAAGAACAGAAAACAAAACCCCAGATTTCCTATAGAAAGTTTCCGTCATCATACGAAGATCGGTGCGTCAAAAAATAAATCCACAAAACTACACGTGTAAAAGAAGATCATAGGAAGATCGTATATCCCTAAATTCCTATAGATTTGTGGGAGAGGATGAAGGAGGTCAAGCGTCATCCTCTCTAGCGGTATCCACACGGCAGAGATTATGACGATGCACCTCTCTATCTGGGGAGAGGAGAACAGGAGGTGGCTACCAAAAGAAACCCTCAGCCTATAGAGCTTTGGTTCCTTCCTATTTATAGAGGCCCCCTAAAAATCCTAATGGATCTTTTGCCCTATTAGGTATTGAATCTCCATCTAATTACCTAAGCCTCTTGGATTAGTGGGTCTCTACCCAATAATCTCTTATTAGCAATTATTGGATCTCATCTCAGGATCCAATAATTCAAGGGCTTAATGGATATCCAATAAGATAGGGGGTTCAGCGGATATCTCATATCCGAACCTCTACTCGTCGCAACACCTACCATATGTGTGTGACTCTCTAGGCCCAATATCGAGCTGGCCGTGAGTCATACTTATCAGAACTCCTTCTGACTTAGTGAATTATTATCTCTATAATAATTCACCCAACTCATCGATTGCGGACGTACCAGGCCACTACGCCACGGCCCCCAAACGATACATGGGAATCCAATCCTTTGAACCTATCTGTCCTTAGTTACCATGTATCTATAGTCCCTCATCCATCCAATATCCCAAAGATGCTATACCAGGCATGGTGCTATCAGGCCCATACGATCTCTCCTCAAGTCTTGCTCTTGTCGGATTCTCCCGGAGAACTCTTTCTCTCTCAATCTAAACAATCTTGGCCAAGGATATTCCTCTCATGATACCGAGAGCGGATGATCCTCTATTGACACTTAATAGCCCTCGTAAGGTTGGCTACCACTCTCAATGACCGGTTGTACTAGATCTGAAACTTTCCAAACCTATAAGTTCGGTATTAAAGAGTGGAGTACTCATACAGGACATCCTTGGTGTCTCAAGTCTAAGGACCAGATACACTATTGGGACTATGGAATCGCTATCTGACGTGAGGTATCAATAACCATCCAACATTCTATAGGCGGATTAATCAGTGAACTCATTCTCCAATGAGCACCTGCACTGTACCCTTAGTATCCCCACACGAGTAGTTATGAGACCAGCTATCTCCATCATATGAACAAGAATACAGCACACCAATCTATCCAGTTATCTTGATGTCTTTCTCGAGTAACCTATGACCAGGATAATTTAGGATATGTGTTTAAAGGTGAATCGGTCTCATTATCGTGATCTCATCACAATCCGATTCCCATTACACAGATCCAAGGACATCACAGTATAATGCAACACGCAAGATAAACTAATAAAACGCCTAATAATAAGTAAAGAGATAAAGTGCATATCAAGTCACAAGTACCATCACTCATGTGATTGGCTTGAAGGGCACATATGACTAGCATCTCGATTGACAATAAAGTTGTGGGTAGCACCCGTGTCCATCATTACTCGGGTGGTTTGGCCATTGAGCCTGATGTCCACATATATCAGCTCACTGCTTCCTGCTTTTTTGTTGCTTTGGCTTCATGTTCTCCCCCATTTGACCCCGTAATGCATTCAACAAACGTATCGCACCCATTCGAGGTCCTTGCGACTTCTCATCGTCGTTACCAGATTTGGAGCTACTCGAATTGAGAGCAGCTGCCTTGTCTGGCTTGGGGGGGTTGATGGAAGCCGACAAAGCATTGAGTGCCTACTTCTGTGGGCACTCCCACACCTTATGTAGTCCTCCACACCAGTAGCATCCGTCAAATCTTGGGGTCTTGCTTTTTGAGTTTGGCCCCTTTTGGAAACTCTTCTTCCTTTGTTTGCCCCTAGGTTCCTTCCCAAGAGGATGTTTTGGATGGCAATTTCCTAACGACTGTTTCTTCTTCCTCGGATCCTTTGAAGAAACAAAGTATGTGAGCCTTTCTGTGGCTGTAATTACTCCGATCACATCGATGACATTCCATCGTTGAAGTTCCTATTGAGCCCATGGCTTCAAGCCGTCAAGAAAGCTGAACAACTTATCTTTTTCAGACATGTCTTGAATGTCTAGCATTAGTGCAAAAAATTGCTTCACATAGTCCCGAATAGAAGTCGTTTGGTGCAGTTGTCTTAACTTCCTCCTTGCAATGAACTCAGTGTTCTCGGGTAGGAATTGAGTTCTCAACTCTCGCTTCAAGTCTTCCCATGTGTCCGCTTAGTACCGGCTTTATTGAATCTCCTCCCAATAGGTTCTCCACTAAAGTTTTGCATCTCCGTTCAAATACATGGTCGCTATCAAAACTTTGACATCCTAAGAGTCCGGCCTCGTGGCTTAGAAGTATTGATCCATATTAAACAGGAAATTCTTGAGCTCCTTAGCATCTCTAGCACCCCCATAATAATGTGGGTCGGGCGCTCTGAAGCTTTGTGTCAGTGCAATGCGGGTGTTGCTTCCTCCCGCATTCAACACCCTTATGAGCACTGCCACTCTAGAAGTGAGTTCTGTCACCATCTTTTGTAAACGTTGCACGGAGTCCTTGGTGTCATCCGTCAGTCGATTGACTAGGACTTCAATCTTGTCGATTCGGGATTCAACTTCTTCTTGCAAGCTCTCTATGCCAAGAAGCCTATTTTGGCCTTAGTAGAGTTCGTCCAGCTCGCTTCAAGAACATCCAAGCAGGTTTCTGCCACTATGATCCTCTCTTTATGGCTCTTTTTCTCGGTTGGCATTCCAGATTGTGCCTCCTCCGCTTGCGGTGAGTAGCCAACTTCTCGCTCATCATGTTCACTACCTCGCTCCTCTTGAGTGGCTCCAGTAGTGAGGGAGCGAGTTTGCACATGCAGCCCACCTGCGGTTGCTTGGGGCAACTGACCGGCTTGTCCCATCTTGCTTGATTCACCGTGATATTTCGCCATGGTGAGATTGCAAAGTTTCTTCACTGCTTACTCAAATTGCTTGCTTGCTTTGATACCACAATGTCATGCACTTAGTTGGAATTGCCTAAGTGGTGAGACATCCTTACGGCAAATACGGACTTAGCTGGAGTTGTCTAAGTTGAGAAACACCCTTACGCCCACTTCGATCAGACTTAGCTAGAATTGCCTAAGTCTTGAGATGCCCTTGCGACATACGCATCCGCAAAGGGTCAGCCGAGCTGCAACCTCGTGTAGGTCCCGTAGGACCTATAAAACAGAAGTTGATTAGTTGTTGAAACGAGCGGTGGATAAACCCCGACGTCTCGCGAAGAGGGAAGCTTTACAAGCAATTGAGCGAGCACTTGGAGTGTAGGAAAATAGAGAAAGAGAGGAGAAAAATAAGGACTTTAGAAGGGTGAATAAGCAGCTACAAGTCCGCAAACAACTACTCCCTGGGTGCCAGGCACGAAGGTAAGTTTCTATCAAGTTGACGTGCAAACTTGTGAAAGTGTTCAACGCCCGATAATATACCGAAGCCCCATCCAGCCTGGTGCCACCCAAGTGGTTCCAAGGGGCTGAGATGGCTGACATTTTGCGTGTGGCTGCGGGTTGCAGAAATTAGCCCGTGACTCACGAAAATATAACTATTTTGGGGGTTTTTAGGCAGATGCAACGAGCAATCATTCTACAGCACTGCAACCTACTGTTTCTTATATTTTTACATAGGAAATACACCAAAAGTATGGCAAAACAAGCTACCAAAGATATGTACAAACATGGGCAAGTGACGAACGATACGTTGAACGAAGTTACTACACGTGTGCAATGACCGTTCGTGACAGAATGGTGGTATAATACTATGTATCATTCATATACAAAATGTACCCCATATGAAGCACTGTATGGTCGACCGGCCCTTGTGATTCCAAAGTATATAATTAGCTCAACTAAAGTAGATCAGGTCAACCAAGATTTAATTAATAGGGACAAACTCCTACAGTTGCTAAAGGATAATTTCTCTATCGCTCAAGCCAGAATAAAGCATAAGTCGACACAGGACGAAACGAAAGAGAATTTTCAGTAGGAGATTGAGTTTATCTTCACCTACAGCCATACAAGCAACTATCCATCAACACATAAGCCTCATACTTTTATTGGCCCTATCAAATCACAAAACGAATTAGAGTCATGGCGTACAAACTTATATTACATGAGGATGCCAAAATTCACCTTGTCTTCCATGTGTCATGCCTGAAGCCCAAGTTGGGAGAACACGAGTCATCCTAGATTTAATTGCCTAACACCATTGATGATGGAGATATTCAAGTTCAACCACAAGCTATCCTTGACCGTAGAATCATGATGCATTGTCGACGTCCCTTTACTCAAGTACTAGTGTATTGAAATAATTTACCACTTAAAGATGCCACATGAGAATCATATGAGGAGCTGAAGATTCGGTTCCCCGAGTTCATGGAACCTTAGCCTTGAGGACAAGGCTGATTTGAAGAAGGTGGGCTTGATAGGACCCTAGCTGGGTTGGGTCCTACTCAACCAAGTAGCAGCTAATAAAAACTTTGTGAGATTGTAATAAACCCCACCTACCCACTTCTATCCTATAAAGAAGAGTGGCTAGGGTTTATATTTGGGGCCTTCGGCTTCCTAGCCGCCGCTCCCTTTATTGGGCAGGTCGACTAGGGTTGAGGGCAAAAGGGATAATTTACTTTGGAAGCAGCCTCCTAGGGCTAGGGTTTAGAGCCCTATATAAGCATGTAGCCTCCACCTCTTTTGAATAACAAAGATCAATCTACAATTTCAACCATCTGGCTGACTTCTAGGAGGGTGGAACCCCTATAGCTTTCCAAGAGTTGATCTCCCTCAAAGATCAATCTACGTAGAATTCCTCTGGGTTCTATCATGGTACCACTACTTAGTTTTTGTGATACCATCGCCCAAGCTCAGCTTGGGAGGCCGTGCTAGTCATATGTGCCTTGTAAGCCAATCACACGAGTAATGACACTTGTGACTTCACATGCACTCTTTCTTTTGCTTATTATTATTAGGTATTTTATCACTTTATCTTGTATGTTGCATATATTGTGATGTCTTTGGGTCTGTGCAATGAGAATCAGATCATGATGAGATCATGATAATGAGACCGATTCACCTTTAAACACAAACCCTAAATAATCCAGGTCATAGGTTACTTGAGAGGGACATTAAGATAACCGGATAGACTGGTGTGCTATATACCCATCCCTATGATGGAGGTGGCTTGTCTTATAGCTACTCGTGTGGAGACACTAAGGATACAGTACAGGTTCTCATTGGAGAATGAGTTTACTGAATGATCCGCTTACGAAATGCTGGATGGTTATTGATACCTCACCTCAAACAATGATTCCGTAGTCCCAGTAGTGTATCTGGTCCTTAAACTTAAGACACTAAGGATATTCTATATGAGTACACCACTATTTGATATCAGACTTATAGGTTTGGAAGTTTCAGATCTAGTACAGCCAGTTATTGGGAGTGGTAGCTAACCTTACGAGAGCTATTGAGTGTTAATAGAGGATTATCTACTCTTGGTATCATAAGAGGAATATCCCATGTATTCTTACTCAAACAAATCCTTGGCCAAGGTTATTCGGATTGAGAGAGAAAGAGTTCTCCGGGAGAATCCGATTAGAGCAAGACTTAAGGAGAGACCATATGGACCTGACAGCACCATGCCCAATATAGGATCTTTGGGATATTAGATGGATGAGGGACTATAGATATATGGTAACTCATGACAGATAGGTCCAAAGGATTAGATTCTCTTGTATCGTTTGGGGGTTACGGCGTAGTGGCCTAGTACGTTCGTAGTCAATGAGTCAAGTGAATTATTATGGAGAAAATAATTCACTGAGTTGGAAGGAGTTCTGACAGGTATGACTCATGGTCAGCTCGATATTGGGTCTAGAGGGTCATACACATATGGTAGGTGTCGCGATGAGTAGAGGTTCGGATATGAGATATCCGTCAAAGCTCCTATCTTATTGGATATCCAATAAGCTCCTGTATTATTGGATCCCATGGATGAGATCTAATAAGAGCTAGATTATTAGGTAGAGACCCACTAATCCAAAAAGCTTGGGTAATTGGATAGAGATCCAATACCCAATAAGGTTGGATCCATTAGGATTGATAGGGGCCTCTATAAATAGGAGGGAATCATAGGCCCATAGGCTGGGGTTCTCGTAATAGCCACCTTATATTCTCCTCTCCCCAAGAGAGGAGCATCGTTGCAGTCCCTACAGTGTGGATTATCGCTAGAGAGGAGGACAGTTGAACTCCTTCATCTAGTCCTACAGATCTGCAAGGATTCAGGGATATACGATCTCCCTAGGTACTTTCTTTTTACACATGTAGTTTTCAGATTTGCGAATTTGTTTTTGACGCACCGATCTTCGCACAACGACGGAACCTTTCGTGAAAATCTAAGAGTTTTTGTTTTCTATTCTTCCACTGCGCAGGAGATGTTGCCCCCTTGAATTTCCCAACAGGTCGAGCCTCAAGAGGTTTCACTGCTAACCTTGGTGGTGCCACTATCTGACATGGCTCCAGGTCATTGATTGGACCATTAGTCCAACCCAAACCAGTCTTGATTTGGGTCCAATTGGTCCCTAATTGAGTTAATGATATTATCTCCCAAACCTAACTCAAATTAAGTCTTAAATATGATAATTAGGCTAAAATTAAGTAATCTTAGTTATCCGATATGTCAATTGTTATTCTGATGAATTCTTGGTGAACTTCTAGTGATCTTCCAGTGAACTTCCAACGAACTCTAGATAAGCTTTTGGTGAACCCTCGACGAACTCCCAATATACTTTTGGCGAACTCTCGATCTTTGACTTCAGCCCAACATCTGATTTTTCTGCTTTATACTTTTTTATGATCATAGTTAATCCTACATCACTTTTCTTAACATATGAATTAGATCAATAATTCATCAATTGATTTCATTATCAAAATATGAAATTTAACATGGCCTACGTCAACATTAGAGGGTGCCCTATGATAACGATGGAGTGGGGTGGGCAACTCTCATATGGGGTTGCAATGAAGCTAGTGGCTTCGTGCAAGATGAAAGGAAGCAACCAACTCTCACGGGAGGACTACAGGTGGAGGGGGGGTGATCAAACCTTATGTAAAGCTACAAGCGAAAGTGGGCAACATTGCGTATGATAAAGCAAGGCAATCAACCCTCGTATGAGGGCTGCAGGTTGAGGAGGGCAATAATACCCAAGGGAAAAGGAGGTGGCCAACCCTCGTGCAAGGGCTATGGGCAATGATGGGTACGATGAATGAAGGGGCAAAATAGTCTTTTCACATGGATATTATTTTGAAAAGTAAAAAAACTTTTAATAGGAATTCACCCACGTATGTATATATATGTATATATATATGTATGTATATATATTCGTAATCTTAATCATCACAACCATTGTAGATAATAAATTAAAATGCTTCTCGGTTGAGGATAAATAAGTTTTCTCCATTTAAAAAGATGAAAAATAGAAAAAAAATTCCTTTTGTAGGGGAGTAGGCCATATGATCCATTTGCTTCCTGTATGGAGGGACTTTCTTTGGATCCAACGCATTTTGTTTTTTCTCGATGTCAATGTTCTTCAAATGTTTGATGGATGCACACCTCTTACTAGAATGGATCCGGTGTACCATAGTCGATCCAAAGCTTTCTTCCTCAATCCAAACATAAATCCGATAACCTTGTACTTAGTAGCACCGGTCTCATTTACCCAGAGTTATCCCTCTCTCTCTCTCACTCAAACATTAGGCCTTGGGGAGTACATTAAGAAGTTGATTATTATAATTATTAACATCACCTGAAGCTTATTGTATGCAATTGCCTCTGCCAACAAATGCAAGGAATCGCTTGAAGATGAAGGAAAGAGGTGACATGCGACTGTCTAAATAATCATGCACATCCACCGCGATATCTGCTGGAGAATATCTTCTGTACAAGTATCCATGGAGAATATCTTCTGTTTAGACATTTCAACTGATGTCTTTGGGTGATCAGCATCCACAATCTCAATCTTGGAAGATGTATTATCTTCTTCCAGTTCTTCAGGTGGTGCTTCCAAATCACTTTTACATGTTAGTTTGCTAGCAACCCTTAGCAGAGAAAGTGACAATGGATTCTTTGTCTCACCATCAGGCGAAACTTTTTCCATTTGAGTATTAACGGAAGGAATTAAATGGGAGTTAAGGTTAACGTCATTTCTTTCTTATTTTGCAGTTTGTTACATGATCAGCTAAAGATAAATTATAGTGTTAAACAACATTTGAGTAGTTAAAAATCATCTAAGGATTATAGGGCAGACCAAAAATTCCTTCTCTATTCAAGTTGTTACATATCACAATTCTTTGGGGCTTTTATAGTAAATCCCTATACGAGATAAGAACACTTGGTACTCTCACATTAGTGATCGGTGATAAACTCTCACCACTCCAAGAGGACTTCCCATGTTGATACATGATGGTAGAAGTTGGTCAGAAGGTGTCACGCGAAGCAAAGAAAAAGGAGGTTAGATAGAGAATCCTAACCCTCAACAGCCCTTCCCCACCATGTGACATGGGAACTCCAACCTTCGATTATGATCGTGCAAATAATAACTTTTACTTCAAGATTAGGTGAGTGATATGATCCATCTTGATTGTTAATATGATTTTTTTTAGTTTCTTAAGAGTTACCGCAGCTGGAGAGGTAAAGAGGAAAAGTGGTTCAATTAGTAGAGAAAAAATTTCACTTGAGGAATGCTTATATCACTTGTCTCTTATCGTATGTTTGTGTCAAGGGTTTGTCTAGCGATTAGTTTTGTTTATTTATTGTGGATATAATAACGCGAGGAATCAATGTCTTATTTGTTCCTTATCTTATTCTTATAAAAGACTATATCCAAGTTATGTCCATGACTTCTCTGTTAACTAATTTAGTTTACTTCATTTGTTTTAAGTGTACGATATGGATTAAGAGTTTAATATTGATTTAGCAAATCCAAAATAAAAAATATAATTGAAAAGACTGCCTTGTATAATATCATTTTAGTAACCACTGACTTAATAAAAGAATATTCATTTTAGGTGCTATCTTGACGTAGCACATCCAAGAGACTCGGTCACCTTTGGAAGTTGACGTGATTTATCTAGTAGATGTTTACTTGACTTCATATTTGGTACCCTGATTAGCCATAATGACTATATCATTTTTCTTTTCCTTTGAGGTATGGGCTGATTCATCTCGAAGCATAATTTATAAGCATAAAAAGTCTTTAATCATGTTTTTATGATGTGAAAAACTTTAATTCTAGGATCGAAATCAAAGAACAATAGATCTGTTTTTACGATGTATACTTTTTGATGTCATCTGCAAAGAAAGGGAAAAGATCTGAATACCTTCCTTTAGATCTAACGCCTCTGCCAATCTGCAAGTAGAACTAGACTCCTCCTCTCTTCCTATCCTTTCATAGGACCACTTTAATTGATGGCTCAGGAAGATTGAGAGGGACTATAATCTCTCAATCGATGTTTGTGAAATATTTTCTTTTATGCAACTCTTAGATGCATCTGTGTTGCTAATCTTTACGCAACTCTTAGATGCTTCTATGTTGGTTCTATCACTGTCCCCTTAAGTCCCCTGAGGTCCTATCTATTTATAGGCGAGAGCAAAAGGCCTAGGATAAATTATTAGGGGAGTTCCTTCCATCAAGGGCATCCCCTAAGGTATCCTACCAAAATATGGACTTTTTTTCTATTGGCCGATACTGATATCAGAATCTAATTAGTTATATCATATATCTTATCCGATTATAACGGGCCACATAATCTAACATTCTCCCACTTAACCCATTAATTGATAAGATATAAAAGATATTCAAAATCAAAAATAAATAAAATAAAATTTGTTTGAAAACAATTTTACCTAATTGGATCCTGAAAAGTTTGAAAAGTATTTTATACATGGCCATGAATTTTAAAACAAGCCAATAAGTCCAATAAACATAATAATACTATATTAAGTTCAACCATCAATGCGAGTCATAGCGGTGTATATCATCAATGTTATACTCCCTTCTATGTACTACAACATTGTTAGTCTTTCCTAATATAGTCCATAATGACCCCTGTAATTTGTCTTATCAAGATAATCCTATTATCAAATTCAACCATAATATGTACATACATAACTGTGAATAGGATAGCAGAAATAAATCACTTTAAGTACGTAAGTAAAAAATATCAATTACAGTGTCCACTCAAATATGCATCACCATATCCTTTATGGGTTGCTCACAAACCCAATCATAAGAACATGTTCTTTCAAAATAATTTAGGCTGTAAATCCTAAGTAAATGGATCAGCAATCAATACAATGGAACTCAAGTAATTAATTGACATTAGATGTTTCTGGACTCGTCTTCTCTAACCATCAAATACTTTCTACCATAATGCATAGAAACGTAATAGTACTTATCATTCTTAGAGAAGAAAACTACTGCAATTTCACAAAATATCTTCAGCGACTTGACAATTGAGTCTGACCACACCAAGTCCTGAGATAAAATTTCGCAATTATAAAGTTTGATTAGTGGCCTCAAAGCATACCACAAAATCAACTTTCATTATTAATAATAATATAATAATAAATTACCTCTCTAATTGATATAGATATTAACCATAAGGTGGACTTCCTGTTATTGAGGTAATTTATAGAATCAGCATTTGAAAAAAACCATCATTCCAAGCTGATATAATTTCATACATGTGAGCATATAATCCTTCGTCCCTTCTAGATGTCTTATTACTTTTCTTTATAAACCTTTAATATTTTTTCTTTCACTTCTAGATAACTCAAATATCTACTCAGTATTCTAACTGTAAAAACTGATATCTATTCTGACATATACTTGAGCATAGACTTTCAACTACGCATATATAAAGAATATTTTTTTTATCTGATTCTTTTCAAGTCATTTTAAAGTACTCACTTTTTGACTAAAATTTTACTTTTATGATTTGTTGAACAAAGTTGTATATTAAATCATCTCAAGCCTCGGTTAATATATCCTTTCTGAGACAATCTTAATAATCATTGAGATATATCCCTAAGTATCTCAATACTAATAATATAAGATGTCTCATTCATATCAACCGTCTTAAATTCTTAGTGATAATTTCTTGGTTTAGTAAAATAAACCAAGTCACTATTGGCAATACAAAATATTATCCACATATATGATCAATATAATAAACTTGCTCCCATTGATCTTCAGATATAAATACCGATTAATAGTATTTTTCTTAAATCTGAAGAAATCAATGATATTAATAAACTTTATATACATCATTGTCTAGAAGCTTGTTTAAGATCATAAATAGATTCCTAAATTTGCATGCCAAATTTATATTTCTTTCATTTTCTCTGTAAGTCATTCAGAATAACTTATAGAAAACTAGATCCTTAATCAAAAATTTGTTTTCATATCATTATAATGTAACTCAAACTCATAATGAGTCACTAATGTCATGACGATTCTTAACGAGTTCTTTTAACAACTGATTGTCTCGTTATAATTGATATATTTTTTATGAGTAAAATATATAATCATATAAAAATTAAAAATCTAATCATTATATCGTTTGACATTGTCCTTTGAGTCATATTTATATAACACTCTTTTACAATTATTGGACAATTCGATGAATTTATCAAACACTATTCTGGTTATTGATTTTAACTCTTCTTATATTGTATCATATTACTTTTCAGAATCGTTACCTTTCATGACCTGTGAAAATAATAAGGGATCTATTCTGATTTCTATATCAAAATATAATTCTTATAGATATACCACAATCATAAATGATAGGATTCATTTCCCATTGAAAAATTTTCAAGGCTGTCAATTGTGATTATTCTACAAGACCATTATCAGCGATATCAATATAATGTGAAAGTTTGGTAATGTTATTTTGTTGTTCACCTTTATCAAATTATTTAATAATTTGAGTAACAATAATATCTCGAATAATAAAGGAGTATAAACATGTATCTCCTTTACATCAAAATTAAAATTTGAGATTTTTACTCTCACTGATTCGCTATTTTATAGGAACCTTATATTACCAAATTTAATCATCCTCGTACTATAATTAGAGTAATAAGACATATACCTTTTTTTTTTAAACTTTTCTGAATAAATAATAAAATATTCAGAAATAGTTATTAAATTTAATTTTCTTTTATGTGAGTTGAAGATCCTTATCTCTATAGGATAATCCTAAATATATAAATATCTTAAGGTAGGTTTCCTATCATTTCATAACTCAAAAGAAGTCATATAATTTACTTACTAGAAACCTCATTTAAGATATACATAGTTATCATTAGAGCTTCTTCTCACATTGATTTGGGTATAAAAGAATAATACATCATGCTCCTAATCATATTTATAAGTATACGATTATACCTTTTAGCAATTATGTTCTGCTACGACATATCTGATAAATCATATTGAATACATATACCTTGATTTTTCAAGAATCTAGTAAAAGAACTAGAATGATAATTGGATCCATCATGAATACCATAAAATCCATCACCCCTATCAGATATGATGATTTTAACTTTTCTATCTAATTGTCTCTCAACCTCTTTTATGCACACTTTAAGAGTGTCAATGGCCTAAGACTTTACATGAATTAGATATATAAAATCATATCTCAATAGGTTATCTATATGGTGATAAAATATCTCTCTTTAATGAGATAAAAATATAGAGTGACTCGCAGATATAAGCATAATCTCAAGGAGTTTATGAACTTATATTTTATTTTAATATTTAATTATAGGATCATTGTAAACTCAAGATTCATATTAATTATGTATAGACCATTATACAGAATCCAAAAGTTAACTTTTATTGAATCATATTGAGTTCACAACTATCAAAGGAGAAATAATATTCTAACAATTCTAGGTAAAAAAATCAAAACTCCTAGAATTATAAGAATATAGCACGAATCCTTAAGATTCATCAAATGAATCATCCTTAGGCATAGACAATAAATACAAACTACTATCGCTTTCACTTTAAGATGATTCTCTGTAATGATGAATATTTCAATCTCCTTTGGTTTTTATTCCTTTTCTTTTTAAATATTAAAATAAATATCTATTATTGGTAACATACATTGAAGCATCAAATTAATCCACCAAATATTAGAAAAATAATTTCTATAATATTTGATTTGAACCACATAAAAGTTATATTTATAACTTCTCATTTTAAATCAAATCTTATAATTCTTTTTCATATAACTTTTATTGTTACACAAGTAACACTTTATTATGAAGAAATTCCTTTATGAGTTTATATAATAATTATAAACTCAAGTGACTTATGCTTCATCCTTATTTTATTGTTACCTACCCTTGAGTAGAACTCAAAATATTCGAAGTCTTAAGCTTACAACTTTGTCAATTATATTGAGGAGGTAATCTTAAATTCCTTAAATTCTATCTTTTTAGTCAGTTCTTTCATTGAGGTATCAACTCATGACTTATCAGAAAATTTATGTTGATCCTTAAATATTCTCATGCGCTAGTTGTAAACTGTACTGAAGTCTAAGTATCATCAAATTGAGTTTTTCAAATCTTTCCTAATCAGTCACCTTAATTATTTATTCCACAGGACTTTCAGTAAATAAGTCTGTGTTCCCTTCAAATAATCTGATTAAGGTCTCACTCATTCAATATAACTTGTATATGCTCAAGCCATTTATTCTAGAAAATATATTTAAAAAATATATGGGGACATTTATAAAAATACAATGAAGGAAGTATCACTGTAATAATATAACATCAATGCTTTGAGTTTTATAATGAATGTTGAACTATTGATATCATCAATATTTTACTTTCAATATTGACATATCTACTGTTCACACAAATAATCATTTATGGAGGACTGATATCATCCTTATGGAATAGTGTTAATACCTTTGGGTATAGAACACTAAACTACAAGGATATCCAAAACAGTATCATCCTATCCCATCACATAATTATTCAAAATAGATTCTCTTTTGGGATTATCTAAATCTCCTAATTATGTGTGAATATTATTTTTCTTTAATGTTATTTAGGACAAATCCCATAATGTATTTTATAGATTATTGGTCTAGGTTACTTTGGTGACTACAAGACCAATACAAAAATAAAAAATATAATCTAAAATGTCCTATGAATGATAAGACTTTATTGTAATTTATATCCCATAAGTCTATCATCCCAAGCTACTTTGGTAGCTACTGGTAAGATAAAACTTTGAAAAATAAATTACAAATAATATTTATTAAATTTATTTAATATCATTTAAGATCAATTCCATAATGTATTTTATAAATTATTGGTCTAGGCCACTTTGGTGGCTGCAAGACCAATACATAAATATAAAATGTAATCTAAAATATCCTATAAATGATAAGACTTTTATTGTAATTCATATCCCATAAGCTTATCATCCCAAGCTACTTTGGCAGTTACCGGTCAGATAAAACTTAGAAAAATAAATTACAAATAATATTCACTAAACTTCTTTAATTTAATTTATGCTAAGTAATTCAATAATAGAATAACAACCATAATAATTATTAAATATTAATGAGCATAAATAAAAATTCATATGACAACTATAATCATGATAACACATAAATCATGAAAAACCTTTATGTGAAAATTAACTATCATTTCATAATTTCAAATATATACATATGAATAATCAAACAAATATCTAAGAACAATAATTGGATATTATTTACAACTTGCAATCAATAATTCATATATATTGATCAGCATAATGAAAAACTCATATGATAATTATAATCATGATAACACATAAATCATGAAAAGTCTTTATGTGACAGATAACTATAATTTCATAATTTCAAATATATACATGTGAGTAACCAAAGGAATATCAAAAACAATAATTGGATTTTAATTTATCATATGTAATCAATAAATCATATAAAAAAACTATAAAAGGAATAATAATTTATATTTTTTTAATATATAAAATATCAAATTAAACTAATCAATTTTATTTAATTTGGGTAAACCCAGAATCGAGCTTGATATTAGCCCAATTAAATAAGTTAATCAAAATAAAAAATTGATCAAAATTTAATCCTTTCTAAATTTGATCAAAATTAAATTTAATCCTTTTAAGGATAAAATCGTAAATATGATGACAGAACATAAATTGGAATTATCATATTTGTAAAGGATAGAACTATCAAAATATTAAAAGTATTTATAAGACCCTAATGGCAAAACTATAATTTTTTTTAATGGCAAAACTATAATTTTTTTAAAGAAACCCTAATGGCAAAACTGTAATTTTTTCGAACAACTACCACTGCATCCTACGCAACTGCCCCCACTTTCCCCTATTTGTTGTCACCGATCTTGATCGTTGTGCGCGCATCTTGCGCGTAGTTGTCGGCGGCCACCAGTAGTGTGCGGCCGCCGCAAGCGGCTCGCCCGTGGTCGCGTGTGATTGCCCGCCAAAGCGTTCGCTGGTGCGTCGCGGTATCGCCGTCGCGGCGCTTCTGCGCGTCTATGCGTGCGACGACCATCGCAGCGATCGGCCTCGCCTCGCCGCGCTGAAGCGCCTTTGCAAGTGCGATCGCGCCACAGACGGCCGTTACTGTCTGAAGCGTCGCTGAAGCGCTTGGTGCGCCGCGCGCTGCTCTACCTGCTTACGCCGCGCCGCCGATGCGTGCCGGGTCGCCACCCTCATGCAACCGATCCGTCTGCGCCCTATGGCAACTGCGGTGCTGATTGTCGGCGGCCCTTATAGTCGTGACGCAAATGAGGTCGATAACAACGCCGCCTGCATCATCATCATTTGTTTCCTTAATATCGCTGACAAGCAGATGATAAACCAAAATGGATAAGAATATAGATTTGACAGAATTCGGATCATCCAAACATCGTAAATCAGAAAAACAATATATCTAAAGTTTTGATTTCAAGAACCTAGGCTCTGATACCAATTGTAAGCATAAAAAGTCTTTAATCATGCTTCTATGATGTAGAAAACTTTAATTCTAGGATCGAAATCAAAGAATAATAGATCTATTTTTACGATGTGTACCTTTTGATGCCATCCGCAAAGAAAAGGAAAAGATCTGAATATCTTCCTTTAGATCCAACACCTTTACTAATCTACAAGAAGAACTAGACTCCTCCTCTCTTCCTATCCTTTCATAGGACCACTTTAATTGATGGCTCAGGGAGATTGAGAGGGAGACTATAATCTCTCAATCGATGTCTGTGAAATGTTTTCTTTTATGCTACTCTTAGATGCATCTGTGCTGCTAATCTTTACGCAACTCTTAGATACTTCTATGTTGCTTCTATCACTGTCCCCTTAAGTCCCCTGAGGTCCTGTCTATTTATAGGCGAGAGCAGAGGGTCCAGGATAAGTTATTAGGGGAGTTCCTAATCAAGGGCATCCCCTAAGGTATCCTATCAAAATATAGATTTCTTTTCTATTGACCGATACTGATATCAGAATCCAATTAGTTATATCATATATCTTATCCGATTATAACGGGCCACATAATTTAAGACAATATCCATCTCATGACTTCAGGTGCTTTATCTGTGTTAAAATATGATTAATTGGTGTTTTAGTTGCATTGATTGCTTTGAATGCATTTGTATCCCATATAGATGTATCATATGCAAATGAAATGTTTTTGTCGCATTGGATTTTTCAAATGCAGCTGCATAATGCAAAAAGGATAAATGACAGTATTTATCCTATACTGTCACGCTAGATATCTTGGACAGCTGCAAAATGCAAAAAGGAGATATACTGTACTTATATGCTCTTTTTTCTTGGGTGGATATATCTATTCTAGGATGATAATTTAATCATGTCAAATACTATTAATACTATTTTATCTTGGTGGATGCAGACAAAAAAAAAAGAGAGGACGTTTTAGTTGTATTGAAAGCTTCTGATGTGTTTTTGTCCAAGAAAAAAAATGAAATGTATATGTACAAAGGATATGCACTAATCACTTTAGACACTTTAAATATATGTTATCTTAATGAATGAATGATGCATAAAAGAAATATTTTGGTTATGTACGTCACTTTTAGATTTTTTGGGATCTATTATGCTTAAAGGGAATGTCTTGGTCACATCAAATACTTTATATATTTTTTAACTAAATATATACATCATGCAAAAAAAGATTATGATCCAATCACAAACTTTTATTTTTTATTTTACCTTGAACTGATGCATCATATATGAATGAAATGCTTTGATTTCATGGAGTACTTCAAATAATTTTTTATTATTGACAAACATAATTTGCGGGACAATCGTATCAGGTGATATGAGCACAATTAAACCTTTTGTATATATATATATATATATATATATATATATATATATGTTATCAATCTTAATATAACTAATTAAGTGGCATGACGGTAAGATGTTTCTTATGCAAAAGAAAAGACTTGAGTTGAAGCCCTAATTGGGTATAGGAAGACCCCTATTTATTTATTTTTATTTATTTTTATTTTTTGACAAAAGGTCATGCTCAACTTAGCGTGATCGAGTTAGTTGGACTTGGCTGATTTTTGATCGATATCGGTCAACCAAAGCCGGCCTGGTTGAGCTCCACTAGCGTGAGTCGTGCATGCCATCTATCCCGCAGTTTAGAGCTCCCTTCTAACCTAACAGCTTGCCCGACCTGGGCAGACCAAATATGCACGTATGCTCTATCTACTCCAACCTTGTGCTGCCAACAACATCACTTGGGCGAGAAGGCAGCATGAGCAAAGCGTCTTGCTGCAGGTTGGCCTGACTCGAGCTAGTTGGGTTTGCCTTGGCCTATTGATACTTGGGCTCGGCTGGCCTGAATCGGCCTTTTATTGACAAGGGATCAAGCTAAGCTTGGCCTAACAGAGCTAATTGGACTCGGCCGGCCTAGGCCGGGCTAGTTCAGCTCGGCTGCCATAAGTCATGCACGTCACAAAAAATCTCTCGTGTATCATACCGACCTAACACCTTACCTGAGCTGGGCAGGTCAGGTATGTGTTGCCAACCAAATGACCTCGTCGAGAAGGTGTCGCCGAAAGTCATGCTTGAGCTAGTCGACCTTGGCTTGGCCTTATGTTAGTCAGGCTTGGTCGAACTCGGCTAGCCCGAGTTGTGCATGCCATATAAAAACTCACACGTGCCTTAACCTTGCCAACTGGAGCTCTCGATTTTTCAACTTAACATCTTCCCCGACTTCTGCTGCCAACCAAATTTCTTGGGCGAGAAGGTGCCTGGCATAGCAAGACCTCTTTATTCTTTGACAAAGGGTCATGCTCGGTTTGGCCCAACCTACGTTAGTCAAGAATGGCTTAGCCTGACATGATCGAGCTTGGCTAGCTTGAGTTACACACAATGCCACATCAAACTCCCACGTGCCTTAACCTTGCAATATGGGGCTTCCAATCTGCCAACCTTGCATCTCGCTGGACCTAGGTGATTTGCATAGGTGTTGCCCGGTTCAACCTTGCACTACCGACCAAATGACTTGGATAAGAAGGTGCTGTGAGCATAGGGTATGAAAGACCCCTTTATTCTTGGGTTGGTGTATTGTTGGCCCAAGCTGGCTTGATCGACTCGACTAGCTCCAGTGATTCACGCTATATCAAACTCACATGTTCTCAACCTTACAGTGCGGAGCTCCAATTCTACCAATATTGGTTACCAACCCACTTCCGATGAGAATGTGCGATGAGGAAAAAAAATATTTCTTTTTAACAAAGACACAGGCTCGGGCTTCACTCAACTCGGCCCGGTCAATCCTAGCTTAGCCGGAGGTAGCCCGGTCAAACACGCACGCAAAAGTCATATGCAAGCCTAGCTTGGGTTGCTGTTGGTCGGCCTCGATTGGCCCGAGTCAACTCGATTGAGCTTAGCTAGCTTGAGTCTTGTAAAACTCAAGACGTGCCTCGGTCTTGCTGTTTGAGCTCTCGATCTGCCAATCTCTCACATCTTGCTTGACCTAGGCAGGTCAGAAAGTGTTGCCTGGCCTAACCTTATGCTACCAACCAAACGGCCGAGGAAGGTGCGGTGAGGAAAAGGTACAAAAACATCAAGTTTTTTCACATAACGTAAGTATAATTATAATTTTTATATTTACATATGCTACCAACAAAACGGACAGGGTGAGAAAGTGCCGTGAAAAAAGCGTATAAATTTATTATTATTATTATTATTTGACAAAAGGAACATGTTCAGCTTTGCAACGCCAGTTGGTCAATCTAGTTCACATGGCACATCAAACTCCCACGTGCCACAATCTTGCAATTTGAAGCTGCCGATCTTCCAAGCTTGCATCTTGCTCCATCTAGGCAAAGTTGAATAGGGGTTGCCCGGTCCAACCTTACACTACCAACCAAACCACTTAGGCGAGAAGGTATCACGAGCAAAGGGTAAAAGGACCCCTTTTTTTTTTTCAATAAAGAGTCAAGCTCGGGTTGCTCAACCCGATTTGGTCAAGCTCAGCTAGCTAGCCTGAGTCATGCACGCCACATCAAGGTCAGTTTGGAACTCCCAGTCTGCCAGCCTTGCATCTTGTCATGTCTGGGCTGGTCGAACAGGTGTTGTCAGGTCCAACCTTACATTACCAAACAGACAACCCAAGCGAGAAGGGTGAGGCGCCGGCTTCGCTCGACCAAGGATGGATCGGTCGTTGCTTGGCAAATTGTTCGTCGGGCTCAGCTAGCTCGAGTCATGCATACCACATCAAGCATACACGTGTCTCAACCTTGCACTTTGGTGCTCCCAACTTGCAGACCTGGCTTGGCCCATTTTTGGTCGGGCGAAGATAGCCCGAGTGTTGGGTAAGTGCTCCGTACCTTCTAACTTGGTCGGGCAGTTGCCATCAGCAAAATCAAAGTTCCCCGACTTTTGCTTCGGTTGGTAATATTTGTGTTGTCAATATAACCACTAAGCTATAAGAAGTTTGTTTGCCGAGGATTCCTTGCTTCAAGGACAATGTCAAGTCTCCAAACTAGGTGGTCAAAAATTTGCTTTCTTCTTTCCAAGTTGCAACCTTCACTATGCGCTCCCTTGAAAGGCCCCATGTTGTAACATTAGCTTCGCCCAGCTGGAGCCTCTATTGTTGTCTTACTGATTTGAACAAGTAAAGTACTACCAACCTCACCAGGTCAGGTGAATGTCTTAATTATGGTCACCGAGGACTTTGAGGTACCGAGTAGCAGTCTGAAGATATTTCGAAGATAAAACTTGAATAGGCTGAGGCATTGGCAGGTTAAAGAGGAGAACAATTTGAGAATAACCCAAAAGCATAATTATCTAAAAGATATGGTATCGTCAAATATATCTTAAAAGTGTAGCCTGTAAGCATAAAAATCTTTAATCATGCTTCTGTAATGCGGAAAAACTTTAATGCTAGGATTGAAATCAAAGAACAATAGATCTGTTTTTACGATGTGTACCTTTGATGCCATCCGCAAAGAAAAGAGGAAAGATCTGAATACCTTCCTTAGATCCAACGCTTACGCCAATCTGCAAGGAGAACTAGACTCCTTCTCCTCTCTCCCTATCATTTTACAGGACCACTGTAATTGATGGCTCAGGGAGATTGAGAGGGAGACTGTAATCTCTCAATCTATGTCTGTGAAATATTTTCTTTTATGCAACTCTTAGATGCATCTGTGTTGCTAATCTTTACGCAACTCTTAGATGCTTCTGTGTTGCTTCTCACACACGACACACTAAGTCCCCTAAGGTCCTGTCTATTTATAGGCGAGAGCAGAGAGTCTAGGATAAGATATTAGAAGATTTCCTCCCATCAAGGGCATCTCCTAAAGAATCCCACTTTGATTGGACTTCCTTTCTATTAGCCAATAACCATAATCAGAATCCAATCATATCTTTAATATATCTTATCTAATTAAATAGGGCCACATTATCTAACATTCTCCCACTTGGCCCATTAATTGATAAGATACAAAAGATATTCAAAATTAAAATAAATAAACAAAATTTATTTGAAAACAATTTTGCATAATTGGATTCTAAAATTTTGAAAACTATTTATACGTGCACGAATTTAAAAACAGGCTAATAAGTCCAATGAATATAATAATACTACATTAAGTCTGACTAGTAATGCGAGTCATAGCGGTTGTATGTCATCAATGCCACACTTCATTCTATGTACTACAACACTATTAGCCTTTCCTAATGCAGTCCATAATGACCCCTGTAATTTGTCTTGTCAAGACAATTCTGTTATCACATTCAACCATAATATGTACATACATAACTGTGAACAGGATAGCAGAAACAAATAACTTTAAGTACAATATCAATTACAATGTCCACTCAAATATGCATCACCATATCCTTTATGGGTTGCTCACAAACCCAATCATAAGAACATGTTCTTTCAAAACACCTTAGGCTGTAAGTTCAAAGTAAATGGATCAGCAATCAATACAGTGGAACTCAAGTAATTAATTAATATTAGATGTTTCTAGACTCATCTTCTCTAACCATCAAGTACTTTTTACCATAATGCATAGAAATGCAATAGTACTTGTCATTCTTAGAGAAGAAAACTACTGCGATATCACAAAATATCTTCAGTGACTTGACAATTGAGTCTGACCACACCAAGTCCTGAGATAAAATTTCGTAGTTATAAAGTTTGATTAGTGGCCTCAAAGTATACCACAAAATCAACTTTTATAATAAATTACCTCTCTAATTGATATAGATCTTAACCATAAGGTGGACTTCCTATTATTGAGGTAATTTATAAAATCAGCATTTGAAAAACACAATCATTTCAAGCTGATATAATTTCATGCATGTGAGCATATAATCCTTCGTCCCTTCCAGATATCTTATTACTTTTCTTTGTAGTCCTTTAATATTTTTCACTTCTAGATAACTTAAATATCTATCCAGTATTTTAACTATAAAAACTGATATATGTTCTGATATAGGCCTGAGCATAGACTTTCAACTACGCATATATAAAGAATATTTTCTTTATCTGATTCTTTTCAAGTCATTTTAAAGCACTCAATTTTGATTAAAATTTTACTTTTATGATTTGTTGAACAAAGTTGTATATCATCTCAAGACTTGATTAATATATCCTTTCTGAGATAATCTTAATAATCATTGAGATATATCCCTGAATATCTCAATACTAATAATATAAGATGTCTCATTCATATCAACCGTCTTAAATTCTTAGTGATAATTTCTTGATTTAGTATAATAAACCAAGTCACTATTGGCAATGCAAAATATTATCCACATATATGATCAATATAATAAACTTGCTCCCACTGATCCTCAGATATAAATACTGATTAATAGTATTTTTCTTAAATCTGAAGAAATCAATGATATTAAGAAACTTTATATATCATTGTCTAGAAGCTTGTTTAAGATCATAAATAGATTCCTGAATTTGCATACCAAATTATATATTTCTTTCATTTTCTCTGCCAATCATTCAGAGTAATCCATATAAAACTAGATCCTTAATCAAAAATTTGTTTTCATATCATTATGATATAACTCAAATTCATAATGAGTCACTAGTGTCATGACGATTCTTAACGAGTTCATTTTAAAAATTAAATGTCTCGTTATGATACATTCTTTATGAGTAAAATCTATAACCATATTGAAAACTAAAAGTCTGACCATTACTTCATTCGACATTGTCCATTGAGTTATATTTATATAACAAACTCTTTTACAATTATTAGACAATTCGTCGAATTCATCAGACACCATTCTGGTTATTGATTTTAACTCTTCTTATATTGTATCATATTACTTTTTCAGAATCGTTACCTTTCATGACCTGTGAAAACAATAAAGAATCTATTCTAATTCCTATATCAAAATATAATTCTTATAGATATACCACACAATCATAAATGACAGGATTTCTTTCCCATTGAAAAAATTTCAAGGTCGTCAATTGTGGTTATTCTATAAGACAATTATCAGTGATATCAATATAATGTGGGAGTTTAGTAATGTTATTTTGTTGTTCACCTTTATCAAATTATTTAATAATTTGAGTAACAACAATCTCTCGAATAATAAAGGAGTATCAACATGTATCTCCTATATACCAAAATTAAATTTCGAGATTTTTACTCCCACTGATTCACTATTTTATAGGAACCTTATATTATTAGATTTAACCATCATCGTACTATGATTAGAGCAATAAGACATATACCCTTTTTTTAAACTTTTCCGAATAAATAACAAAATATTCAAAAATAGTTATTAACTTTAATTTTCTTTTATGTGAGTTGAAGATCCTTATCTCTACAGGACAATCCAAAATATATAAATATCTTAAGTTAGGTTTCCCAGAAACCCCATTTAAGATATACATAGTTGTCCTTAGAGCTTCTTCTCATATTAATTTGGGTATAAAAGAATAATACATCATGCTCCTAATCATATTTATAAATGTACGATTATACCTTTCAGCAATTATGTTTTGCTATGACACACATACGTAAATTATAATTTGAATACCTTGATTTTCCAGGATTCTAGTAAAAGAACTAGAATGATAATTGGATCCATCATGAATGTCATAAAATCCATCATCCCTATTAGATATGATGATTTTAACTTTTCTATCTAATTATCTCTCGACCTCTTTTATATACATTTTAAGAGTGTCAATGACCTGAGACTTTACATGAATTAGATACATATAATCATATCTCAATAGATTATTTATATGGTGATAAAATACCTCTCCTTAATTAGACAAAAATATAGAGTGACTCGCAGATGAAAGCATAATCTCAATGAGTTTATGAACTTTTATTTTATTTTAATATTTAATTATAAGATCATTGGATTAGCCTAGTAAGAGTCTGATTCTGACCCTTTTTTAGCTATCTAGTAACCCAACTTTAACTTAAATATATACAGCTCAATATTTGGCTCATTTGAAGCCTAATTGTAATCCATTATGACTTCGAGCAAGGCTTGAAAATATTATGCTAAGAATTTCCACGAGTTATTTCGAGCACATCATTCATTCTTCTAATATATTATATAATCATTTTGCATATTGTTATATCCTTATATATATATCATCTTATTCTCCTTCAGCATAATATTCGATCCTATGACATCCGATCCTTCGTTATAATGTTTGATTCTTTAATATGATTTTCATTCTTTTGACATGATGTTCTATCAAACTCTTGGTAGAAATGTGTCTTTGTCACTTTAGTTATTAAAGAATTAGTTTTTCAATTTAGGCATGGAAGATCATTCTCATTGGACACTACTTATTGGTAATACTATTATAAAATGAAACAATGAATAAGATGAATAATACTATAGAAACCAACTATAAATAACAAACATAAGATCAATAACATTATATGAAATATATTTAGGTTTGAAACATATATAAACACTTTTCTAAAATTGATATTTACATCATCTTCTCAACAAGATTACTATGAGTTTAATACAAATAGTTTTAATAGATATAATAAGCCTTTATAAAATCTATATTGAGCAGATAATAAAAAATCTTTAAATAAGAATTAAATATTATTTAATTTAATTGCTTGAAGAGTTATTTTTGAAGTTAAGAAAGAAGAATAAAAAAGATTATAATTTACTCTCAAATACCTATTTATAGGTATTTCTACAAAACACACAACATTTGATAAATAACTATCAAAATAACTACAAAAGAAACTATCTTTTTTCTTATTTGAACAATTTATAACAATCCCCCAACTTGTTTAAATATAAAAATTTTCTCCAAGTGATTCAATAGTATTTATGAATAAAGTAATATATCTTTCGATTTAAGTATTACTTCAACGTAAGCATTATAAAGTAAAGTCAAAATCCTATATAGCATAAAAACTTTAATTTGTTATTCCTAATAATAATACCGATGACACCATGCATATAAATACAACATCCTCATATTTTTCACAAATTCTCACTTAGCCCTACTATGGCCTTATGCTCATCTAAGTTTGTAAACTTTTATGAGAGAAACTCTAACTCTCAATCGAAGCGGTATTACTTTCAAGTTTATATAAGTGAAGTTCTTATAGTATCTTTGCCACTCTTTGAAATATTTATCTTACTTTGATTGAATTTTATTAAGAGTATAATTAACTTAACCCTCATTCGGTGACAACTAATACTTTAACATTTTTAGATGAGACTAATAAAATATTCTAAAGTGCTGAATCACTCCACATGTCAATGATATGTTATTACCCTTTGAATTCTTCATTACTTATTTTATAATATTGAGTGGGGTTGCTATCATTGGTAGATCTTTTATTCAATGAGTTTTAGCCCCATCTATTTTGATGTTGATTTTATAATTTCTCTTGTAAGAGGGTTGGTGAATGGATTAGCCAAATTCTACTTATTTTTATAAATGTGAGTGAAATAATCCTACTCTTAATTAATTTTCTTACATAATTATGTCTAAGACTTATGTGTTTTGACTTTCTATTATATATTTCACTATAAGCATGAGCAAGTAGCTTGACTATTACAAAGTATAAAAATTGAATTCATACTCTTAAAAATAGAATTTCTAATATAAAGTCTCAATCATTTAGCCTTTTTTCCTTCTTCTGCTAAAGTAACAAATTTTGATTCTATAAATGAGTGAGTTATACATATTTGTTTCTTACTCTTCTAAGAAATATTGGTACCTCCCAAGGTGAGTACCTAACTAGTAGTAGATTTGCTATCTCCTAAACTTGATCTCTAACTTCATCAGTATATCCTCCTAAAATAGTAGGAAATTTTGAGTATTAAAGGCTATAATCTTTGGTCCATTTAAGGTACTAAAGAACTCTTTCAGTAGTCTTCTAATGCTCTATACTTGGATTGCTAGTAAATTTACTCAATTTACTAACTACAAATGCTATATCAAGTCTTATGCTTTGCATTGCATACATAAGATTTCTTATAACACTTGAATACTCTAATTGAACCACTGTTATTCCAATATTCTTGACTAATTTGATAGTTGGATCAAACGAGGTATTTGCTTCTTTGATTTTTAAGTGACTGAATTTCTTCAATGCTTTCTTTATGTAATGAGATTGACTCAAAACATATCCCTCATTATTTCTTATTACCTTGATACCTAGTATGGTATTAACTTACATATGATCTTTCATCTTAAATATTGAAGATAGAAACATCTTTGTTTCTATAATACTTTTTATGTCATTGTTCACTGTTAATATATCATGAACATAAAGGCAAATTATCAATATATAGTCATCACAAGTTTTAAGATATACCCATTTATCCACAACATTGTATACAAATCCATTAGAAAAATTTTTGCATCAAAATTCATATACCACTATTTTGGATCCTACTTTAAATCATATAATGATTTAACAAGCTTACACACTTTATGTTTATTTTTTGGTAAAACAAATCCTTCGGGTTGTTTCATATACACTTCCTGATTGAGGTCTCCATTGAGAAATGTCATTTTGACATCCATTTGATGAACATAAAGATAAAAAATTGATGCTAAAATAAAAATAATTCTAATAGACACGATCCTAGTCATAGGATATGTCAAAATAATCTATTCCTTCCTTTTGTTAAAATTCCTTAGCAACTAACCTTGCTTTGAACATTTTGGAGAGTACTATCTATATGATACTTCCTGCGAAATACTCATTTACAACCAATAGGTTTAGAGGCAGAAGGTAAATCGATAAGTTCTCAAGTGTGGTTTAATATAATAGAATCCATTTCATCATTAATAGCATCTTTCCATAAAGTAGCATCACAAGAGGCCATAGCTTCTTTAAATATTTTAAGATTATCTTTCACTTATAAAACAAGAGGAATTGTTCTTAAGACTCATTTAGTAGTTCTTTCTATAAGATAAAAAAAATACTTTGAGAATCAATCTCATCTAGTCCTAATGTTTTTATTTTCTACACACGAGTACTTCTCCTTAATTCATGAGATTGCTCACCAACCACTTATAAACTTGATTGATGTCCAACCAAAAGAATATTAGGTTGCTCACTAACCTTTTAAGATGTCTCTACTTATGACTTTTCACTAATTAGAGGATGAATATTATCACTTGAAGTCAATAAGTGTTCAAAGAACTCTACATCTCACGATTCTATTATGACATTAGATTCCAAATTAAGAAGTCTATAAGCTTTGCTATTTGAGGCATAGCCTATAAATGTATATTTGATTTCTCTAGGTCCCAAATTTGTCCTTTGAGAATTATTATTCTTGCAATATACAAGATACCCCCATACTTTAAATAACTAATATTAAGTTGCCTTCCCTTTCATAACTTATATGGAGAGATCTTGCTTTTTTAGAAAGAATTCTATTTGAAATATGAGATGTGCTTCTCCCCACAAATTATAAAGCAATTTAGCATGTAACAATATAGCATTTATTATCTCTAGATAAGTTCTATTTTTTCTTTCTATGACTCCATTTATTCAGGTGTTCTAGGTGTTGAACATTCATGAATTATGCCATCTTGTTCATAAAACAAGTTAAATTCATTACGAAAGTATTCTCCTACTCTATCGCTTCTTAAAACTTTAATTTTCTTCCCTAATTGATTTTTAATTTCTGCTTTATATGCTTTAAAAATATTAAAAGCATCTTTTTTTATGTTTCAATAAATAAACATATGTAAACCTAGACATATCATCTATAAAAGTGATGAAATATCTAATGCATCCTCTTATTAACATGCCATTTAATTCACATGTATCAAAATATATTAAATCTAATAAATTAGTATATCTTTCAATACTTTTGAAGGGTTTCTTAGTCATCTTTAATTTAATACAAGTTTTATATTTATTAAGATCATCAAAATGATAATTTATTAACCCACACTTAGCTATTCTTTTAATGGTGCTAGTTCCAATATATGCTAATCTATCATACCATAATGAATAAGAATCAACAATATAAATAGAAGTGACATATTTATTAATTTCACAATCATTGTCAATAATAGATAATTTGACCATTCTTTCAATGGAACAACCTTTTCCAACAAAAGTTTCATTATAGGATAAAATTAATTTCTCGGATTCAAATATAGATTTAATTCCAAGTTTATCAAGAATATTCTCACTCATTAAATTTCTACTCATATATGGTACATAAAGAATATTTGTAAGAGTGACTTTCTATCCCGAAGTGAAAGTAAATTATGTTAGGATCGAATTCGGCACTGAGAGAGGGGGTGAATTAGTGCTTTTGATAAAAACACTGATTTAAAAAAAATCGATTCGATGAAAGCCCGTATCAGAAAGATATTCAAACGTAGAGTGCAAATAAGAGTAAGCAACAAACTTAGTAAGCAATAAAGGTAAACAACAAAGAAGATATCACACCAGATTTATAGTGGTTCAATCATTGTGACCTTTGTCTACTCCCGATTCCTCCTTTGTCGAGGCTACCAGCTTTCACTATTGATTTTTTTTTTAACGACAAAGAACAATTACTCTCTTACAACTCTTTTTTCCTTTTCACAAGTTTAGGAGACAACCTTTATAAATCTCACACCTCTTTTAGAATGATCATAAAACTTTAAGGAGGAGGAGGACACTTAGCACTTTTCACATTTTTTCAACATAGAATCACAGTGCTTTTTTTTGTTCTCTTTTCATGCATACTTATGCAGGAAATAGTGGGATATTTATAGGTCTCAAATGGCTTCAAAAATAGAGCAAAAAAAAAAGACCTTATCTTGGGTTTCAAGAGTATTAGCAGTACCACCTCTGCACTGGACAGTACCATCGCTTGCAACATTTACTATCGATAGTACTATTGCCCAGTCTAGACGATACTATCGCCTACAGCCTGACATTGGGCAGTACCATCGCTTAACATAGTTTGAAAGATTGTGTCTTAGTGGTATTATCGCTAGGTCTTCTAAAAAAAAGTATATTTTATACTTTTTCAACTAACAAAGTCTAAGTAACTATTTTGGATCACTGAATAGGCTTCTCAATGAGCTAAACTCAACCCCAAATCAGGCTCAATTGGTCTCTAATTGAGTTAGTAAGATTACTAACTTAAATTTATACCTAACTATAATAATTAATGATTAAACAATTACAATACAAGTAATCTTAATTGTCCAGCATGTCAATTGTACATTCAAACTCCTAGTGAACTTTCAGTAAACTCCCGACATACTTTTAACGAACTCCCGATGAACTTTGATGTATCATCAGAACATTCAACGTATTGCCCGATCCATCGACATGTTGATTCCTATAACATCAATTCTCGATGCATGATTCTTCCAATTCGATGCCCGATCATTAACTCTGGCCTAACGTTTGATTCTTTTGTTTTAATTATTTTACCTTTTCAAGATCGTAGTAAGTCCTGCATCACTTTTCTTAACGCATGGATTAGATCGTAAATTCATCAATTGATTTCATCATCAAAATCTAAGATTCAACAATCTTTCCCTTTTTGATGATGACAACCAATTGGTGATGGAGTTAACCTTAACTCCCCTATCTATTTGCCATATCAAAATAAGGCAAACTTGAATTCAAAAGGAATAATAATATTTGAATTTAAGTGAAACAATTTTGATCATATGCAACATATCATATCAAAATTTCATACATTATGCATCATAGTTTCAAATTATCAAAACATGCACAAAAACATCATCACTTGATGCATGTCACCAAAAATCAAATCAACATCACTTTAGGCATAACATACATGATACCAAAACATTAAAATTTTTAATAATTTATTACTTCTCCCCCTTTGTCATCAATAAAAAAGAGAAAAGTTCAACAAGTATTTGAACAATGCAAGCTAGTATTTTAGCAAGTTTTACACCACTTTAGAACATACAAGCTAGCAAGTTTTTGAGATATGAAGTTAAGCAAAATTTTGCTTCTTGAGATGTGTAAGATAGCAATTTTTGTTTCTTGAAATGGGCAAGCTAGCACTTCTCTTTATATGGGCAAGCACTTTTGATTCTCTCAAGCTAGCATTTTACTTTTCTTGAGATGCTAGCAAGTTTCTTTCTCTCCTTTGTCATAAAAAAAGAAGAAGAGGGAAAAAGTTCAATGGTATAAAAATTTACATCATCGAATAAAAGATCAAGTGATAAATCTAAAATATTATGAATCATTTTGATAAGTCTTCTCTTAGTAAACAGTGAAAGAGGAAGGAATTATAGGAAACGATCTTGATTTAAAAAGAAAACTCAAGTTAAAAAAACAAAAAAATTTAAAAAATGTATAAGAGGAATTTATGCATTAGGAAGATTTAACATGTCTAATTTTCTTCTAATAAAATTAAATTATTCATCATTCAATAGTTTTATAAAAATATTAGCTAATTGATATTTTATATCAATAAATTTTAAAAATACATCATGGTTATTAATATTATCTCTAATAAAATGATGTCTAATATCAATATATTTAGTTCTAGAGTGTTGAATGAGATTTTTTGTTAAACATATTGTACTAGTATTATCGTATTTTATAGGGATATTTTTTAAATATAGTTCATAATCTTCTAAAGTATTTTTCATCTAAATAACTTATACATAACATGCACCTACTGCTATATATTCAGTTTCAGTTATATATAATATAATAGAATTTTATTTCTTGGAAGACTAGGAAACAAGTGCATGACCTAGGAGTTAACATGTTTCAGATGTGTTTTTTCTATCTATTCTACATCCTGCAAAGTTAGCATTGGCATAAGCAATAAATTCAAAATTTTTCGATCTTAGATACTATAATCCTAGATTAGGTGTTCCTTTTAAATTTCTAAAAATCCTCTTAACTGCTTTATAATGGGATTGTTTGTGATTAATTAAAATCTAGCACAAAATCTAACACTAAACATAGTATTCGGTCTAATTGTTGTGAGGTATAGTATATCTATCATACCCTTATAAGTCTTTTGATGAAACTTTTTTTTCATCATGGTCCATATTTAACTTTATAGAAGTGCTCATAAGTGTATTAATAGCCTTAGTACTATCCATATTAAATCATTTTAATAAATCTAAAGTATACTTAATTTGACTAACAAAAATTTTATTACTTAATTGCTTAATTTGTAATCCTACGAAGAAATATAATTCACTCATTAGGCTCATTTTGAATTCTTGGCTTATATGTTTAGCAAAAGATTTGCATAAGGATTCATTTGAAGAATAAAAAATGATATCAACATAAATTTAAACAATGAGAAAATTATTTTCAAAATGTTTAACAAATAATATAGTATCGACCTTACCTTTAAAAAAATATTTTTAATAAGAAATAAACTTCTTTAAAAATAAAATAATTAAGAAAATCACTTTTAACATCTATTTGAAATAATTTAAAATTATTATAATATGCAAAGGCAAATAAAATCCTTATGGTTTCAAGTCTAGCCACAAGAGTGAATGCTTCTTCATAATCGATACTTTCTTCTTGGTTGAAACTTTTGACTACTAATCTAACCTTATTCCTAATAATGATATCAAGTTCATCTTGCTTATTTCTAAAGACCCATTTAGTACCAATTATTAAATAATCACTAGGTCTAGGAACAAGCTTCTATATCTCATTTCTTTCAAATTGATTTAACTCCTCTTGCATTGTAATAACCCATGAATAATCTTTTAGAGCTTTGTCAACGTATTTTGGTTCAACTTGAGATAAAAAATAGTATTATCATAAAAATTTTTAAATGAAGAATGAGTTTGAACACCTTTTGATGTATCTCAAATGATTAGCTCTTTAGGATGAATATTTATATACTTTCATTCCTTACGTAAGGAGTCTTTGGAAGAAGATGTATCTAAGTTGCTTGGGAGAGGAAAGTTTTCATTTAAATTTAAAGCATCAAAATCAAAATTATCATCAAAATTATTTTTCTTCGGGAAGCTCATTAAAAATAATATGAATGAATTCCTAAATGACTAAAGTTCTTTTCTTAAAGGCACAAAAAGCTTTAGAAATAGAGGAATATTTAAGAAAAATGCCTTTACCATATTTTGCATTAAATTTTCCTAAGACATCTTTTTTATTTAAAATAAAATATTTATAATCAAAAACTTTAAAATATAAAATGTTTGATCTTTTATTATTTTATAATTCATAAGGAGTTTTGGAAAGTAATGGTATTACGAGAATCTTGTTCATGACATAACATATTGTGTTAACGGCTTCGGCTCAAAAATATTTAGATAGGCTATATTCATTTAACATGGTTCTTGTCATCTCCAGATTTTATTTTTTTCTCAACTATTCTATTTTGTTATGGATTTTTTAGAGTAGAGAAATTATGGTTGTACCCATTTGACTCATAAAAATTTTGAAAATCATGGTTTTGAAACTCACCACTATGATCACTACGATTACACAAAATCATAAAACCCTTTTCATTTTAAACAAATTTATAAAATTTTAAAAAATATTTAAAGCAATCACTTTTGTGTGCCAAGAAGTATATCCAAGTGTATCTACTATAATCATTAACAATTACAAAGGCATATTTACTACCTTCTAGACTTGCTTATCAATTGGTCTAAATAAATCCATATGGATTAATTGTAGTGGTCTATAGGTCTTTGACAAACTTGATGCTAGGTATTCCTATTACAAGTTCTCTAGTTGAAATTTAAGAGATTAGTTTCATGCTAGCATGACCTAGTCTTCTATGTCAAAGCCATGCATCATCATTTAAAGCTGAAAAATATGTTTCATTACAAAAATCATTAATATCAATAGTATACACATTGTTATTTTTTAAGGCAATTATAGATCTATTTTTATGTGGTATTTCAATTATACAAGCATTAGATTCAAATTTGATAATATATCCTTTATCACATAATTGACTAATGCTTAGTAGATTATGTTTTAAACCATCTACTAATAACACATTGTCACTCAAAAGGTTTGACTTATTACCTATGGTTCCTTTACCAATAAATTTTCCTTTGTTGTTATCTCCGAATGTGACATATCCTTTGTTCTAGCTAGTGAGCTTAGAGAAGTGTGTTGGATTTTCGACCATGTGTCTTGAGCATCCATTATCAAGGTACCATCTCTTACTCCTAGCTTTTGATTATAAACACATTTACAAGAAATGAGATTTTCTTTTAGGTATCCATTTAACTTTGGATCTCTCATAAATAGATCCACATATCTTAACTATTGTCATTGAGTTATCTATGGTTTCTTTAGGAACCCAAACTAATTTCTGTAGACTACCTTTCTAAATAAATATTTATAGGCATACTATCTAAATCTATTATAAAAATTACATCTATTTTCAAGGAAAACATGTAATGTGAGTCCTTTAACAAATATAGTCGGCTTTTGTTGAGTGTTACTACTCACAAAACCGATTCATACTTTTCTTTGAATATGAGCAAGGATCATGTTTAAAGATTTGTTACTAATTTTAAATTTTTTTAAAGGTTTTTGTAGTAAAATATTTTCTTTCTTAACTGAATCTAACTCTTCACTCTTAGTGTAAAGAGTTAGCATATACTTATTATGCTTATTTTTTAATTTCTTAAATTCACTAGCAAGAGAAACATGATCTTTTTTTTAATAATTTATACTTTTTACTAACTAATTTAAATTCATCAAATAAGTCATGAAATACATTGAGTAATTCATTGTACGATAAGGGAGGTTCGTTTGAGTTATATACCTCATTGCCAAATGCTATTAATGCATAGTTTATAACTTTTTTTTTGTTGGTTGGCTTCGGAGACATTCACTTTTGAAGTACCCTAGCTTCTTGCATTCATAGCAAACAATCATGTCCTTTTTTAGTTTATTTTAATTCTTAGTGTCTTGCTTTGTTTTATTCATTTTAAAATTTTATTTAAATTTTTTTGTAAGAAGTGTCAAGTCATCATCATCATCGTCATCACTTAAGTTTTCTCCCAAGTGATTTTCTTTGATTTTGAGTGTCATATCCTTTCTATTCTTGAGAAGGTTATTCTCAAGTTTATCATGTGCTATACATATCATTTCATAGGTCATTAAAGACCCAATAAATTCTTCTAGTAAAAAATTATTCAAGTCCTTTGCACTATTACTTTAGTATTCCAACTTTTTGGAAGTGATCTTAGTATTTTGTTAACAAGTTCAAAATTAAAAAAACTTTTACCAAGAGCCTTTAAACTATTAACGATATCCGTAAAATAAGTGTCCATGTCTCCAATGGTTTCACTTGGTTTCATTCAAATTAACTTAGCCATGTACCAAAAGATTAATTTTGATTTCGAGTGTGCGTCAAATATCATATGCAGTTTCATATATAGAAACCCGATTAAATTTATTTTTATTTAGAGTACAAAACAAAGCGTTCATCGCTTTAGCATTTAAAGAGAAAGTCTTCTTCTCCAAATCATTTCATTCATTCATTGGTTTAGAAGACTTTTGAAAATCGCATTCAATAATATCCATAAATTGAAATCTATAGAAAGCAAAAAAATTCTTATTTAAGTTTTCCAATACATGTAGTTCATTCTATTGAACATATGAGGATGAGTGATAGAATGACTCTCTTGGTTATTGACAAAAGTTGTTTCTCTTGGGTGTTAAACTAAACAAAGAGAAACCTGACTCTGATACCAACTGTTAGGATTAAATTCAATACTAAGAGGGAGGGTGAATTAGTGCTTTTGATAAAAATATCAATTTTAAAAAAATCAATTTAATGAAAGCCCATATCGGAAAGATGTTCAAATGTAGAGTACAAGTAACAGTAAGTAACAAACTTAGTAAGCAATAAAGGTAAATAGCAAAGAAGATATCATATTGGATTTTTAATGGTTCGATCGTTGTGACCTACATCCACTCCCGATTCGTTCTCCATCAAGGTTATTGACTTCCACTATCGATTTTCTTTTAACGGATGAAGATCAACTACCCTAACTATTTTCTCCTTTTTATAGGTTTAGGAGACAACCTTTAAAGTCTCACACCTCTCTTAGAATGATCACAAAACTTTAAGGATGAGGAGGACACTTGACACTTTTTACACTTTTACAAAACAAAATCACAGGGCTTTTTTTGTTTTTTTTTCATGCATGCTTATGTAAAAAAGAGTAGGATATTTATAGGCCTCAAATGATTTTAAAAATGAAGCCAAAAAAGGTCTTATCTTGAGTTTCAAGAGTATTGACAGTACCACCTTTGCACTGGGCGGTTCCATCGCTTATAGCATTTACTATCGATGATATCATTGCCCAATCCAGGTAGTACTTTTGCCTGAAGCCTAACATTGGGTGGTACCACCACTTGATAGTTTAGAGGATTATGTCTTGGCAGTAACATCGCAAGTCTTCTAGAAGAAATACATTTTGTATTTTTCTAGCTAACAAAGTCTAAACAACTATTTTGGGTCACTAAATGGGCTTCTCAATGAGCCTAACTCAACCCCATATTAGGCCCAATTGGCCTATAATTAAGTTAGTAAGATTACTAACTCAAATTTAGATATAACTACAATAATTAAGGTTTAAATAATTACAATACAAGCAATCTCAGTTGTCCGGCATGCCAATTGTTCATTCGAACTCCCGATGAACTTTCGACAAACTCCAAGCAAGCTTTTGATGTATCATCCAAACCTTTGGCATATCACTCGATCTATCGGCATATTAATTCCTACAATATCTATTCTCGATGCATGATTCTTCTGTTCGATACCCGATCTTTGACTTTTACCCAACGTTCAATTCTTCTAATTTAATTATTTTACCTTTTTAGGATCATAGTAAGTCCTACATCACTTTTCTCAATACATGGATTAGATCATAAATTCATCAATTGATTTCATCATCAAAATCCAAGATTTAATAAATTCTATATTTTCCTTAATAAGCACTGTAGAATAAACTTTATTTCTCATTTGAATCTTTTACCTATTAGTGACTTTTTTTGTAAATCTTAAAGAGTGTTATTACTAGTCATAGGTACCCTATAAGCCAATCACATGAGTGATAGCACGTGTGACATTATATATATATTTTTGGCTTATTAATTATTAGTATTTTTTTCACTTTATCTTGCATGTTACATATATTGTGATGTCTGTGGATCTGTGCATTGGGAATCGGATCATGATGAGATCACGATAATGAGACTAATTCGACTTTAAACACAAATCCTAAATAATCTCGGTCATAGGTTACTCGAGAGGGACATTAAGATAATCAAATAGACTGGTGTGCTATATACATGTCCATATGATGGAGGCGGTTGGTTTCATAGCTACTCATGCGGAGATATTAAGGATATAATGTAGGTGCTCATTGGAAAATAAGTTCACTGATTGATCTACTTACGAAATGCTGGATGGTTGATGATACGTCATTGTTAGATAGTGATTCCGTAGTCTCAATAGTGTATCTAGTCCTTAAACTTGAGATACCAAGGATGTCCTATATAAGTACTCCACTCTTTAATATCAGACTTATAGGTTTGGAAGTTTCAAATCTAGTATAGTCGGTTATCAAGAGTGACGGCCAACCTTGTGAGGGCTATTGAGTGATGATAGAGGATCATCCGCTCTCAATATCATGAGAGGAATATCCCATGTGTTCTTACTTAGATAAATCCCTAGCTAGGGTCATTTGGATTGAGAGAGAAAGAGTTTTGCAGGAGAATCCGATTAAAGCAAAACTCGAGTAGAAATCGTATGAGCCTAACAACACCATGTTTGGAATATGATCTCTGGGATATTAGATGGATGAGGGACTATAGGTACACGGTAACTAAAGACATATAGGCCTAAAGGAATTCCTTTGTATCATTTAGGGATTACAGTATCATGGCCTAGTACATCCGTAATCGATGAGTCAAGTGAATTATTATGAAGATAATAATTCACTGAGTCAGAAGGAGTTCTGACAGATACGACTCATGACCATCTCGATATTGGGTCTAAAGAGTCATACACATTTTATAGATGCCGTGACGAATAGAGGTTCTGATATGAGATATCCATCGGAGCCCATATCTTATTGGATATCTAATAAGCCCTTGAATTATTGAATCCTACAGATGAGATCTAATAAGAGCTAATAAGAGATTATTAGGTAGAGACCTACTAATCTATTAGACTTAGGTAATTGAATTGAGATCCAATACTCAATAGGGTAGGATCCATTAGGGTTAAGTCGATAAGGGGCCTCTATATGTAGGTGGAAATCAAAGGCTCATAAGCTAGAGCTTCTTGGCTGCCACCTCTTATTCTCCTCTTTTAGAGAGGAATATCTTCGCAACCCCTATCGTGTAGATCACTATTAAAGAGGATGATGCTTGACCTCCTTCATCCTCTCTCATAAATTTACAGAATTCAAGGATATACGATCTCCCTAGGTACTATCTTTCTTATATGCATAGTTTTCAGTTTTATAGATTTTGCGCACTAATTTTCATATGACAACGAAGATTTTTGTGGAAATCTAGGATTTTTGTTTTCTATTCTTCCATTGCGTATGTGATGTTACCCCTAGATTTCCAACAGTTATATCATAGCAATCATGGACAATATCATAAGTATTGTACCATCAACTAGAAACCTTATCAAATATGACATTCACTTCACTCACTGTAGTGACTATATTATCATCTCCCTCAACGGAGTTAACTTTTAATTTTTGACCTATTTTAAATCTATAATCCCTAGCAAAATGATTAGGTTTTCCATAAATAAAATAGCCTCCATTCTTTGACTTTTTAAATTTTCTTTGATTCCTTTTAGGGCCAAGATGATTCTTCTTATTTTGCTTGCCCTTGTTAGAATTCATAAGCTGATTCACAACATTTACTTTTATATTTCCAAATGAGGTCTCACTAGTCTCCCATCATCAATTCCTCCTCGATTCGAAGATTTTTTTGAATTTGCTCTAAAGTGATGTCCTTAGAGTCATGCAAAATTTTTTTCCTATGCCCTTTCCAAGATGAAAGCAACTTGACTATTATAGCCCCTACTTAAAATGGTTCAGGAAGTTTCATTTTTTTAGCCCTCAATTGATTAACAATGACCTGTAACTCATGTACTTATTTTAAGATTGCTTTGCCATCCATAAATTTGTAATCAAAATATTTAAAAATAAAAAAAATGTATACCTTCCTCCTCAACTTGATACTTAAATTCCAACGCATTCCGAATTACTTTTGCAAATGGTTCCACCGTATAAAGATCATAAAGCCGATCCGAATGAACATTGAGAATATATCCTTTACACGTAACTTCATCTTCATTTCTCTTTTTTCCATTCAGCTTTAATTTCATCGATGTCAATGTTGGTTAGATAATAAATTGATAAAAGATTTGGATTAAGCATACAAAAAATCTTTAAAACAATCAATATGAACTTTATCTTGTCTTACTAAGGGTGAAATTCATCCCATCAAAATAATCTAAATGAACAAAATCTTGATTTAATAATTTGATAGTATTATGACTTCTATGGTGAATTTATATAAACTCACAAATTTTTATTTTTAGATTGTTATAAAATATAACAATGAAGAGGATGGACAACACTATGAAACCAATTATAAATAACAAACACAAGACCAAAAACATTATAGAAAATATATTTAGGTTTGAAATATATATAAATATTTTTCTAAAAATAATATTTACACCATCTTCTCAATAAGATTGTTGTGGGTTGAATGTAAATAGGTTTAGTGGATATAATAAACCTTTAAAAAAACTATATTGAGCAAATAATAAAATATCTTCAAATAGAAATTAAAAAATATTTAATTCAATCACTTAAGTTATCTTTGAAGTTAAGAAAGAAGAAGAATAAAAAAGAAATTATAATTTATTTTCAAATACCTATTTATAGGCATTTTCATAAAAGACATGAATTTTGATAAATAACTATCAAACTAAATATAGAAGAAACTTACTTTTCAAATATCAAATAACTATCATTTTTTTAATTTGAATAATTTATAGCAAATACTGCCAATCACTGTTCTTCTCGTTCATGCTTCCACGCTCCGACAATATATGGCTCCACTCAAATGAAGCAGAAATCTGAAACCGCTGCTTTCTAGTTGGATAATAATCCATAATATAATTATGGCCGTAGTTGCATGGAATATCTATATCCCTTGACTTACGAGATTACCGTTCATGCATCCTACTACAAGAAGAAGAAACAGATTGTGACTGAAGAAACATGCATTTGAAGATAAAAAAATAGATTTTGACTGAACTAAAAACGAATTATTGAGAGACTATGAACACTTTAAGCATGTCTTCCCACTACTGAATGAGTTTAACTTAATTTCTTTGTGCGATGTGAATTGGTGTGGTCCAAATATGTTGAAGACTTATATAGATTCACTCCCAAATTATTTAAGTTCGAGTTGGACTTATTCAGGATATTATAGGCGATTTGTCGACCATACGGTAAGTAATGGTAGAAACGACCTTAATTTAAATTTAATATCTATATTGATTTAATGTTGAGAAGTACCCGTGCATTTTTTTTCCAACAAGGAAAATCGAATTTGGAACCAAATGACTCAAAGGAGAGGAATGTAGTCACTCTATTTTTGTTCTTGATTAAAATGCTCTAAACTATTTCCTAATCTACATGTCATTATAAGGAATTTTATCTCAACCATTAATTTCAATTTCATACCTTCAACACCCAAATAAGAATTAACTTAATTATATTTTATTATCAAAAATAAAAAATAAAATTAAACTATTACCTTGTTTGAAGTTTTTTCTCGTCTCCTTTAAAAAGGGATGAACTCAACACTTTTTATTCATCTATTTTGGTTGGACAAGCGATTTTACTTCAGAGAGCAATTTGTGGAGGTCATATTCTCTAATTCTCTAGGTACGTTATTATTCTTTTTATTTAATTTAAATTATAAAATATTCTATCTATTTTTCGATTATTTAATTTCCCTAAATTTATGATTTCCATTATAAAAAAATGGGGGATGATGCATGCTTTAGATTTAATTAGTTGTTTTGAATTTTATATTGCGATATGTAAATTATTAAATCTATTTAATGACGTTAATGATGCTCATGCCTTGGCATATTAATTTAGATTGTCGATTAATTTTAATTTATGACATTAAATTTTTAATGATATTCATATCTTCTTATATAACAATAACAAAGTCATAAGTCTTGACTATATTCATGGGATTTTTAGTATGAAAAGGATGAATTAGGGTTTAGTTATTGTATAAACACTCAGATATATCTCTAGGTTTTTGGTAGGTGAGCAAGAAGTAAGGAAATACCTTGAGTGCTCTTAGGCTTCTCCCTAATGAATCTCGAGTGGGTAAAAGAAAAGGTGTGTTAAAATTTTTTGAGAATTTATATGAGAATATATACAAAGGGATTTGTGGTTGAGTCGGGGTTAACTCAAGAATGATTGTAATTGTTTTCATATAGTAAAAAATTTTGTTTCCTCTATAAATATAAGCAATGAATGTCAAACCACATAAATCTTATATCCATTCTTTGATATATTCTTTATTTATTGATATCTAAGATTTTTTTTTTTTTGCTTTCAAAGTCTTTTTTCTCTCCTAAATACCAAAGTATGTAGATGGGAAAAGGCTTGTATAAATCTATTAAAAATAATTTTATATTTAAGAAAGTTGGTCTGAAAATTTTTATGGGGATGTAGAAGTGATTTGTTTTATGCCACATCTCGCAAGCTGAGTTGGTTTAGTATTCTCACGAGTTCCCTTGATAAAATAAAGTTCCAAAAAGTTATATTTCTTCTCCCAATTATTATTACATCAGTAACAATTCCTTCTCCTATTTGGCATTAGGCAGGGAATCTAATTTCCCCTCTACTTTTTATGATAATCTCTTGCAATATCAAATAATTCAAAATTATTGTTTTTGGAAGGGCCTCTACAACCTGCTAATCGCTACCTCCATTTGGAATGACCCGTAGGGTCAACAAGTCTTCATACCTCCCTTTAGTTGGCAAGTGCCACAAAAAAGCTGTTGTGCCTTTATGATGCTGCTTGTAGTGATATAAAAGTATATCGGGACACTAGCTATCCTAAAAAATGATACGAAGAAGTTGCTTATAATTTTCATGCCATTTGCCCTTATTGTGATTCGATGGAAGGGTTTATCTATCTCGGAGCATATTATACATGTTACAAGTTCACAATCACTATCACCTATATTAACAAATAATTGAGTGATATTTTGATTATTTTTTCTATTAGATAGATATATTAAGTCAAGAGAGATGCTTTGATTATAGTGAACATGTTAAATGCTTTTTTATCCTAACAGATGCTTCAAACAGAAGAGGACGTTTTAATTGCGTTAAGTACGTCAAATAATTTTTTTTATCATGGGTGAATGTTTTGAAGAATGTTGGATGCTATTTTATCCTAGATAGACATATTGCATACAAAAGGAGATGCTTTGGGAACATTGTTAATTTTTTAATCTTTGATTGATGTTACATTGATGATTTATTATTATTATTATTATTATTATTATTATTATTATATTGAACAGATGCATCATGCATAAAAGAGATGTATTTGGACTGCATCAAGTATTTTATATGTTTTTCTTTATCTTAATTAAACGTATTGTGTATGAAAGGGATTCTTTGGACAACATGTGTGCTTTGGATATTTTTTTTGTACTGAGAGATGCATCGTATATAAAAGTAGATATTTTGGATGTTTAGTTTTTCATTTTTTAAGGATATATTATGTATAAAAAGAGATACTTCCAATATGTTAGATACCTCGGATGATTTTTTTAGGTGCATGGATATTAAATATGCAAGAGGAATATTTTGGATACATAAAGTGTTATGACCTTATATACGTTTATGTTACTAATTTCAACGGATGTTTGTCACAAACATAAAGGGTGTTACTCTCCCAAGTAGTATATTGGCCTCTATCTTTCAAGGGGCACAAATAACACTCTCCTTTTTTAGAGAAAGTGGCTCGGGCTCGGGCTCCGGTGCGGCTAGCCATAGTTGGCTTAGTCAAACATGAGATTGACTAGTCAGCCTGGTTGGTCGAGTCATTTCGCTCGATCTTTGGTCGAGTTCAGGCTTCTCTTCTCAGCCTTCGCTCCCTTTTCTTTGGTGGAAGTGAGTTCTTTCCCGGCGTTCACTTTTTGAGGAAACTGTAGGAGGTATACTTGCAGCAGATCTTGAAGATTTTCCTTGTCAGGAGATCCATCTAGGATCAGACTCGATCTCCTAGCAAATCTGTCTGGATTTGACTTTCCTTTCTAAGTTCCATAAGTAGGCCCTCGTGCTACAACTTCTTATCATTCAGCTTTAAGTCCATCGACTCTTCATCAAGGTTGAGTCCCATGGATCCATCAACAGACCTTGAGTTGGAGGTTGATGGTACTGATCTATTTTCTAATCTAAAGACACTTCTTTTCTTTTGGTTGTTGGAGGTTCGCCTTTTGTTCTACTCACTTTCTTGGTTTGAAGGGTGGAAAGATGGATCTTTCATAGTAGATTTCATGATAGTTGCCCTTTTTTTTTTTTTTTGGCTTAAAGAAGGGATCTTGATGGTTGTTGTCTACGGATCTTTTCTCCGATTGTACGACGTTTGATGTGATAATGCAAATATAAATATGCATCATGTTTGCTTGATATAATTGTTTAGGGTGGTGGGAAGATTGGGTAGCAAATTAGCAATATATTGTGTGGGGATATTGGCAATGGCAACGGTAGAGACCTCGGCTCTGCCAAAGTAATCAATAAAGAAGAGGATGAGAACACCATTGAGGAGGCCCGTGAGGAAAAAGTAAAGCCAGTGATGAAGCATCTTCCCTTCTCTAAGGTAGGGAAGAGCGTAGGTAGAGAAGCAAGAGGAGAAGACCTATGATTGCTTAAAGCAACAGAGTTCTAATACCATAATTGTAAAAGATTGTGATTTTATTGATTGTGATGTTGTGTATTTATAGATGCTCAGGAAGGGTTGATTCTCCTTAAATTATGTGCATGAATTAAGATAATTGATTCTTGAATTATGTATTGATTCAAAATTATAATTTATTAGGAATATAATTATTATCAATCATATGTATCATGATTTTCTACTATCAACGATCCTTGATTTGCTCAATTCCTAAACTATTTGTAATGAGCATCAAGAAATTTTTTTTATTTTTTTTCCAAGTTAAATAGCAAATGCGGTAATTGAGCTAAAGACCATTTGATGATTGAGAAATGTTGTTTTATGATTTTAAAGTAAATTCTAAGCCAAATTTCATATTAGTTAAATAAAACCCTTTTTTAATTTAAGTCTAGAATATATATTTTATGCTAATGCTTGATCTAGAAATTTTTCATAGTCATATAAATAGAGGATTTTTGAATGAATTTTAGGAATCCTTTTATACTATATATCAAGGTATGCAATTTCATACCATACTGGAGTTTCGATAATTCTCTGGTACGGTATGGTATGGTATACTAAACGGTATGCTTTAGTATACCGTTCGGGCGACATCGACATCGTATATATATATATATATAAAAAAAGAAAAAATGATGTTGCCCATGCGACGTCGTCTCAGGAGATGTCGCCTCCCTTCTCGGGTGACGTCGTTGAGGGAGACGTCGCCCGTGCGATGCGACATCACTTGTGCGATGCGACATCGCCTTACTTCTCGGGCGACGTCGACGTCGCATGTAAAAAAAAAATGATGCCGCCCATGCAACGTTGCCTCGGGAGACATCGCCTCCCTTCTCGGGTGACGTCGCCAAGGGAGACATCACCCGCGTAACGCAACGTCACCTATGAGATGTGACGTTACCTCACTTCTCGGGCAACGTCAATGTCGTATTAAAAAAAAAGAAGAAAAAATGATGTCGCCCATGCGACGTCGCCTCGGGAGTCATCGACTCCCTTCTCGAGCGACGTTGCCCAAGCCTCGACGACGTTGCTCATTAAAAAAATAAAAAAATAAATTTTTTTATTAAAAAATAGAAAAACACGATACCGAGCGATAGCGGATGGTCTGCATATCGGTATCCTATCAGACTGGTACGGGCGATACGATTCGAAATTACATACCATGCTATATATATATATATATATATATATATATATATATATATATATATATATATATATATATATATATATATATATATATATATATAGTATAGCTTCTTCTTAAACCAATATGTCCCATGATTTATTTCAAGTTCTTTGCTTTTGTCTCATACCATCAATTTATAACTTTTACTTATAAAGATTTATTGTGGGCCATTATGTTTTCGCAAGTGCTACTTGAACTTATTGACATGGCTATCGGGGAAGGTTTTTAGTTGTTTGTTTCAAATTTGTTATCAGGATGACAAATTTTGAATGCCGAAACTCTATATACATACATATATATATATATATTTATTTATAATTTTCATTTGCAATAATTAAAGAAGATGCATATCCTTAGGATCCTTAATATTAAATATTCTCAAATTTCTCTTTAAAGCAAGTATGAGAATAGATGTGTATTACAATTCCTTGGATATATATATAAAGTTCCCATTTATGTGATCTAATAATATTTATGCTATTACAACTGAATGGATGAAATAATGTAGGACATGCTTACATTGAGATATAGGTCTAATAAATTACGCAAATAGGTTATGAAAAATGGAGCTTTGATTTAGTATATGTCAAATCAATTATTAGATATTGTTTAATATTTCTACTCAAAAGCAAGTATGAGACTCGAGAGGATTAAACATGATATTTAATGAAGTATACTGAATTGCAAAGTAGAAGTATAGATAGTTGGATTTGTATTGATCCTCTGAAATGATTCTATTTTTTGAGTTATATTCATGTAATTCTAGTTTTACCTTTATCCATAATGAGTCAGATTTTGCCTATTTTATATTTCTGATGGATCATTGGAATAATGTTGAAGATTGATGAATTAAGCTTTAAGATGATTCTCAACTAGTCAAATCAATGTTGATTTAATTTAATTATATAGAGTAAAAATGTATTGGATGAGTTAAACTCAATTTTTTATACAAAATTGATGTGTGGTCCAAATATTTTTTAAAACTAAAGGATGTATTCACACACATTTATAGTGTTGGACTTATTCATTAAATTGAAGGTAATTTGTCAATTGCGAGAAAGGTACGATTGGATTCGTAACTTTTTTATATTTAAGGTAAATTGAATTCGAGAAACAAGTTCCTTTAAGGAGAGATAAATCCTAATTCTTTTTTTTTTTTAACTAAAATGCTATTATCTGTTTCCTAGTTTATAAGCACTTATAATGCAAGAAGAGCAACTGTCTAAAACAATCGAACCATATTAAATCTGTCTTTGCTCAACTTGAAACCTCTATCTATGACAAGGAGCATAAGTGAGATAAGCTCATTCTGTACAGAGTTTCTTCTTCTTGTGAGAATTGATTCAAATCATCAATCTTACACAATATATCAATAGGATAAACTAATTTTATTTGACCAACTAATACCTATTTTCTACATTGAACACTAATAAAAGGAATAAATTTATTATTTTTAAAAAATAATAACAAACATGAAATTAAATATACTTACCTTATTAGAAACCCTTCTAAAAGCCTTTATTAACTTGATGAACTCATCCATTTTCATTCATATTGGATAGATAAAATTCGAATGTAACAGGGATTAGTGGAGGTCATTGACCCTACATAGGTACTCCTTTTTTTTTAAAATTTAAATAATCAAATATTTTATTGATATTTTAATTGTTCAATTTCTCATATTATTCAATTTCAGATTTTTGATATAGAAAAGAGAGTGCGATGCATGTTTTAGATTCAATTAATTGTTTTGAATCTTGAACCATTTAATGATGGTCATAATATTCTTGCCTCCACATGTTTGTTTGGATTGTTGATTAATATTTTCAGTTGTTTGAATCATTATATTAAAATTTTAATTAATGTTCAATGTTCTTCATGATATTCATGTATCCATGTATTTAACTTCGATTATGATTTTTCGTAAATCTTATCCAAAGAATTTTATGCTTTCAAACCTTGTTTAACACTGTTTATACCTTCATATTATATATTGAATCTGGTCTAATTCCCTAGCTTGAGATTTAATCCTTGGACATGGCAAAGTACTACTGTACCACTTATCTTAATGTTAGATTAGTTTCATAAATTCATTATCAAAATACAACATTCTATATCTTCTATCTATTTGCTGAACGATTTAAAAGGCTCCTCTATCTATTTGTCAAAAGTATATTATGCATACTCAAAGTAATAAGAAATTTTATCATGCACCATTAGTATTTTATCAAATTGCATCAAGCAGAAGGGATATTGAGTGAAAAATAACTTGACGACATTGACAATGCCATAAGCCATTATTATAAGTAAACATGTCATTGAGTCATAAACCTAATATGATTAATAACAAAAAATGACTCCTTCAACTTTAACCAAAATTGAGTTAAATTGCAACATAAGCTCGAATTTTTGTTCTAAGTGAGGCTATGAATATTAACGGGTTAGGCACCATTGGCTAGCCAATTTAACCTCCCTAATTGTCACAAATGACTGTATATTCAAAGCTATAGTTTGTAATGACTTTTAATTTCATGTCTACGTGGGACTAAATAGAGTTTTACGATCTTTTGCACATGTATCATGATAGTCCTTTCCTACTTAATCCCCTAGCCATATTTAATAGGTTCTAATACTATTTATCAGTCTTTTGTTACTTGAGTTCTTCACTGTATCTAATACTAGATCGGCAAAGCTTCACATGCACTAAGATATGTTCATTAGTTTTGCCATTGATAGTCCTTTCTAACTCAAACCTTTCATTATGCTCAATACTAGATCAACTCTAATAATATTTATTATAGTTATTTCCTACTTGAGCACCTCACCATGTCAAATACTAGATTGATTAAATATCACATGATTAGCTCTACTCAAACTCCTCGAAATGTCTAATACTTCGTAGCTAAACTTCACATGCACCTTGTAATATTTACTGCTCAAACTCCTTATCATTCTATTAGGTCAACTATGATATTACTTATCAGTCTTTTCTTACTTAAGCTTCTTACCATGTTCAATACTAGATCGATTCTAACATTTTTTATTATGATCCAACCTGATGAAATAATTTATCCATTAACTTGTTAAATGTGAATTATTAGCTCAAAATCTGTAAACTTAGTTTATTGATAGTAGACGCATATCTAACCCTTAAAGTCATCTTTGGCACTAAACCTAGGTAGGTATTACATCAACTTTTTTTAGTCTTATGAACATCAATCTCAGTTAGTTCATGCACGAAAAAGTTATTTCCTGATCATTTTTACCTTCCTTGAGCTGTTCATTTGTTGGTTCTGATAGGCATCAACCTACTGTAATTGGTACAATAAATGCAAACAGTTCATGACTTATTTTATCTCTTTTCCCACCTTTTCTTGCTGCAGATTTTCTAACAATTGGCGGTGCAATGACTGAGAAAGCAATGGATATGGACGCAGTCTCAGTAAATTTTGATACAAATGGTGGTATGAAGAAGCATTCAACTAGAGGAAAGGTTACTACAGGTTCATCACTTGCTTCAACCAGCAAGGAAAAGCCTCTACCTCATTATCTAAGAGCTTCTACAAACTCCTGTCATGATTTTTGCAAGTATGGACGGAAACATGCTTCGGAGGCTGAGACAAAGCCTCCTTCATTTCTCCCCAACTTGAACAACAAGTTGAAGAAGCATTCATTACTTCCTTCAACCAGCAAGGAAAAGCCTCTGCCTCATTATATAAGATCTTCTGATACCAACTCATGCCATGATTTTTGCAAGTATGGACGGAAGCATGCTGCTGAGGCTGAGACAAAGCCTTCGTTTCATCCCAGATTGAACAAGATATTGACTTTGAGAGAAAAGCCATATCAAGTGAACAATTTGGTTGTAGAAGAGATAGGAAACAGGCCTGCCGTCAAGATAAAGCTCTCATCTCATACAAAAGCTGAATTCTCCGACAAACCAGATGGCAGTAAGCAGAAGGCTTCGTCAACGAAAATAGAACATCAGCAACCTGAAAGCAGTGGCCCGAGAAGGCTGCAATTTAGGAGAGGAAGAATAGTGGGTGGAAGCATCAATGGAGGTGATTTAGAGAGGAAGAAGTTCCAAAGGATTCAGATGGGTGAGGCAATAGCTGATTCAAGTCCAGAAGCTCAAACCGTTGTACTGAAACACCAAGAGACACAGGAGAAGAAGAATGCACAATACTTGTGCAACAATATGATCAAAGAAACCATGAGTAAAATGTTAAAGACCGGGAAGAGCAAGGTGAAAGCATTGATCGATACCTACGAAACCATGATCTCTATCTCTCTTCGAGACAACAAAGCTGAGTCTACAGCCTAAATTAACTGGTTGGTCGTGTTCTTTTTGGCGATGACCAATTCTTTTTTGAGCATTATGGAGCATCATTTCGAGTATTGGATCCATTTTAGTGATCTGATTGGATCAGTACATATCGGCTAGTATTGGTGTGTTGGTAGTGTCGGTACAGGATATATACCAATATTTCAGAGAGGAAGAAAAAGAAGAGAAGGAAAAGATAGTGAAAAGAGGAAGAAAGAAGTGAGGAGATAGTGGAGGAAGGACAAGGAGTAAAAGGAGGGAGGAAGAGCAGGAGAAGAAGATTCATACCTGTAAGAGGCTGAAGGAACAGGAGGAAGAGGGCAAAGAAGCAAGAGAAATGGAAAGATGTTAAAAGAGGAAAATGCATACCCATAAGAAACGATTAGGACAAAAGTGGTGACCGTGTGCAGCGACATCCTAACATGGGTGAGAAGTGAGAAGTGGAGGTCATGCTGAGAAATAAAGGTTTTAGACATGCCGCATGTATGAGAGGTGATTAGGGTTATGAGGGCGGCCCATAAATCGATTGATGCCCGAATTGATACGTATCTCCCGTTTGGTTCTGTACGGATCCAGATGAACATCATTCTATGCATTGTAGAACTTTCAATATACTTCGACATCCAGTGTCGGTAAAGTAAAAAATAATTTTGTATATAGAATAGGATGAAAGTACAAAGTACGCAGGAAGCACAATTATCAAACCCCTGCATTGATTGGTCAGATTAAAAAAAATTAAAAACTAGATCTCCAATTTGTTTGGTCTATTAATCAGATCAAAGAACACTTCATATTCTTTGTTTAAAAAAATTATCAAGATATATGTAGCTCATATGCTTGTTCATTTATTTTCCTTTTCCATTCAAAAGGTTTTGGGTTTGATTATGTGTCTATCCATTTAAGTTATTTTTCTTTGCTATCTCAAGCCTAATATTTTTTTTGTTCTCTATTGGTATGTTAATCTCTATTTCAAGTATAATTATAAAAGTTAAAAATCTTATGCATTATTCTATGTTTCAAATATAGTTACAAAAGCAAAATTGAGGGATCTAAATTGATTTGAATAGTAATTAGATCATTTGAAACTTAAAAAATGTCAATGTTTTTTATTTGTATATATTATTAAATATATTTGAATACCTCGAGGGTACTTAAATGTTTTTCTTTATAATGAAGAAAGAGAAAAAAACACTGTTTTATTTATTACTCTCCTTCCTTCCAATGTGTCTACTTCATTCCTCTCATATTATATTATTATTTTTATAATATTATTTATATATTTTTTATTTTATTATATATATATTATTTTATTATTAAAAAATATCATACCAGTCAACCTAAGACTTAATCGAGTCAAAGTTCAGTCCAATTTTAAAATGGTATGAAATTGGATATGGGAGAGGCTTGTGTAAATATGATAAGAAGGATCTTTTTTTTTTTTTTTTTTTGGTGAGGTTTTAGAGGCGATTCTTCTTATGATATATATATATATATATATATATATATATATATATATATATATATATATATATATATATATATATATATCTAATCTTTATAGTGAGTTGGTGCAACCTCCTATATAATGGATCAAAATATTAGTGTAATTGTAATATCTCATTGATGGATTAAAATGTAACTGAAATCCACCTATTAATTGTAACTCCTATTCTATCTCCTATATGCCTACTTCTTACAAGTCAACAAATCCTTCGACTTGAATTTTTCAAATTGACTCAGAAAAGTTGGATTTCAAGGGTAATTAGATATAATCGCATCTTCATGATTCGCTAACTTTTAGGCTTAATCACATTTTGTAATTAATTGGCATATTATGAATTAGTTGTTCATTAAAGTTCATTTCTTATATTTAATATTATTAAAAAATATAATTTGAAGTAATTATTATCAATTTTTATTTCTTTAGCCCAATTAGCATCTTCTCATGTATTTATTGATAATTAAGGTCTAATTAGCGTCAATTAGTTTTTTTATAGCCAATTAGGCCATTAGCTAGCTTTTACGTTATCCCCTAAAAATCTTAAATTCAAAATAATTTCTGAAATAAATAAAAAATTAAGAATATTTCATCTCTAAGAGAATATTCTATCATATTTTATCCTTAAGACTACTCTAAAATCATCATAAATTGTTTAGTAAGACTTAGACTTGGTTATTTTAAACCAAATAAAATTATTTGAAATTATTTTGCCGTAGTAAGTCATCATAAGTCTTAATAATTTTGCCTTTAGTAAAATTATTTAAAATTAGAAATGAGCTAAGTCTCTCATACCATGCCCTTGAAGTTTATTTTAAACCATAGAGAGTCTTAGTCAATTTAAACACATGGTTAGGAAAAGAAGAGTTTTCGAAACTGAGAGGTTGTTTAACAAACGCTTCTTCGGATATAAAGTCATTTAATAAAGCACTTTTGACATCCATTTAAAATAATTTAAAATTATTACTACTAGTATAGGCAAGGAGCATCCTAATGGCTTCTAATCTTGCCACAAGAGCGAAGGTCTCTTCGTAATCGATACCTTCTTCTTGGTTGAAACCTTTGACCACTAATTTAGCCTTGTTTCTAACCACAATACCAAATTCATCTTGCTTGTTTTTAAATACTCATTTAGTACCTATAACTAAATGGTCACTTGGTCTAGGAACAAGCATCCACACCTCATTCCTCTCAAATTGGTTCAATTCCCCTTGCATTGCGATAACCCAATAATCATCTTTTAAGGCTTCGTCAATGCACTTAGGTTCAATTTGAGAGAGGAAAGTGGTGTCAGTACAAAAATTCTTAAAAGAAGAATGAGTTTGAACCCCTTTTGATGTGTCCCATACAATTAGTTCCTTTGGATGGGCATCTATATAATCCCATTCCTTAGGCAAGAAAATTTGAGAAGAAGATGCATCTAAGTTATCATTTTGAGGAGAGGGTTCATTCAAATTCAAACCATCAAAACCAAGATCATCATCAAAATCATTTTTCTTAAATTTGGAAACTTCATTAAAAATGACATGAATAGACTCTTCTATAATCAAGGTTCTTTTGTTAAAAATACGAAAAGCTTTAGAAACAGAGGAGTAACCAAGAAAGATGCCTTTATCGGATTTAGCATCAAATTTTCCTAGGGCATCCTTTTCATTTAAGATAAAGTATTTGCAACCGAAAACTTTAAAATAGGAAATATTTGATTTTTTGTTATGCCATAATTTATAAGGGGTCTTGGATAGAGATGGTCCTATTAGAACCCTATTCATGATATAGCAAGCCGTGTTAACGGCTTCGGTCCAAAAGTATTTGGGTAAACTATATTCATTTAACATAGTTCTTACATTTCTTGTAAATTTCTATTCTTTCTTTCTACTACTCCATTTTGTTGAGGATTTCTTAGAGTAGAGAAGTTGTGGTCATAGTCATTAGATTCACAAAAATTTTGAAAGTTATGATTTTGGAATTCTCCACCATGATCACTCCAAATCGATGAAATCATAAAACTCTTTTCGTTTTGAGTAAGTTTACAAAATTTAGAAAAATATTTAAAGTAATCACTTTTGTGAGCCAAAAAATAAGTCCAAATGTATCTACTATAGTCATATACAATGACAAACGTATATTTACTACCTCTTAGACTCGTTATGTCAATTGGTCCAAATAAATCTATATGGATCAATTATAATGGTCTAGAGGTACTTATTTGATTCTTTGGTTTGAAGCTAGTTTTTATTTGTTTTCCTAGTTGACATGCATTACATACTTTGTCTTTAATGAACTTAATATTGGGAATGCCTCTTACAAGTCCTTTAGATATGATTTGAGTGATTAGTTTCATACTTGCATAATCTAATCTCCTATGCCAAAGCCAAGCATCATCATTTAAAATCAAAAAACACATTTCATTCCTAAGATCATCAATGTTTATGGTGTAGATATTATTTTATTTTAGTGCAATCATAGATGTGTTATTGTGTGGTTTTTCAATTATGTAAGCATTAGATTCAAATTTCATAATATATCCATTATCACATAATTGACTAATGCTCAAAAGATTATGCCTTAAACCATCTACTAATAACACATTATCAATTGAAAAACTTGATTTGTTACCTATAGTTCCTTTGCCAATGATTTTATCTTTGTTGTTATCTCTTAAGGTGGCATACCCTTTGCTAGTTATAGGTGCCCTACAAGCCAATCACATGAGTGATAGCACCTGTAACACGCTGTATCAATCTCTTTGCTTATGATTATTGGCATCATCTCACATTATTTAGATGTATATTGTGATGTCCTTAGATCTGTACAATGGGAATTGGATCGTGATGAGATCACGATAATGAGACCGATTCACCTTTAAACACAGACCCTAAATTATCCTGGTCATAAGTTACTCGAGAAAGACATCGAGATAACCGAATAGACTGGTGTGCTGTATACCCGTTCATATGATGGAGGTAGCTGGTCTCATAGCTACTAATGTGGGGACACTAAGGGTACAGTGTAGGTGCTCATTGGAGAATGAGTTCACTGATTGATCCGCCTACGGAATGCTGGATGGTTATTGATACCTCATGTTAGATAGTGATTCCGTAGTCCCAGTAGTGTATCTGATCCTTAGACTTGAGACACCAAGGATGTCCTGTATAAATTCTCCACTCTTTAATACTGGACTTATAGGTTTGGAAAGTTTCATATCTAGTACAGCCGGTCATTGGGAGTGGTAGCCAACCTTACGAGAGCTATTGAGTGTCAATAGAGGATCATCCGCTCTCGGTATCATGAGAGGAACAACCCATGTGTTCTTGCTCGAACAAATCCTTGGTCAAGGTTATTCGGATTGAGAGAGTTTTCTCCGGGAGAATCCGACAAGAGCAAGACTCGAGGAGAGACCGTATGGGCCTGACAGCACTATGCCCGGTATAGGGTCTTTGGGATATTAGATGGATGAGAGATTATAGATACATGGTAACTGATGATAAATAGGTCCAAAGGATTAGATTTCCCTATATCGTCTAGAGGCCGCGGCGTAGTGGCCTGGTACGTCCGTAGTCGATGAGTTGGGTGAATTATTATAGAGATAATAATTCACTAAGTCAGAAGGAGTTCTGACAAGTATGACTCACGGCCAGCTCGATATTGGGTCTAGAGGGTCACACACATATGGTAGGTATTGTGACGAGTAGAGGTTTGGATATGAGATATCCGTTGAACCCCCTATCTTATTGGATATCCATTAAGCCCCTGAATTATTGGATCCTGAGCTGAGATCCAATAATTGCTAATAAGATATTATTGGGTAGAAACCCACTAATCCAAGAGGCTTGGGTAATTGGATGAAGATCCAATACCCAACAGGGCAAAAGATCCATTAGAGTTTTTTCAGGGGGCCTCTGTAAATAGGAGGGAACCAGAGTTCTATAAGCTGAGGGTTTTTGGTAGCCACCTCCTATTCGCCTCTCCCTAGAGAGAGGTATATCATCGTAATCCCTGCCGTGTGGATACCGCTAGAGAGGAGGACACTTGACCTCCTTCATCCTCTCCCATAAATCTGTAGGAATTCAGAGATATACGATCTCCTTAGGTATCTTCTTTTACACGTGCAGTTTTGCGGATTTATTTTTGACGCACCGATCTTCGTATGACGATGGAAACTTTCTATGGAAATTTGGGGTTTTGTTTTCTGTTCTTCCGCTGCACATGTGATGTCGCTTCCCCTTGTGGATTCCTGACAGTGGTATCAGAGCCAGGTTGTTCGTGTGAAGATCGGATCTTAAATTGCGTGTGTTATGTTTTTGATCTGCTTCTGATGCCAAAATCGTTGGCGCAAAGAGCGAGAAAGGGCAGCAACTATTGCGCCTACTGCGTCGAAGAATCGCAAGATCGCTTGCGCCTTGCTTTGCGCCGCCTGAGCAACAAACCGACGGCTTGCGGGCTAGCCCGCAGGGGCATCGGCGGGCTGCCAGCAGGGTAGCGCCTGCGGGCTCTGCGCCGTGGGGGCAACGCACACACAAGGCGGCGTCGCTCGCCGCCGCTTGCGCTTGCTTGCCGAAGAAGCACACCGCTGCGCCAACCGCCAGAGTAGTGGGCGCATCCGCAAGGGGCACCGTCGCCCGCAAGGGGCAGCGCCACCAGCGGACACACTACCTGTGGGCACTGCACCCGCGAGCAAGGGTGGCGCGCCCGGCCGTAGTGGCCGTCACCGGTAGGGTGGCGGCGGCCGCAACTCTGGAGAGGGGAAAGGTATTAGGGTTTTGGGTAAAAGATGGTTTTGCCCTTCAAAATTTCAGAAATTCTAGATTCTGTCCCTTTTAACAGAATTATCAAAATACCCTTTTGATCGAATTACCGAAATACCCTTGGGAATTCAAAAAATTCCCTTTATGTCCCTGATTTCAGAAAATTAAATATGTTAATTAAATAGTTTAACTAACTATTATTTTTTATCTAGTAGTCTTATAAAATAATATATACATGTGATGTATGATGTGGACAGATAATCATGGACTTGTGATGTGATGTGTGTACATGTGATTATTATTATTGGGGTCTGTGAGCCTCTATTTATCTCATTTATTGTCAGGCCTGCATGCCTGTAATTATGTTATAATTATCAGATGAGGCACAGCGGTAACGTGACTCACGAGGTCGAGACGGACGATCCGACGCATGGAGATGCGTTGAGATGCCGACGGATCCGACGAAGTGAGATGGACGATCATAGGGCATAGAGATGCGCCGTAGTATACATAGATCTTAATGTGAGTGATTGGGCCCACTAGCTCAGGCTTGATCACATTAGGATATAGTCCATGATCATCTGGTGTGATTGCTTATGTGATGTGTGATTAGTTATACACCTACTAGATAAGTATATATATATTTGCATGTGATGTAAATATATATATTAAATACATGTGTGTGACACATTATGTTAGGAGACCAAATAAAAAATTCTCTCCATTAATAATATTAAGTCGATAAACGTGAGGCAATAAGATTGACCCACGTGGCCTTTCATCGTTATAGCTAGGAGCCGATTCCCGGTGTAGGTTGAGTTGGTCGAGTCTCTAGAGACTCACCTATATCGCATCTCGTCATCTTATCTACGACATAGAGATGTCATAGGTGACCTGAGGACATGGTATGCTTGGTCGAATCCCTCGAGAGTATATCACCTAATCAGACTCATATGGTAATGATGTTAATGACTTAACCGAACATCATGGTTGGTCGAGTCCCTCGAGGCCATAGTGGTTCGGAGGCCGAACAAAACAGGAATCACAAGGAGCTATGATTGGCAAGAGTTGCCTACCTTTACGGGCTTAACATGACTGGTCGAGTCCCTCGAGGTTACGTTAAGACGCCGATTGGATCCTGATCCCCACTAGAGATCCGCCGGGGGTCTCCGATTTACATACCGGAGGGTGTTATGTGTCTCACAAAAAATTAGTGGGAATACATTAAGATAGAAGTCCTTATCTTAATTGTTTAAATTTCTACAAAGTCTGCATGTTATTTATTTCTGCTACATCTTTTATTTCAGAAAAATGTCACCTTCAAATCCTTTACGTGGCATACTTGATGCCAATCGCCTCACTGATCCAAATTATACGGATTGACTTCGCAATCTGAGAATCGTTCTCACAGCGGAGAAAATCGCGTATGTCCTTGATACAGTGATCCTTATGCCCGACGAAGGGGCAAGCGAGGATGAGATCGCTCGTTATGTGAAGTACTTAGATGATTTCACTCTTGCTCAGTGTTATATGTTGGCCTCTATGACTACTGGGTTACAAAGACAACATGAAAATATGGATGCTAATTCCATACTCCTGCATCTCCGTAAACTGTTTGAGGCATAGGGAAGAACTCAACGATATGAGATATCAAAGAGTCTTTTTCGTACCAGGATGACTAAGGGGACACCGGTTCAGAACCATATCCTTAAAATGATTGAGTAGATCGAGAAACTCACAGGTCTAGGAATGGTCCTAGAGGATAACCTATGTATGGATCTTGTACTTCGGTCCCTACCAGATTTCTTTTCTTAGTTTATAATGAATTTTAATATGAACAAACTTGAGGTGACCCTTCAGAGCTCCTCAATATATTGAGAGAAGCAGAGAGCACCTTCAAGAAAGAGAAGCCGGTTCTCTACACTGGTGAGACCAGAAAGAAAAGGAAGACTGAGAAGATCCTTAAGAAGGGCAAGGGCAAGGGCAAAATGGGTAAGGCAAAGGTTGCTAAGATAGACCCAATAAAGGACAAAGGCCAGTGCTTCCACTACGGCAAAGATGGGCACTGGAAGAGGAACTGCAAGGAGTACCTTGCAGAGAAGGCGAAACAGAAGCTTGCAGAAGCTTCAGGTACATTCATGATCAGTCTTCATTTATCAGAATTTTATGATAACACATGGGTATTAGATATCGGGAGTGTTTATCATATTTACAATTCATTGCAGGTTCTGGCAGGACCTAGGAGATTGAACAGAGGCGAGATGGACCTTAAGATGAGCAATAGAGCAAAGGTTGCTGCACTGGCTGTTGGCAAGGTCACCTTACATTTGCCTAGTGGAGCTATCATTGCATTAGATGCATGCTATTATGTTCCTTATATTATCAAAAATATTATTTCCATTTCATGTTTGATAGTTATTGGATATAAATTAGTTTTTGAGAACAATGGTTATTCAATAATATTAGATGATGAGATCATTACGATAGGAACATTGTATAATGGCTTATATATGCTAAATACAACTCCATATATCATGAGTGTAAGCAAGTCTAAGAGGAAACGACAAGAGGTGAACAATGCATATCTTTGGCATTGTAGGCTAAGTTATATCCATGAGGGATTCAAAAGTTGCTGAAGAATGGATATCTAGATCCATTTGACTATGAGTCGTATATGACTTGCGAACCTTGCCTTCGGGGAAAGATCAACTCTCCATTTAGTGGAACTGGAGAGAGAGCCACTGAGTTACTGGAACTCATACATAGTGATGTATGTGGTCCTATGTCGACTCATGCCATAGGTGGTTACTCCTACTTTATTACCTTCACTGATGATTTCTCAAGATACTGATATGTGTACTTGATGAAGTATAAGTCTGAGGCTTTTAAGAAATTTAGGGAATATAAAAATAAAGTGAAGAACCAGAAGAGAAAGAGTATTAAAACCCTTTGATCAGATCGAGAAGGTGAGTACTTGAGTACAGAGTTCACCCAGTTCCTCAAAGACTATGAGATTTTATCCCAATGGATACCTCCTTATACACCACAGCTTAATGGTCTATCAGAAAGGAGGAATCGCACACTGTTAGACATGATGCATTCCATGATGTGTTTCGCCGACCTACCCATCTCATTCTAGGGATATGCCCTGGAAACTGCAGCTTACCTTCTGAATAGAATTCTAAATAAGTCAGTGATGTCTACTCCATATGAAATATGGAATAGGAAGAAGCCCGATCTTAAGATTGTTAAGATTTAGGACTGCCCTGCCCACGTTAAGAGATACAACCCTGACAAGTTGGAATTCAGGATGGAACAGTGCAAGTTCGTAGGATACCCTAAGGAAACTTATGAGTATTATTTCTATCACCCTGAGGACCGAAAGGTCTTTGTAGCCAAGAGAGCAGTGTTCCTTGAGAAGGAACACATTCTTGGTGGAGATAGTGGGAGCATGATATAGTTGAGCGAGGTTGAAGAACCTAGCTCAAGCACCATTCCAAAATTTGTTCAGATACCTAACACACAAGTTTCAACTTTACGTAGGTCAGATAGAATATCCCATCCTTCTGAGAGATATGTGGGACATATCAGAAGAGAGGATGTTGAGGATATTGATCCTCAGACCTACGAGGAGGCTATTATGAGTATAGACTCCAGGAAATGGCAAGAAGCCATGAATTCAGAAATGGATTTCATGTACTCCAACAAGGTTTGGAACCTAGTTGATACACCATGTTGAATCTCAGATTTTGATGATGAAACTAATTGAGTGTGATTTATGGTCTAACTGCGTTTTGAGTTACGCAGGTCTACTATCGATCAGGATTAGACAGTTGACGCTGGAGGAATTGACGTTGCGCCGGAGGTGATCATGTCAGGATATTGGATGTCGAGCCGGAGGTTCGGTCGACTATCGACAGGAGGCTTCGTACGTCGGGCATCGGGCCAAGAAGTGCGAAGTTGCGCCATGGATATCGAGGTTGCGGAGGTCAACCGTCGATTGGGAAATAAGCCGCTAGAGAGGGCGATGTGCCGAAGGATCGGACGAAGCGCCGACCAATGATGTGCCGGGCAACTGAATGTCAATTCGCGTTGTAATAACTGTCTATATCGAAGTAGAGTTTTTGGTGTTTGTTTGTGCAGGAGTGACTACGATAGGAATGAAGACGTAAAGCGAAACAAAGGGCCGAAGACAAGTGTGATGAATCGTTGGGAGTTCGAGTGTTCAACGGAAGTCCGAAGATTCGTTGGGAGCGCTGCGAACCGCCAGAACGAGTAGGGAGCTTGCCGAAGGGTTTTCGGAAGTTCGCCGGGAGGTTCGTCGGAAGTTCGCGGAGCTTGCCAAGAAAGATCGGAGCTTGCCAAAGAAGCTCGGGGGAACTCGCCAAGATCATCGTGAAGTCCGAAAGCTTGTCGTGAGTCCGCGGAATGGTTTCCGAAGGTTTGTCGGAAGACCGTCGGAAGTTGACCGGAAGCTCGCCGGAAGAAGTTGTCATGTGGACTTTGTAATAGCTTAGGAAACGTCTTTAAAATTCATAGTTAGCACGTATTTTGGGTTAGGATTAGATAATCCAAAGTGGGGGCCCATTGGCCCTTGATTAGGATGAGTTTGGGCCAAAATTTTAGCCCAAACCGAACCAGCTACGTGCATGCATGCTATGTGCATGCTCTATCAGAGTCTGGGCACCGAGTTTGCCATCGAGTCGGCTACTATAGCAAAGCGTGCGAGCACCGCTTTGCTGAAGCGTAGTACCGCCCGGCTATCTTGTAGCCAGCGGTAGTACCGCTGGTCGCGGTAGTACCGCTGGTGCGTGTGAAAGCCAGCGGTAGCACCGCTTTGCTAAGGCGGTAGTACCGCTTGAGTGTGTCGATCTGCCAAGACGACAAAGATCGGTGGGCTCAAAGAGATTCAAATTTTTGGCTCCAAGTTTAGGCTCTAAATTTGAATCACTTTGAGGTTTATAAATACCCCTTCTTTCTCAGCTGAAAGAAGAACCCTTAGAGAGTTAGATTTTGAAAATAAGTCTTAGGAAAGTCTTGTTCTTCATTTGCTTAAGTGTTCACCTCATTCTTCTTGTGAAATCTTGTAAGAGTGTGAACCACTTGTGAAGGGTTGTAAGAGGGGTATTTGATCCTTCCCCTTCAAAGGATTTGATAGTGGAAGAAGGGAGCCTCATCGGAGAAGGCTTCGGAAGTGGATGTAGGTCACTTTAACCGAACCAGTATACATCGCTGCGTCTTGATTGTGTGAGTGTTTAAATTTCTATTTTACTTTGCTGCAAGCCTTTACTTTACTTGCTCCACTTCCTTTTTATCTTTGTACGCATGCTTTAAAGTAAGAACGCAAAAATCGGTTTCAAATGAAACGTTGCTTTCATCGTACGAAGTTTCCGAAGCTTGTTTTAAATCGCTAAAAAATCCATCGTTTTATCCGCTGCACTAATTCATACCCATTGGTTGCAAGTGGATCTTCAAAAAGAAGATTGGAGTAGATGAAAAGGTAGAGACCTATAAAGCAAGGTTAGTGGCTAAGGGGTATCGTCAAAGGTAAAGTGTTGACTATGATGAAACTTTCTCGCCTGTAGCCATGCTAAAATCCATTCGGATTCTATTGGCTATTGCAGCACACTATGATTATGAGATCTGGCAGATGGACGTCAAAACCGTATTCCTCAATGGCAACCTCGAGGAGGAGGAGTATATGATACAACCTGAGGGATTCATGTCCAGGGATAACCCAGATAAGGTGTGCAGGTTGCTTAGGTCTATTTATGGATTGAAGCAAGCTTTCTAAAGTTGGAACATAAGATTTGATGAGGCGATCAGATCTTATGACTTCGTTAAGAACGAAGATGAGCTTTGTGTGTACAGAAAATTAAGTGGGAGCACTATCACCTTTTTAGCATTATATGTGGATGACATCCTGATCATTGGGAATGATGTAGGAATGCTCTCCACAGTAAAGACTTAGTTATCTAAGTACTTCTCCATGAAGGACTTAGGGGAAGCATCCTACATATTGGGGATACGAATCTATAGAGATAAATCCAAGAGGATGCTTGGCTTGTCCCAGTCTAGGTACATAGACACCATTGTCAAAAGGTTTGGCATGAAAAATTCTAAGAGAGGTCTCATACCAATAAGACATGGAATATCACTTTCTAGGAGTATGTCCCCAAAGACTCCTGAAGAAAGGGCACACATGCATATGATGCCATATGCATCAGCGATAGGATCTATTATATATGCTATGCTATGTACCAGGCCTGATATGGTGCATGCTCTGAGTGTCACGAGCAAATATCAGGCAGATCTAGGCTTGGAGCATTGGAAAGCAGTAAAATGTATCCTTAAGTACTTGAGAAGGACTAAGGATCTTTTACTGGTATATGGAGATAGTAGCCTCAAGGTTGAGGGCTACTCGGACTCGAGCTTCCAGTCTGATATCGATGATAGCAAGTCTAATTTAGCGTATGTGTTCACCCTGAATGGAGGAGCAGTATGCTGGAAGAGTTCCAAACAAGACACTACTGCTGACTCGACCAAAGAGGCGGAATACATTGCTGTGACAGAGGCAGCAAAGGAGGGAGTCTGGATGAAGAGGTTCATCATAGACCTAGGAGTCATATCAAGCAGCGAGGATATAATTCCTTTATATTATGACAAATACGGGACGATTACTCAAATAAGAGAACCCGGGTCTCATCAGAAGTGTTCTGAGGAGGTTCCAATTTATTAGAGAGATCGTTGCCTGAAGAGATGTAGTAATAGAAAGAGTTCTATCCGAAGATAATATTACAGATCCACTGACAAAGCCATTGACTCAGATTGTCTTTGAGCGTCATAGAGGTCTGATGGGGATAAGACATTTTGTTGATTGGCTGTAGGTCAAGTGGGAGATTGCTAGTTATAGGTGCCCTATAAGCCAATCACATGAGTGACAGCACCTGTAATACACTGCGTCAATCTCTTTGCTTATGATTATTGGCATTATCTCACATTATCTAGATGTATATTGTGATGTCCTTGGATCTGTGCAATGGGAATTGGATCGTGATGCGATCACGATAATGAGACCGATTCACCTTTAAACACAAACCATAAATTATCCTAGTCATAGGTTACTCGAGAAGGACATCGAGATAACCGGATAGACTGGTGTGCTATATACCCGTTCATATGATGGAGGTAGCTGGTCTCATAGCTACTCGTGTGGGGACATTAAGGGTACAGTGCAGGTGCTCATTGGAGAATGAGTTCACTGATTGATCCGCCTACGGAATGCTGGATGGTTATTGATACCTCATGTCAGACTGCGATTTCGTAGTCCCAATAGTGTATCTGGTCCTTAGACTTGAGACACCAAGGATGTCCTGTATGAATACTCTACTCTTTGATACCGGACTTATAGGTTTGGAAAGTTCCATATCTAGTACAACTGGTCATTGGGAGTGGTAGCCAACCTTACGAGGGCTATTGAGTGTCAATAGAGGATCATCTGCTCTCGGTATCATGAGAGGAATATCCCATGTATTCTTGCTCGAACAAATCCTTGGCCAAAGTTATTCGGATTAAGAGAGAAAGAGTTCTCCGGGAGAATCCGACAAGAGCAAGACTCGAGGAGAGACCGTATGGGCCTGATAGCACCATGTCCGGTATAGGGTCTTTGGGATATTAGATGGATGAGAGATTATAGATACATGGTAACTGAGGACAAATAGGTCCAAAGGATTGGATTCTCCTGTATCGTCTGGGGGCCGCGGCGTAGTGGCCTGGTACGTCCGTAGTCGATGAGTTGGGTGAATTATTATAGAGATAATAATTCACTAAGTCAGAAGGAGTTCTGACAAGTATGACTCATGGCCAGCTCGATATTGGGCCTAGAGGGTCACATACATATAGTAGGTGTTGCGATGAGTAGAGGTTCGGATATGAGATATCCGCTGAACCCCCTATCTTATTGGATATCCATTAAGCCCCTGAATTATTGGATCTTGAGCTAAGATCCAATAATTGCTAATAAGATATTATTTGGTAGAAACCCACTAATCCAAGAGGCTTGGGTAATTGGATGAAGATCCAATACCCAATAGAGCAAAAGATCAATTATGATTTTTTCAGGGGGCCTCTATAAATAGGAGGGAACCAGAATTCTATAAGTTGAGGGTTTTTGGTAGCCACCTCCTATTCGCCTCTCCCCAGAGAGAGAGGTGCATCGTCACAATCCCTACCGTGTGGATACCGCTAGAGAGGAGGATACTTGACCTCCTTCATCCTCTCCCATAGATCTGTAGGAATTCAGGGATATACGATCTCCCTAGGTATCTTCTTTTACACGTGCAGTTTTGCAGATTTGTTTTTGAAGCACCAATCTTTGCACGATGATAGAAACTTTCTACGAAAATCTAGGGTTTTGTTTTCTGTTCTTCCGCTGCATATGTGATGTCGCTCTCCCTTGTGGATTTCCCAACACCCTTCATCTTGGCTAGTAAGCTTAGAGAATTGAGATGGATCTCTGGTTATGTACCTTGAGCATCTACTATCAAGGTACCATCTCTTGCTCCTAGCTTTTGTGGGTGAATGTATCTACAAAAAGGATGATTTTTAGGTACCCATTTGAACTTGGGTGCCTCAAAAATTAATCTACTAAACTTATCATTATTCATTGAGTTCCTTATCATTCCTTTAGGAACCCATATCAACCTATGAGGGCTAAGTTTCTTATATGGACATTTGTAAGCAACATGTCCAGATTTGCAACAAAAGTTACATTTCAAATGAGATGATACATGTAGTGTTGGTCCTTTAATGAAGGTGGTTTGAGTTCGGTGAGATCCACTCATGAATCCAATTCCACTTTTTTCTGACGTGACCATTATTTGCAAGGATCATATCTAAGCCCTTGCTACCGACCTTAAACTTGTTTAGGGTCTCTTTAAATAGTAAGTTTTTATTTTTAATTACCTTTAAGTGTTCACACTTAGAGCATGGGGGTAAAGAGGGAGTTTGAAGACTATCAAGCTTATCTTGTAATAAAGCATGCACATTTTTTAATAAATTGAACTTCTTACTAATACTTCTACACTCATTAAATAATTCATGGAAAGCATTTGAAAGTTCATTGAAAGATAAATCTTCATTAAATAACTCACTTACCTCATCTCCTAAAGTTATTAGTGCGAAGTTGGCCTCCTTTTTATTGCTTGCTTCTTCATCCTTGGAGCTACTTGAGTCATCCCACGTCACCTTTAGAGCTTTTTTCTTCTTTGGTAGTTTCTTCTTGGCTTGGGGGCATTCACTTTTGAAGTGCCCCAGCTTCTTGCATTTGTAACATATGACTTAGTCATGTTTTGGTTCAGGTTTGTTTTTAGTGTCATTTTTAAATTTATTCTTTCTTATAAATTTTTAAAATTTTTGTGTTAAGAGTGCAAGTTCATCATGAAGGTCCTCATCACTTGAAACTTCCTTCAAGTAGTTTTCTTGTGTTCTCAATGCCATATCCTTCTTGTTCGTTGGAAGGGGGTTCTCTAGCTCATCATGAGCATGACATGTCATTTCATAGGTCATCAAAGACCCAATGAGTTCTTCGAGAGAAAATGTTTTAAGGTCCTTGGCTTCTTGAATGGCCGTGACTTTTGGATCCCAACTCTTTGGAAGGGATCTTAAAATTTTAGTTACAAGTTCGAAATTAGAAAAACTTTTGCCAAGTGCTTTGAGTCCATTGACGACATCCGTGAAACGGGTGTACATGTCTCTGATGGACTCACTTGGTTTCATTCGAAAAAGTTCATAAAAATGCACCAAGAGATTTATTTTGGACTCTTTCACTTGGGTAGTGTCTTCATGAGTAATTTCAAGAGTATGCCAAATATCAAAAGCCGATTCACAAATCGAAACTTGATTAAACTCATTTTTATCAAGTGCACAAAACAAGACATTCATAGCCTTTGCATTTAAAGCGAAAACCTTCTTCTCCGATTCATTCCATTCGCTCATCGGAAGAGAAGATTTTTGAAATCCATTTTCGACGATATTCCAAAGCTCAAAATCCATGAAAATAAAAAAAAATCTTTATACGAGTCTTCCAATAGATGTAATCTAACCCATTAAACATAGACAGATGTGTAATGGAATGACCCTCTTGTATGCCGGAATAAGCCATCTCTCTTGGGTTTTAGACCAAATGAGAGTGACCAGACTCTGATACCAATTGTTAAGATTTGAGCGGCACTAAGAAGAGGGGGGGTGAATTAGTGCACCTGATTAAAACTTATAAACTTGCAACCGATTTCAGAGATAGTTAGTTCGTAAGGAAATTTTGATTCGACGAAAAAAGTTTTAGCTAAAAATAGTTCAAGTGAATGTAAATGAGAGTAGGGAGAAGAAGACCAAATGATTTGCAGTTAAGTAAAGATAAGATGCAGAAATTTAAAAGCTCACACATTCAAAGTGTGTAACAATGTATAGTGGCTCGGTCAAATGACCTACATCCACTTCTGAAGCCTCCTTCGATGAGACTTCCAACTTCCATTACCAAACTTCTTTGAAGGGGAAGGACCAAACACCCCTCTTACAAACTTTTACAAGTGGTTCACTCTTTTACAAATTTTTGACAAAGAGAAAGAGGGAGGTGAACACTTAAGCTATCGAAACAAGATTTTGTTATAACTTTGACTCAGTTTTCAACTACTCTAAAAGGTGCTTTACCAGCAGAGGAAAGAGGGGTATTTATAGACTCAATTGGCTTTTAAAAATGGAGCAAAAAAAAGTCACATCTCGGATATTAGAAGATAAGTTGAAACACCATAATTAATCCACTAGATATTAGAAGGAATATTAGTAATATATAATTTGAAATATGTAAAGGTCGAGTTTATACCTTTATTATCAAATCAAGTCTTACATTTAACGTAATCTTTTTTCATGTATCATTTCTTACTACAAAAGAAGTACTTTATTATGAATGTTTTCTTTTCATTAATCTGTTTAGCATTTCCAAACCCGACAAATTTATTTAGTGGATGACATCTCAATTTTCTTGTCTTATTAATAGCTTCTTAAATAGTAGTTAGAATATTATATTATCTTTTAGGTCTTAACCTTAATTCTTCCTAAACACATATACTAGTCAGTTTATTCAAGTCTCATTTATCTTTATTTGTATTGTAATAAATTTTAAATGACCCAAACTATGGAGAAAGAGAATTATAAATGAATTGTATGAATGTTTTAAGTTTTGTAGCCTTATCAATTATATTGAAAATGTAAATCTGAATCTCTTGAGTGTTATCATACTAAACCATAGTTAGTTCCTCCACTAATGTATTAGCTAATGACTTATCAACAAATTTAAATCTATTTTCTATAACCCTTAAATATTTTTGTGTGTTAATTATAGGTAGCAATAAAGTCTTAATGTTATTTACAATTATTATTCGTATAAATATTAAACTAAGCCTATTGGATCTTTCCTTAGTATTCATTTTATTAATTTATTTTATAGTATTTTTATTAGTCAAATCTTTGAGCTTTTCAATAAGTAATGCTAGGTTAAGATCTAATATACCTAGTGTAAACTATATGTGCTTTGATAATTTTGAACAATTTATATGATTATAAAATATAAAATAACATTAATATTTTGAATATCCAAAATATGATAAACTATTGATATTATCCATATTTTATTTTTGGATGTAATATTGACATATCTAATATTCACTCAAAATTATTTACGAAGGACTAATATTATCCTTGTGAAATAGTGTTACTATCTTTGGATATATAATTCTAAACTACAAAGATATCCAAAATAGTATTATCTTATCCTATCACATAATTATTAGAAATAAATTCTCTTTTGAGATTATCTAAATATCATAATTATATATATCATAAATATTATTTTTTTATTATTATTTAATATTAATTTTTTAATATAATTTTATAAGTTATTGATCTAAGCTACTTTGATGACTATAAGACTAATACAATAACATAAAATATAATTTAAAATTTTTATAAATAATAAAATATTTATTATAATTTATATCATACAAGCTTATCATGCCATTTTGGTAATTCCAATCAGATAAAACATAGGAATATAAGTCATAAATAATATTTATCAAATATTTTTTTAATCTAATTTATGTAGAAATAGTTCAATAATAACAAAATAATAATTATAATAATTATTAAATATTAATTAATATTAATCAATATAATGATTGTAATCATGATAAAACATAGATCATGTATTTATATGAAAATAAATATTATTTTATAATTTTAAACATATACATATGAATAAATATCCAAAATAATAATTATGATTTAATTATCATAATTAAAATTTTTTATCAATATGTCATATGAGAAAATTATTTAAAAAATATAATTAATAGTTTTTATTAATTTCTTATGAAATCCTAAAATTCGACCAATCAACAATTTTAATTGGGCAAGCTCAAAATTTAGCTATCCAAATATGGTATAGTTGATTTATGCTAAATATCAGCCCAATTAGATTAGTCAAAATTAAAATTGATCAAAGTAAAAAATTGATCAAAATTTAACTTTTTCTAAATTCAATCAAAATAAAATTGATCGAATCTAAATTCAATCAAGCAATCAAAATATAATCAGAATTAAGTTCGACCAAAATATTTGATTAAAATAAATCAAATTAATTAATTTTATAATTGAGAATATACAAAAATAATATGAGAAATTGTAATGATCTCTCAGTTGGATTGATTAGGGGTTTAGGGATCTATTTATAGAGTCAAAAAGTCCCAAAGGACAGCACGAAAACGTATATATTGGAGGGACATATATCCCTTCATATAAAATTAGTAAAAAATAATTTTAAAACAATTTAAGTTTTAAGAATTAAATCCAACATGTAAACTGCTAAGATAATGCAAAATGTGTTTTGGTATATCTCTTTCTCTGAAATCATGTGATCTTGAGCAGCTTGTCAAACCTTAAAACTGAAGGACTTGGAAATAGAGCAGCGTCTCTATGTTCCAGGATACATGATAACAACTAGTTCATACTACATAAGAACAAGTTGATAAGCAACAAAGCAGACCCTCAAGTCTGAGAAACTGTAGTGTTAGTGTCAGAACAACTCTATCCATGAGAAATCTATAGAAGAAACAAGAAACTTGATTACTAATAATCCAGTTTCTTTATAGTGTTGACTGCTGAATACTTCATTAGTAAGTTCTGTCAAGGCAAAAAAATTGCCTAGCGAAGTGTTGGGAGAAGAAATTTTATGAAAACGTTTGAGGAGATAGAAGAGAGAAAAAGATTAAACAAGAAATTAAAAAAAAAACCTTTATTACTTGAAGGCTTACAAAGTAGTGCTTAACAGCACCTCACCCTTGCTTTCTGCTCCCGTGCTCTATCTCTCTCGGCTTAGGGTGTGATAAATATGGTACAATCTTTTTATAGATATAAAATATAAATAACTCTAATGAAATAAGGACTCCTACTTCAACTCAGACCATTATTTTAATTTCAATCAAATTTAAATTATAATCTCCAATATCCTCCCTTAATTTAAATTTTTCTTAAAGCTCCAAGTAATCTTAACATGTGCTTAAATGCTTTAGTCTTTAGAGGTTTTGTAAAAATATCTGTAACTTGATCTTCAATCGATAATGTCATATCTCGATCATCTTATTCTTTACTTGATATCTTCAAAAGTGGTATCTTACGTTAATATACTTGCTTCTATCATTATTAACTAGATTTTGGATAATTTAAAAATTGAAGAATTATCACAAAAAAATTTTGGTAGACATATCTTGATCAAATCTCAGTCCTTATAGTATATTTCTAAACCAAATAGCTTGAGATACACGTGTTGCTATCCTAATATATTTTGTCTTTATAGTTGAGATTGTCATAATAGATTGTTTCTTAGAAGATCATGAAATCGCTCTAGATCCTAGGAAGAAAACATAACCAGATGCTCTTCTCATAACATGATCACCTGCATAATCATGGTCAAAAAATTCAGTTAAATAAGAATTTTTTTATCATAAAAAAATGCCAAAATCATAAGTTTCATTCAAATAACATAGGACTCTCTTTGCTGCTTGGATATGAACTTTTATTAGATTCTCCATATATCTGTTAATCAGGTTGACTCCATACATAATATTTGGTCTAGTTGCGATTAACTGCATAAGACTTTCCATGATTTATTTATAAAAGGTACTATCAACCTTCTTGCAACTACAAGCATAACTAAGCTTCAAACCTGTTTCAACTAGAGTACTAACAGGCTTGCTTTTATTCATCTTGAACTTTTCAAGAATCTCGCTAGTATATTTCTTCTGAAAAATAAAATTTCTTGTATCTTATTGCTTAACTTCAATTCCAAGATAATATTTTATCAAACCTAAGCCAGTCATATCAAATTCTTTCTTCATAATAGATTGAAACTCATAAATCATGTCAATATCATTATTAGTATAAATAACATTATCCACATATCAGCAAACAATTAATATACTCCCTATCTCTCTATATTTTACAATAAAAAAAAGTATATTCAATGGGCATCTTTTAAATCCACATGTCTCAAAATATGCATCAATCTGATGAGGCTCTAGATGTTTTATACCATAAAATACCTTTCTTAATCTATATAGCTTATTTTTAAATCATTTAATCATAAATCTAGAAGGTTGATCAATATAAACTTCTTTTTATAACTCATCATGCAAAAAGGTTGATTTAATATCTAATTGAAAAACTAATCAATTATTTTGAGCTGTAAGAGAAAGTACTAACCTCTAGTGATCAGTGCAAACACTTCATTGTAATCCCCTTCTTCTGTTTATAGCCTTTTGTCATCCTATCTTAGTTTTGTTCAATAGATCCACTTTACACCAATAGGCTTTTGCTTTGGGGATAAATCAACCAACTCTCAAGTTTGATTCTTTTGAATAGAATCAATCTCCTCTTGCATCACATTTCTCCACTTATCATCATATGATGTCTCCTCAAAGGTGACTGGATTACTAATTACAAATAGGGCAAAATGAACTAGGATATTATTAGCTTCTTCAGCATATACAAAATCATGAAGATTAGTAATATAATCCTTCATAGATCCTGGTTGCCTTCTAATTCTTTTAGAAGTTATAGGAGCTGATATATATGATAGTGTTAAAGATTGTTTTTGAAATTGATGAGTTTAGAGAATCTCAAGTTAGGGAAGGAGATCCTCTTGATGTACTTGACTCCTCAGCTATTTGTTTATGTACGTCTTCATTAGCTGCATTTGTCATATCAACTGGAATAAATTTACTTGCATCTATAATCCATTTAAAAGTTTTTTCTTCAGTAAAAATAATATCTCTAATAATTATAATTTTTTAATAATGAGATTATAAAGTTTATAGACCTTTGAATTCTTACAGTAATCCAAAAATATAGGTTTCCCTCTTATCATCTAGCTTCTTTCTTTTCTCATCTAGAACACGAGTACATGTAATATAGTCAAAAACTCTAAGATGACTCGCATTACGCCTATAACCACTCCATGTTTATACACTTCAAGTGTCATGTTTATACTTTTTTATTAACATAAATTTAAAATATATACACTTTAAGTTGCAATCTCACCTAAAATTTTTTAGAAAATGATTTAATTTTCAACATACTTTTAACCATATTTATTATTGCTCTATTCTTTCTTTATTCTGTTATTGAATATATGCTATAGTCAATTACCTCTTGATACCATGATTTTTACAAAATATATTAAAATCATTAAAAGTAAATTTACCATCATTGTCGTTCTCAAATTCTTAATATAGCAATCATTTTTTTTTCAACCAAAGATTTAAATTTAGAAAAATATAAAATGCTTTAGATTTTTTCTCAAGAAAACATATTCATGTTATTTTACTAAAATCATTAATACAAGTGAGAAAATATTTTCTATTACCGAATGATGGTAGATCAATTTGCCCACAGATATCTGAATGAATAACTTTCTGGCTCTTCTATAACTGTTATTAGGAAAAGGGTGGCAATATTATTTTCCTGTAATACATCCTTCATATTCCTCACCATGGTGGTTAATCATAAAAAATCCCATAATCATCTTTTTCTCATGTAGTATTTTTAAGCCATAAAAATATAGATGACCAAACTGTAAATGTCATAACCAAGATTTATCTTTAATAATTGAACTAAAACAAGACTGATTACTACTATGAATATTTAAACGAAACATCCTATATTTGGTCATCTGATGAATAGTAGCAATAACTTGACTTTTATCATCCTCAATTTTGTAGATATTATTTTTCTAATTGATTTCATAGCCTTTTTCTATCAATTTTCTCATGCTCAATAAATTATTTTTTAATATAGGCACAAAAAAAATATTAGCAATATATATAAGACTATGACCCTTTGTTATAATAGATATTTTGCCCATACCTTTAATATCAATTATTGAATCATCACTAAACTTCTCCTTTGAAATAAATTATTTCTCTAACTAAGAGAAAAGAGTTCTATTTTTAGTCATGTGATTACTAGCTCTAGTATTCAATATCATGTACTATTAGATAATTTTTCTACTATATCACAAGCTCATAAAAGATTTTCATATGTATCTTTCTTTTCTTTATTAGCATCATTTACATGTTCTCGTGTAGAAGGATTCTTAAGACATTTATAATTATAATGACCATAATCATTATAATTATAAATTGGATACCTCGACCTCGACTTCATTCATATCCTTTATTATTATTATGATCTTAATCATCTTCTTGATTTTCATTGGTGCCCCCTGCCTCTATCTTGATTATCACCTATACATCTACCTCTGTCTCTTCTTTTCTCAAGATAGCCATCATTTGATATTTTTTATTATAGAGCCTACTCAGGTAGTGTATATTTATTTATTGATTATTTATTCATAAGCTATCAAAAAACCTATTAATTCATTGTTGTCTATTTCCTCAAGATCTTTAGGCTTCTCAATCAAATAAACTACATACTCAAATTTAGATATTAGTGATCTAAGAATCTTTTTCATAATTTTAACATCACTAACCTCTTTGCTATTTATTTTTATTTGGTTTGTAGCGATCAAAGTATAAGAAAAATAATCTGAAATAGATTCAGTTTGATTTATTAAACTTTCAAACTTTGATTTCAGTGCTTGTAGGTGTATTTTTTAAAGAATTATGATTTTAGTAAACTTTCAAACTTTGATCAAAGTGCTTGTAGGTGTATTTTTGAATCGGGGAACTTAAGACTAAATTATATTGTTAAAGAAAGCCATATCGATGATCTTCTTATTGTTATCATGAGCATTACTTTAGGAATTTGTCTCTATAATTTCTGTCTCTATAATTTTTCTCTCCTTAGATTTTCTCTCTTTATTATTTCTCTATCTTATAGTAAAATTTTTTCCTCAAAAAAAGACCTATTTCACTCTCTAAACAATTTTATTTCTCTCTCTAAATAGTGCTATTTCTCTCTCTAAATAAGATTTAATCAGGACTTTGATACTATGTTGGGAGAAAGAAATTTTGTGGAGATCAAGATTTAAGTAGATAGAAGAGAGAAAGAGATCAAACAAGAAATCAAAAAATAAAATCTATTACTTGAAGGCTTATATAATAGTGCTTAATGACTTCTCATCGTCATTTGCACCCTCGTTTTATCTCTCTTTTGACTTTGACTTAGGGTACAATGAATAGAACACAATCTATTTATAGATCTAACCACAAAGCTATAACATAATTCTGGTTATAGTTTTGTGATTAGGTCTATAAATAGATTGTGTCCTATTCATCATTTCCTAAATAAAAAAAAAGATAAAATGAAGGTACAAACGATGACGAGAAGTCATTAAGCATGATTACATAAGCCTTCAAGTAATGAAATAAAGACTCATACTTCAATTCAAATTCTCAATTTATCTCAAACTTTTAATTTAATTCTAATCAAATTTAAATTACAATCTCTGACAGAAAAACGTGATAGAAATGTTGCCTTAGCACGACTAACTCTTAGTATAAATCTTGATATGAGCTACCTTCCGCAAGTTCCTAAGACATTGTGGCTATCACATGATTTGTTGGAGATTCTATTACATTAAAGTGAGCCCTCAAAAAGTCAAAAAAGGATGGCAACTTGTCCACCAAGGCAAGTCGACAGACCACTCATTCATTAATCTTTTGCCCTTTTATCATCATTGATACTTCCACCTTAACTACCACAACCAGGAAGATAGTTTAAAATTGCAAGGATATCATTCTATCAACTGTCATGTTGAGAAGAGCACCACATCTTTTATGAACTAGATCCATAAGATGCTTATCAAGGTTCTTCTTTGTATTTTGCTATTTGATTAGCATATGCATAGTATACAACTATGTTTTTTTTTTTCCGGATTATTATAGGTATCTTTTTCTGGAGTAGGTTCATCCCTTGGTTGTATCTTGGTTACATATGGTGACCATGTATTTATGAATGCCATTCTTGGATGTCGGAGAATTGATTACCATCTTCCACATTTTTGAAAAGGCGTGATTTTTTTTTTCCTCTTCCATGATTGCTTGTCCTCAAAGATAAACCCTTTTGTTTTCTTTATCATTATTAATTCCAATATCAAATTTTCCATAACAGAGGTGGGATCAGATTCAAATAGATTTTGTCATTAGCATCAAATCTAAAACATCTTTTTTGCATTCTTTGGCTATGATGTTCAGACATTGCCAACAAGAAACACTTATATATTTTTTATTTTCCAAGTAACCATCATCAAAGCTTTTCATGCACCAATAAAAAAAAAAGCAACTTGTTTAACACCGGTTATGAGAAAAAGGAACGATCCCTTGTTGTGAGCATGGAACTTCATATTGATATATACATCCTACACATGCATGAGTCATCTTTCAGATCTTGCATGTATCTTGCTTCAAGTCGCAACCTGTGACTTCTTAGAAATGTCATTGGTATTGTACTATATTCTATCAATAATAATTATTAATCTTGGAACATGGTCACAAATATCCGTACTGCTATGAAGATCTAGACGAACAAGACAGATTGAAGAATACATGTAGCTTTCTCACACTGTTCCGCACCTTTGCTGACTGCGCATCCACGTGCATTCTGAAAGAAAGGCTCATCTTCATCCATAGGGGTCACATGCCATGTGAGCCCCTGGGGGAATTCCCATGTTCTTACAGAAGAAAAATGATCATCGATTGAATCCAGTCATGAACGCAGCACCCATTGTTTATTTGTTCTCTGGACGACGACATCAAATCATCAGAGTAGAGACGACAAAAGCATGACAGGAAGCTCCATGATATGGCCGTAGACCCTATCGGAACATCCGGTTGCATTCACCCTTGGTTATGGTTGTGCTCAGATTTTATGTTTGGATCAATTCCTTTCTTACTTCTGGGTCTCAAGGAAGAGAAAGGAAGAGAAAATAAACCCTGTTTGGGGACATCGAATCATGTTAGCTGTTGGATATGAATGATTGAGATTTTGTCATGTCTGACTTATATGGTTTAGTCAGGACTCGTCTTTCTACAAACTTGCCGACCAACTCAATCATTGCATGTGGTTATGCAGGAATACATCTGAGAGAAAGCCAACCCATTTGTTCCATGCCCCTCTCTATAAATAAGCTCCGCTTGACTTCCTTGCAGCACATAGCACGGGGAGGGGAACAATGGCAAGTTCTCTCAAGTTCTTCTTGGCCACTGCTCTTCTTCTTTGCATCATTACTGGAGGTAAGTAGTAGTTCTTCTGTTCCTTTAGCCAGTCCTCCATTTGCAGCCATCAGTTTCAAACTCATCAGTTGGCTATTGCAGTTCGTGCAGGCCGCGGAGCATCATGCAGCCCATCTGACATTACCATATCTCAGACAAGGACAGGAGGTATCGTCGAAGGGAAGCCGGAGTACGAGGTGGTGGTGAGCAACAACTGCAAGTGTCTGCAATCCCAGGTGCTGCTGCAGTGCTACGGCCTGAGTAGCGTCGAGGCAGTCAACCGCCTTGCCATCAGGCCGGTGGATGAGGAGAGGTGTATCGTTGGTGACGGTCGGCCGATCTCGAGAAGGACGCCGGTCAAGTTCAAGTACGCATGGATGACTCCCCAAGACTTCCCTGTGATCAGCACTCAAATCCAGAACTGCCACTGAAGAAAGACTATGCTCCTGTTCATGATCTTTTTCTTTTACTGTAGCAAAGGGATGAAAACCTGTCCTTTTGAATTGGTAATCCATAGCTGTAAAATGCAGCAAGAGGAGGCTCGCGACAAGTCCAAAAATGTGAACGTTACTTGTTCAATCAAAAGCATTATGTAGCAGTGACAGAATCTATAACTCATGGATATGTGATGTTTATGATTTTGATAACATGAAGATATTATGATGGCATATGTGATGATGCATGCTTCTGAAACATTTCAGTTTTCCTTTACTCGCAAGCTTTTGTTTCAAGATCACATGCATCCCAGTGGTCTCCATCTGAGGATGTCAAAATCCAAGACGACAATGGATTGTCTTTCCCACATCCCATGTGGACTGCATGAGATGCCTCGCTGAACAACAAAAGAAGCTCAGCTATTCATGTAGAGACTCTTAATTTAGTTGTCCTCCAGACAAGGACATCAGCAACTGGTCCATTACACACCAAATGCTCACAAAGTTTCAAGAAAGGGTTATTGCTTATCAAGTAGCTTTGAGCCTTCAGTGCACTAGAAGCCAGGAAACACTATAAATAGCCTATAGGTAATTAGTCAGATTAAGGCTTCAGAATATAAATGACCATCATTAAGGTTTTGAGCATATGGAGATTATATGACAATTGTATCAAAACTGGAACAGAATCATACCTCATTCATACTAAATGTAGACGGACCATTAATGAGGTAATGCCAAAGAAACACCATTCGCATTGCAGTTCATGAGGAATACATGATCACAAAGTGTTATGGGTATTAATGTGACGTGACGTCGGCTCATGTGGATCGCGCCTGGGTGACGTCATAGCCCCTCCTGCGTTCAACTGTGGCAGGGGTCGACTCTTAGACATCATCTTCCTCTGCCTCTCCCCAGATCCGTGCGAGGGTCAACCACGGCGTCAGCCTGCGGAGCAGGTCCATACGCTACCCTCAGACGTAACCAGAAACACATCAATCGCCCGATCTATATAAGCCACAGAAGAGTCATGTCGAAAGGGGGGCCTCTCTTTTTCCACTATTCGCTAACTGGTGCACCAAGAAGAACTCTTGAATCCTTATTCTCCCGAGGGGAAAGCTGACTTGAGCGTCGGAGGGGTCGGGCGGAGTATCCTCCGACCCGCCTTTGTGCAGGGATAGGTCCAGACGACGCTCCCGGGAAGCAAAGTCTCTCCCTCTCATCCCTTCCCAACCGGGACACCGTCGGAGAACCACGACCTCGACCGGCCCGAACCCAACCGCGACGACCTCGGAATCTCGAAGTCAAAGCCACCCATTCCTAGGTCACGGTAAAAAGTTGTTTGCATTAACAGATTGGCGCTAGAAGGAGGGCCATGTCGAGGGATCACCTGGTTAACCCCGACGGGCACCTGGGCGGGGAGCTCCATCCTGGGGGAGCCTCGGTGGAAGCTTCCCTCCCCTCCAAAACGAGGAGGGATGACCCCGCCTCGACCTCAGAATGCTACTGGCGTTTGTTCAACGATCCCGGACTCCTTCCGCCTGAGGGTGTCCCCGCTACCCCTTTACCCGTCACCGCGGAAACCTTTTGGGATCTCACCCAACAGGTTCGAGGGTTAGCAGAGACGGTGCAGGCCGTCGTCCCCCTCCTTCCTCGGACCACGGGAGCACCGGAGAACCAAAGGCCCGGGCCTCCCCTGCGGGCCCGCGATGCGCCCCCCACGCAGCCATCCTCACCCACGTCTCATCCGATTTCGGACGGAATCCGGGTCCTCGGAAACCCGGGTATCCCACCTGAACCCGAGGCAGTCTCCTCGGACTCGACGGACTTATTCCGAGCCCAGCTCCGTTCCGTTTGCCAACGCCTGGACGAGGTACAAAGGGACATCCGGAAGTCTAAGGGGGAGCAAAGGGAGGAGGTCCACTGGGAGTCCCCGTTCATAAGTGACATACGGGACTACCCGGTGCCCCCGAACTTTCGCCTCCCCTCCATCGATCTTTATGATGGAGCCAGCGACCCGGCGAATCATGTCGTGGCCTTTCGCACTCAAATGGCTCTATACGGAACCTCCGACGCCTTGATGTACCGAGCGTTCCCCACCACACTGAAAGGGCCCGCCCATACCTGGTACAGCACTTTAAAGAGCGGGACGATCACTTCTTTCGAACAGCTCGCCAAGGATTTCGAGCTACATTTTCTGGCATTCACGCGTCCGAAGCCATCTATCACCCTCCTCCTGGGATTGAATCAAAAGGAGGACGAACCTCTCTCTCATTTCGTGTGCCGGTTCACCACAGAGATTCGGGGGTTATTTGATGCCCACCCATCATTGTTGATGCAGGCATTCATGATAGGGCTACGAACCTCTAGGTTTTGCTCATCTCTTGTGGAGCGACCCCCCGCCTCGATCGCAGAGATGTTTCAACGGGCAAACCAATATGTAGCGGCCGAGGCCTGGATGTCGGGAAGAAGAGAAGAACGACAAAAAGGGCGTCCAGAATCGTCCCGAGCAGGAACGGCATCCGGGCAGCAACCCGCGCAGCCAAGGCGCAAGATGGATCACCTCGGTCCCTCCACGTCGGGGCTCCCGCCTCCCCCCTTAAATGCGTCTTGCATGCAAATATTCCTTCAGATAAAGGAGAAGGGGATGCTTAGGCCTCCCCATCCGATGACGAGCTCGCGAGTGTTGGCGGATCGTACCCGCTACTGCCGCTTCCATCGGCAGAATGGGCATGACACGAAGGAGTGTTATGAGCTGAAGAGGCAGATCGAGGAGTTGATACGTAGAGGTCATTTAGGCCCCTACCTTCGACAAGAGCGAGAACCCTCCCTGGGCCCTGAAGGTCCTGTCAAACGACACATCGATGTAATCACTGGTGGACTAGCCTCCGGAGGAAACAGCACCTCCGCACGGAAGGCCTACGCCTGTGCCATCACGACCGAGGAGCATGAACCCGTTCCCGAGCCAGAAATAACGTTCCCGTCCGAGGACACAGGATGATCGGAGCATGACGATGTGCTGGTAGTGTCGGCCAGAATCGCCAACGCACAAGTAAGAAGGATTATGGTCGACACGGGCAGTTCAGCCGACATTCTTTACCTCGACGCATTCCTGAAGCTGGGACTACCGAAGGACGCCTTGAAGCCCTTATATTTGGCGCTCACCGGGTTCACCGGTGACTCAATCTTGCCACGAGGTGCGGTCACCTTCCCTTTAACTCTCGGGGACTCACCGAAGATGAAGACGGTGTTGGCGATCTTTTTGGTGGTCGATCTCCCCACGGCGTACAATGCCATCTTAGGACAACCCACCCTCAACAGGATGAGAGCTGTCATCTCCATATATCATCGGACTCTAAAATTCCCGACCAGCGCCGGGGTTGGGGAAGTCCGGGGAAGTCCTCGGGAATCCAGGCAGTGTTACCTGACGGCGATCTCCCTGGGCAAGAGAAGGAGACTGGAGCAGCCCCTCGATGACCCCCGTGAATCCAAGCGTCCGGCACAGCATCCCGAACCGATGAGCCCACGGTCGACATCCCTCTGCAGGAAAGTCATCCCGACCATACGGTCGGGATCGGTTCGGAACTCGACATGCAGGAGCAGGCTCAGCTCATCAGCCTCCTCCAGGAAAATACCGACATCTTTGCTTGGACCTCTACCGACATTCCAGGAATCAATCCAGAGGTTTCTCAACACCGTTTATGCATCTCCTCGATCGCACGCCCGGTAAAACAAAGACTGCGGGCTCAGGCCCCCGAGTAGCAGTAAGCTGTGTAAAAGGTGGAGCGACTCTTGGCGGCCGGCTTCATTGAGGAGGTCAAGTACCCGCAATGGCTGTCCAATGTAGTCCTCGTGAAAAAGCCTAATGGAAGCTAGAGGATGTGTGTTGACTACACCGATCTTAATCGCGCTTGCCCGAAGGATTGCTACCCCTTGCCAAGGATCGACCAATTGGTCGATTCAACCGCTGGGCATGCCCGCTTTTCATTTATGGATGCCTTCTCCGGCTACAACCAGATCCGGATGGCACCCGAGGATCAAGAGCACACGGCCTTCCACACCCACCAGGGAGCTTATTTTTACAAGGTTATGCCGTTCGGATTAAAGAACACCGGAGCCACATATCAAAGGACAGTAAGATATTCGCTCGTCAGATAGGGCGAAACATGGAAGTCTATGTCGACGACATGATCGTGAAAAGCCGAACGAGATCAGCCAACCTCGCCAACCTGAGGGAGACCTTTGCCACATTGAGGAAATATGGGATGTGCCTTAATCCGGCCAAATGCGTTTTTGGTGTGACCTCGGGCAGATTCCTCGGATTTATCATACATGAGAGGGGAATCGATGCTAACCCGGAAAAGATCCAAGCAATCATCAACATGCAAGCCCCCCGAACGGTCAAGGAGCTCCAGTGTCTGAACGGAAGGATTGTAGCCCTAGCCCGATTTTTATCCCGATCGGGAGACAAATGTCTTCCCTTCTTTCGAGTCTTGAAGGACCCGAAGAACTTTCAGTGGACGGCAGAGTGCGAGGAAGCCTTCGCGCATCTAAAGCAGCACTTATCCGCCCTTCCTCGCCTTACCTCGGTCTCCACCCCAGAGAAGCTCTACATCTACTTGGTGGCGTCTCAACACGCAGTGAGCTCGGTGCTGGTCAAAGAGACCCCCGAAAAATAGCTCCCGATTTACTACGTCAGTCATGTCCTACGAGGACTAGAAGAGCGCTACCCCCCCCCCCCATCGAGAAGTTAGCGCTCGCACTCGTCCTCACGGCCCAGAAGCTGCGCCCCTATTTTCAAGCTCATGCGATCGAGGTAATGACCGACCAACTGCTGCGTCAGGTTCTATCAAAGTTTGACGTGGCAGGGCGCCTCCTCAAATGGTCGGTGGAGCTGTCCGAATTTGACCTGCAGTACAAACCAAGAACCGCCATCAAGGCACAGGCCTTGGCTGACTTCATCTCGGAGTTAACTCAATCAGGGACATAGAGTCCGGAACAGGTTCAAGAGGACGGGGTCTTGCGGGTTGACGGATCGTCCGGTTCGAAGGGCGCTGGAGCTGGACTTATATTGGAGGCCCCTGATGGGCGCTCGTTCGAGCGCTCTCTCCGCTTCGGCTTTGAGACCACTAACAACGAGGCGGAGTATGAGGCGCTCTTAGCAGGCCTCCGGCTGGCAGCTGAGATGCAGCTGGGAGCTGTCCACGTCCTCACCGATTCACAACTTGTCGCCGAGCAACTCAGCAGAGAATACTGAGCTCGGGATCCAACCATGTCCAAATACTTGACGGAGGTAAGAGCCCAGACCGCTAGTTTTCCCCATTTTACGCTATCTAGAATCCCCAGGTGCCAGAATGAGCGAGCGGACACGCTCGCAAAGTTAGCCTCGAGGTCGAACTTCGGGGAAAACCCCGAGGTCGAGGAGCTTCCGCACCGAGCTGTAGCTGCTATGGTGATAGGCGAACCCAGAGCCCCAGTCCCCCCGATCACATGGACACATGAGATGCTGAGGTATAAGCACGAAGGCGTCCTTCCTACCGATGACGCCGTGGCGCGACGCCTTCGCCGAACCCAGGCATGGTATTGCAAGATTGGCAACCAGCTCTACAGAAGGTCATTCTCTCGCCCCCTGTTACGATGTTTGGATCCCGACGAGGCAGGGTTGGTCCTCGCCGAGGTCCACGACGGGATCTGCGGGGAGCATATGGGTGGTCGAGCCTTGGCATTGAAAATATTACGTCAAGGCTATTATTGGCCCACGTTACATCAGGACGCTAAGGCCTACGTACGGTGATGCGACGCATGCCAGCGCCACGCCCGAGCCCCCCAGCACCTCACAGTCCCGCTCACCTCTTTGGATTGTGCCTGGCCTTTCGCACAATGGGGGATGGACCTCCTCGGACTATTTCCCCCAGCGTCCAGGCAGTGGAGATACATTATCGTGGGAGTCGATTATTTCACCAAATGGGTGGAAGCCGAGCCACTGGCGACGATCACGGCATGTCAAGTCGAGCGGTTTGTGTGGAGGAATATCGTGACTCGATTCGGCCTCCCCAGAATCATCGTCACCGATAATGGTACTCAGTTTGCTAGCACTCGGTTCAAGGAATTCTACGCAACTTACCAGATATAGTTGAGGTTTAGCTCCATGGCCCACCCTCAGACCAACGGTCTCGCCAAGGTAACCAACCGATCGATCCTTGATGGGCTTAAGAAAAGAACCTTGAGAGCCTGATCAAGATGGGTCGACGAGCTACCGAGTATCCTATGGTCTCTGCGAACCACCCCGAAAACTGCTTCGGGCGAATCTCCGTACAGTCTGGCATTCGGCACGGAAGCGGTTCTACCAGCCGAGGTGATCATCCCGACTCCCCGGGTGGAAGCCTTTGAAGAACCGACGTCGACCGAGGGAGTTCGAGCCGGGTTAGACCTGCTCGAAGAACGCAGAGCCGACGCTCACCTAAAAACCTTGTCCTACAACCGAAGCGTCGCCAGAAATTACAACAAAAGAGTTCGCCCTCGACCCCTCGGGTTGGGAGACTTAGTATTACGTAAGGCTGAGGTAAGTGACCCAGTCAGCTCGAGAGGCAAACTCACGCCTAAGTGGGAAGGGCCTTACCGCATCATCAAGGTCATTCGACCGGGTACGTTCCAACTTACGACAATGTCGGGACAACATGTGCCGAGGACCTGGAATGCCCAGAACCTCAAGAAATACTTTGTGTAAAGTTTTCATGACGAAATCAAAGACTAGCAGAAAGGTGAATATTTGATTACTGAAATTTCAAATACAAAATTCATCCTTGAAAAAGGGGAAGGTACACATAGTCAAAAGAAAACAGACAAAAAACAAAATATCCCTTAAGAGCTCGCCCCCTCTAGGCTATCATCAAAGGGGATCTCCTCAGGCATATTCACCTCCAGATCCTCGGGACGGGAGGTGAATGGGTTCTCCTCGATCGCGGAACCCGGAGGGCACGCTCGAAAGCGAGCCAAGGCTACCTTGTATCCATATTCATAGGATACTCAGCCCGTCCGGTCCAAACCGAGAAGAAACCCCTCGGACTTTTTGTAGCATTCGATCGCCTCCCGCTCCCTTTCTGGTCTGAGACGTTCTTCCTCGGCAAGCACTTCCGAGGAAGCTTTGGCTTCGGCCTCCTTCGAAGCCAGCTTCGCAGCTAGGTCGGAGGCCTCCGTCTTGCGAAGGCGATTCTCCAGCTTCTCCTTCCGCAACAATTTCTGCAGGTTGGCGGAGGATGAGGTCGCGGCCTCGAGCTCGGCGTTAAGACGAGCCACCTCCGCGTCCAAGTCGGTCGCCCGTTTCTCAGTCGCTGCGACCACCTCGGGGCCGGAGCCGACTCGGACTTCATCTAGCTGGCGGCGCAATTCGGAATTGCGCTCGCAGAGACCGCCAATGATCCGACCGGCATCGCGCGTCCGGTCGATTAAAGCGGTGGTATAATGGAGGTTCTGCACAAGACAACACGGTAAAAACAACACCAAGAAGAAATTAATGAAGGGTATCAGGGACGGCGCTTACCCACATCACCGACTTGGCTGACTTGGCGATTAGAGCCTCCGAGGGGAGCGTGTACAAATCCCGAGCTATATCAGGATGAAGCGCCCCCCGGAGGTATGAGGCCGATGGGTTACCCCCAACCCATACCTTGTCCCCGCGCGACAACCCTCCCCAGCGGGCGACTAAAGGGTCTCTCGCCTCCCCCGGTGGGACCTCTCCCATCACCCGAGCAAGAAAGGGCTCCTCCTTGTCCGGCGGGATCCGGCATAAGTCTCTTACGGCCGGCGGGTGGAGGTTCTTCTCGGTTGTCGCCTGACTGGGCCCGGCCCCCTCTTGCAGAATGGGCACTCTTGGGCAATCGGTCTGCTCGCCGGTCGCGTCCTCAGGACGGGAAGCTGGCGCCTCGGGGCCCTAGGCACCCATGACCTTGGACTTTTTCTTCAGCCGTCCCTTCTCAACCACCAGTGGGGAATCTCTCTCCCCTCGCTTTGGGATGGGTGATGGACGTGGGGACGAACCTGCCGAAGTCCGCCCACCCTGAAGCACCCGCAAGTTCACCATTTCTGCGAGGAATGAGGAACCGGACGAAGTTAGATAAATGTTGTGAATACATATGTAATGAATGAGGCAGACCTACCCCGAGAGCTCGAGCTGAGTCCCGCTTCGGCCAGTCATCGTTCTGACATATTGCGGATGGCCTGAGAGGAGGGAAGAATTCCCCTCAGTCTCTCCAAGTATTGACGCTCTTCGGCGTTCAATTTCAGGGTCGTATTATCAATGGCCCTTGTGGACCACCGAACTCTAAAACCCCAATCCTTTTCACAACGGACATAGAAGAAGCGTCTCTTCCATCCTTTATTGTTTGTAGGGGCTCCGCTGACTCGGAATCTTGGCCGAGCGGCTAAAAAATATCCCCCCGACCCCTTGAAGAGGAGAAAACACGAGAGGAAAAGGTTTCGGGTCGGGGTGATGTCGGCGTAATGACATTCCCCCAAAAAGGCCACGAGATAGCGCCAAGAGTTGGGCGTCACCTGCGACGGCGAGATTCGCCACAAAGAAAGGCAAGAAACTATGACAGGGTGTAGAGGGAGATGCAGACCTGCCTCGAGTGCATCAAGAGTCAAGGCGAAGCCCCTGCGGATGGGATCATAGGCCCACTGCCCCACCTCAAGGGCTACGAGGATGTAATCCTCCGGGATGCTATAGCGCTTCCGGAGGATCCCTAAGGAGGAACCACTAAGGGTGGAATCTTCATCATGCGGCCACATTAGGGCCTCTAGCGCACGCGCCACCTCCTCATCAGAAGAACGGTTTGAAGGCGGAGAAGGTGGAAGGTTCGGAGCATGAGCGGAGACGGAAGGGGAAGAAGAGGAAGAAGCAGAAGAGGAAGAAGTGGAGGAGGAAGAAGCGGGAGAGGAAGTCATTCTTTACTGACCTACGGCGAAAAAGTCGACTGAAGGGTGGCGAGGGATGCCGAGGCCAAGGAAGAAGGTTTGGAAGAAGGACACGGCAGGACTCGAGGCAGAGAACTCCATTGATAAAAAGTTGTAGAGTGTCGCAACAAACGCTATTTAAAGACGGAAAGGCTTCGCCCTTTCGTCTCCCGAAGTAGGCGACAGCATATCACCATGCGTACCTCCCACCTACATCATCTCGGGCAGTCCAAACGACGACACGATATTAATAGGGACGTGATGTGTCGGCCACCCAAGCGGGTAACTTGGGCGGCACGCCAGCGCCCCCTTGATTCCCATGACTGCCCTCGTGTGAACAATTTTCAAAACGGCACCTGGGCCGCGGGACTCTCGGCTGCCCTCTTATCCTAGAGTGGCTGCCCAGTTCCATGGGTCTTGAGCGGCGGCTCGGTCTTCTCGGTCTAGAGCGGCTGCTCGACCATTTCTATTCTGGGTGCCGGCTCGGTCCCCTGGGTTTTGAGCGGCTGCTCGACCATTTCTATTCCGGGGCGGCTCGGTCCCTTGGGTCTTGAGTGGCGGCTCGACCATTTATACCCTGAGCGGCGGCTCGGTCTTCTCGGTCTTGAGCGGCTGCTCGACCATTTCTATTCCGGGCGGCGGCTCGGTCCCCTGGGTTTTGAGCGGCTGCTCGACCATTTCTATTCCGGGCGGCGGCTCGGTCCCCTGGGTCTTGAGCGGCGGCTCAACCATTTATACCCCGAGCGGCGGCTCGGTCTTCTCGGTCTTGAGCGACGGCTCGACCATCTATATCCCGAGCGGCGGTTCGGTCTTCTCGGTCTTGAGCGGCGCTCGACCATTTCTATTCCGGGCGGCGGCTCGGTCCCTTGGGTCTTGAGCGGCGGCTCGATCATTTATACCCCGAGCGGCGGCTCGGTCTTCTTAGTCTTGAGCGGCGGCTCGACCATTTATACCCCGAGCGGCGACTCGGTCTTCTCGGTCTTGAGCGACGGCTTGACCATTTATACCCCGAGCGGCGGCTCGGTCTTCTCGGTCTTGTGCGGCGGCTCGACCATTTACACCCCGAGCGGCGCTCGGTCTTCTCGGTCTTGAGCGGTGGCTCGACCATTTATACCCCGAGCGACGGCTCGGTCTTCTCGGTCTTGAGCGACGGCTCGACCATTTACACCCTGAGCGGCGGCTCAGTCTTCTCGGTCTTGAGCGGCGGCCCGACCATTTATACCCCGAGCGGTGTCTCGGTCTTCTCGATCTTGAGCGACTGCTCGACCATTTCTATTCCGGGCAGCGGCTCGGTCCCCTGGGTTTTGAGCGACTGCTCGACCATTTCTATCCCGAGCGGTGGCTCGGTCCCCTGGGTCTTGAGCGGCAGCTCAACCATTCATATTCTGGGCGACGGTTTGTTCACCCAGCTGTTAGGACTCTAGCTATGAGAGTCCTAATTTAGTTTCATTGATAAGGGCATTCATGTAAATCCTATCTAGCCGACCCTTATTAAAGAGGTGAAGAGGCCGGCTAGGTTAGGGTTAGGTTACTTCTTAGGAAATGAGTCCTATTAGAGAAAGAATCTTATTAGAAGTAGGAGTTCTATTAGGAAAAGAGTCCTATTAGAAGTAGGAGTCCTATTAGGAAAAAAGTCCTATTAGAAGTAGGAGTCCTATTAGAAGTAGGAGTCATATTAGGAAAAGAGTCCTATTAGATGATGAGTCCTATTAGGAAAAGAGTCCTATTAGAAGTAGAAGTCCTATTAGGAAAAGAGTCCTATTAGAAGTAGAAGTCCTATTAGGAAAAAAGTCCTATTAGAATTAGGAATCCTACTAGAGAAGGAGTCCTAATTAGAAGTTGGTTAGAAGTAAGAGTCTTGAGTAAGAGTCCTATTAGGAGTTGGGGCTTAGAAGCCCTATAAATAACCATGTATTCATCCTCTTTTAATCAATGAATAGATCAATCCTTTAGCAGCCTTTGTGCAGCAACTTGGAGGAAGGAACCCCTATAGAGTTTCAAGGAAGCCGATCCCCTATAGAGATCAACCCCAAGCTTAGAATCCGTGGAGGGTTCTAACACTTGGTATCAGAGCAGCGTTCTTGGCGTCTCGCTACCCTTCCACAGCCATCCACCAGCCCTCCACAACCGCGCAAAGTAATTCCCACAATTGCTTAGAAGATCATCGCTGAATTTCGCCGTCATCTCCACCACCGTAGATCATCCTTTGATCTTCCCGTGAATTGCAACAGGTTCTGGTTATCTACCCTACTGCTGCTACAATTTAGTTATCCTTATTCAAAAAATCCAAAAAAATTCGTTCCTATAATTGCTGCATAAACTTTTCGTCGTAAAGTTTTCATCTCTACAACGAAAGTCGCACTGCAGAATTTCAACCACATAGCACTGCCTTTTTGATCTTGCTACTGCATTTTTTCTATCCAAATATCTATGAAATTTTTATGGCGGCTTTGACACTTCCTAACAGTGGTTTTCCCTTTGATTTTATCGAAAAATTCTTAATAAAAACCACTTATCTTTTACGTCCAATCTGCTGCACTTTAGACGTAAAAATCTGCTATAATACCTCTCTGTGATTCTCAATTTTGCCAAACCTCTTGCTGTCGTTTCTTCCTACGAAATTTTTTATAGTATTACCTCTTCCTTATCAGTAGATCCCCTTTGAGTTTTACTTGAATCTCTTTTGAAAATTTCTGGAAAAATTACATCTTTACTGCTGGAATTTTTTTCGGCGAAAAATCTGGTATTGCACCTTGGTCCTTTTTTCTTCTTCGTAACCTACCAAACCCTAGCCACCTTGCTGCCACAAACCAAGACATTATTAGGGCATCCATCTAGCCTCAAGATGCAGCCATCATAACCTAGTTTCATAACCCTAACAGCATAAAAAACCACAGCCCAAAATAGTAAACCATTATAGCTGAACCCTTCAATCACTAATCTATTGTCCGAACCTTCCACCACCCCATGCCATTAACCCATCAACAGAAAACAGACAAGGGCATCTCTGATCTACAGACATATGCTATGGCTTCCCAAGATCCAATTGATGCCAAATTTGAAGCATGGGAATCTCGGATTGAATCATGGCTTGAATCGCGTTTGGAAGACAAATTGCGCGCTTTGTTTGCAGAATTTAGAATTGGACAACCATCGAGTCCAACCAAACTGCAGCAAGGAGAGAATTTAGAAAGGACCCCAGAGAAGGAGGGACAACCCTCGAACGTGCTTCAGCCACACATGAGGGTGGACTTCCCATGATGGGAAGAAGGAGACCCAGCGGGGTGGATTTTGCGCGCAGAACGTTACTTTCGCTACTACCGAATGTCGGATAATGCTATTGTGGAGATTACTGTCATCCACCTTGAAGGAGATGCTATTCAATGGTACAATTGGCTGGAATATAATCATAGGGCTCCGACATGGAATCAATTTAAGAATGCACTGCTGAACTGCTTTGACCTACGAGTATGAAAATATCGACGGCCAACTCGCAAAGATTCGACAAACCTCTACGATTCAAGAGTACCAAACCAGGTTTGAGAAGCTATCTTACCTTGCTTGTGATTGGACTGACTGTCAATTGTTAGAAACATTTATCGAAGGACTCAAGCCAGAGATAAAAGGGGAAGTTAAGGCACGCACGACCTGCATCAGTAATGGCTGTGATTTCTTTTGCCCGAATACAAGAAGAACGACTCAACCAAGATTCTCGAGGATTGGAACCACTCTTAGAACCTCAACATATAAACCCCCTTCTGCTCCCAGCCATCCTTCGCTGCCCAAAAAATTGACAAGAGAAGAACTACGTGATCGATCAGCAAAGGGTCTTTGTTGGCGACGAGCCATGGAACCGTGATCATCGCTTCAAAAGGGGCCGCCTCCTATTGATTGAACCTCTTGAAGACATGAAGGAGGAGGTCCAGAAGCATGAGGAAGAGGTCACAGATGATGAACAGCAGCCAATTGATATTATGATGCATGCCCTTGCCGGTTATGCGAACCCGCAAACAATGAAAGTGGGAGGATTTCTGAAGCAACAACCAATCACTGTTCTTATTGACACCGGGAGCACTAATAATTTTATGAACAGCAAGGTTACTGTCTGGATGGCCTTACCTATTGAGAATTGCAGCAGGTTCAATGTTAAATTCGCAGATGGATGAATTTTGAAGTGTGATCGTAAGTGCCCACAAGTGAAACTGTTGCTGCAGGACCAAGAGATAATTGCATATTTTTTCCTCCTCTCTCTTGATGATTATGAGGCCATGCTTGGCATTGAATGGTTGACGATATTAGGTGATGTTTCTTGGAATTTTTTAAAATTAATTATGAAATTTTACAGTAAGGGGAAATAGGTGATACTGTACGGGAAACGTGGGGGCGACGTAACGATAATTTGCACACAACGAATGGAGAAAGTTGTGCACAAAGCATGCAGCGGCTTTTTGGTACAACTTAAGCAGCAAAAATGGGTAACAAAGCTTCTTGGATATGATTATGAAATAACTTACAAAAAAGGGAAAGATAATGTTGTTGCAGATACGCTTTCACGGCTACCCGAGCAAGCTGAATTTTTGGCTATTTCACTTCCGACCAGCGACTTCCTTGAGGATATTAGGAGGGAATGGCAAGATAATCTGGAAATGAGTAAAATCATAAAAAAATTAAAGGAAGCATCAAGCTCTATGGCTCATTACAGTTGGGACTCAAAGGACTTGCGATATAAAGGACGCATTGTGCTTGTGCCAAATTCTACTTGCATAAAGACCATCCTTCAAGAGATACATTCCACACCTGCAGCCGGGCACTCCGGGTTCCTTAGAACCTATAAAAGAATTAAGCAAAATTTTTATTGGATAGGGATGAAAAATATTATTGCTGAATTTGTAGCACAATGTGATATATGTCAACGACACAAAGGTGAGACAGTGGCAAGTCCTAGAAAGTTACAACCTCTACCCATCCCAGAATCAATATAGACTGATATATCAATGGATTTCATCGAAGGGCTTCCCTCATCACAAGGAAAAGGTATAATTTTTGTCGTGGTTGATCGTCTTACAAAGTATGCTCACTATTGTGCCATCCATAATCCCTACACTGCTTCTAGTATTGCTCGAATCTTTATGGAGAATATTGTAAAATTACATGGGATGCTGAGATCTATTGTAAGTGATCGTGATAGGGTCTTCATGAGTAAATTTTGGATAGAGTTATTCCAGATGCAAGGCACTAAATTAAAGATGAGTACGACATATCACCCACAGACCGACGGCCAAACTGAAGTGGTGAACAGGTGTTTGGAGACATACCTTAGATGTTTCACCAGTGACCGACCAAAAGAATGGACAAAGTGGCTTCCCTGGGCCGAGTGGTGGTATAATACAACTTATCATTCCTCCACAAAATGTACTCCCTATGAGACCATGTATGGCCGAACCCCCCCTGTAATTCCAAAATATGTGTTGGGCACCTCTAAAGTAGAACAAGTAGACAGGGAACTACAAGATAGAGACAAAATGCTGAAGTTGCTAAAAGATAATCTCACTGCAAAGACAAGCAAGGATGAAACAAAGACAATATGATCAACACAAAGGCGAAAGAGAATTTTCAAGAGGAGATTGGGTCTTCCTACGGCTCCAGCCATACAAACAAACATCAATCCAAACCAGAGCATCTATGAAGCTTTCACCTCAGTTCTATGGACCCTACCAGATTTTGGAGCGCATCGGAGCAGTAGCATACATATTGGACTTACTCGCCAGCTCCCGAATCCATCAAGTCTTCCATGTATCATATTTGAAGCTCAAGTTGGGATAACACGAGACAGCCCAAAGCCATCTACCAAATATAACTACCCAAGGAGAGCTCTAGACCCAACCAAGTGCCATTATTGATCGACGAATTATGACTCGACGACGACGACCTGCTACTGAAGTACAGTGGGCAAACCTACTAGCAGAAGATGCCACTTGGGAGAACTACGACGACTTGAAGATCAAATTCCCAGAATTCATGGAACGTCAGCCTCGAGGACAAGGCTGATTTGAAGAGGGCGGGTCTGTTAGGACTCTAGCTATGAGAGTCCTAATTTAGTTTCATTGATAAGGGTATTTATGTAAATCCTATCTAGCCGACCCTTATTAAAGAGGTGAAGAGGCCGGCTAGGTTAGGGTTAGGTTACTTCTTAGGAAAGGAGTCCTATTAGAGAAAGAATCCTATTAGAAGTAGGAGTTCTATTAGGAAAAGAGTCCTATTAGAAATAGGAGTCCTATTAGGAAAAGAGTCCTATTAGAAGTAGGAGTCCTATTAGGAAAAGAGTCCTATTAGAAGTAGAAGTCCTATTAGGGAAAGAGTCCTATTAGAAGTAGAAGTCCTATTAGGGAAAAAGTCTTATTAGAATTAGAAATCCTACTAGAGAAGGAGTCCTAATTAGAAGTTGGTTAGAAGTAGGAGTCTTGAGTAAGAGTCCTATTAGGAGTTGGGGCTTAGAATAACCATGTATTCATCCTCTTTTAATCAATGAATAGATCAATCCTTTAACAGCCTTTGTGTAGCAACTTGGAGGAAGGAACCCCTATAGAGTTCCAAGGAGGCTGATCCCCTATAGAGATCAACCCCAAGCTTAGAATCCGCGGAGGGTTCTAACACCAGCTCTAAGTCAGGCCGCAATCGTGATTCCCCCGGCCTACCTAAACTGTGGCCGGGATCTGCAGAAGGCGATCTTGGCCCTTAAGGCCAGCCCCGCAGGAGGGGCTTTCTTCTAGGGGGGCAGTGTTATGGGTATTAAATGTGATGTGACGTCGGCTCCTGTGGATCGCGCTTGGGTGACGTCATAGCCCCTCCTGCGTTCAACTGTGACAGGGGTCGACTCTCAGACATCATCTTCCTCTGCCTCTCCCCAGGTCCGTGCGAGGGTCAACCACGGCGTCAGCCTGCGGAGCCAGGTCCGTACGCTACCCTCAGACACAACCAGAAATACATCAATCGCCCGATCTATATAAGCCACAGAATAGTCATGTCGAAAGGGGGGCCTCTCTTTTTCCACTATTTGCTAACTGGTGCACCAAGAAGAACTCTTGAATCCTTATTCTCCTGAGGGGAAAGCTGACTTGAGCGTCGGAGGAGTCGGGCGGAGTATCCTTCGACCCGCCTTTGTGTAGGGATAGGTCCAGACGACGCTCCCGGGAAGCAGAGTCTCTCCCTCTCATCCCTTCCCGACCGGGACACCGTCGGAGAACCACGACCTCGATCGACCTGAACTCAACCGCGATGACCTTGGAATCTCAGAGTCAAAGCCGCCCATTTCTAGGTCACGGTAAAAAGTTATTTACATTAACACAAAGGTTCATAATAGTAATGTTGGCATACTCTTTTTATTTTACGAGCACTCAGAAACCTCACCCAATACAAGTAATCAGACTACAGATGGCAAGCAATAAAAATGCTTCGGGAGCTACACATGGCAAATTGGATTACAAAGAAAAGTGAAACCGGCACCAAATGAGACAATAAACAGTTACTGTAAGGCTTCGAATGACAGCTTTGGAACACTTGAAAAAGTTGCATTTGTAACATTGGATGCTTCCTTGAGAAAAGTTCATGTGTCCCTGGTTGATTTTTTATTTACTTGCTTTCCCTTAGGACACATAGAACTGTTGTTTCCTAGTTGTCTCAGTAAATGTGAAGTTGTCATTTGCTTTCGCAATGAGACTTGATGATTGAGTGCTCTAAGAAGAAATATTACAAGTACAAGCTCTTATTTTGAGTTTTTTGGAACTCGAATATGATTCAATTCTATTGATGTCAATAAATTTTATTTTTGATGCCATTCCAGCAATTATAACTAAAAAATTATAATGTTATCATTTATTTCCTTCTGTTCAATGTGCAAATATATGACTACTAGGTATTAGGAATGAATCTACACAATGTCAAAGAAAATCAAATTTCTTGATTCAAGCTGTTCCATAAATTGAGTCTCAAATTTTTCAACTCAAGTTGTTCCAAGTATATTACAATCAATCTTTTATTGATTTCCCATTTGTTGAAAATTTTTCTTAATTAGTCTAGCCCTAACCAAAAAATAATATCTTCCTTCATACTAAGTGTGCATATATATATATATATATATATATATATATATATATATATATATATATATATATATATATATATATATATATATATATATATATATATATATATATATATATATATATATATATATATGTATATATATATATATATATGTGTGTGTGTGTACATATATATATATATATATATATATATATATATATATATATATATATATATATGTACATATGTATATATGTGTATATATATGTACATATGTATATATGTATATATATATATACATATATATATACATATATACATATGTACATATATATATACATATACATATATATATATATATATATATATGTATATGTATATGTACATGTATATGTATTTGTATATGTGTCTATATATGTATATGTATATATATGTATGTATATGTGTATATATATATATATGTATATATATATATATATATATATAATTGCAGAATGCTTTAAGTGTTTGATAAATAATACATAAAAACTATATTTTAAATATACATTGACGAATGTATTTTTTTATAAAATTATATTCTAAATTATAAAATTAAATATTTTATGATAAATTTATCCTTCTAATAATTTTATTATTTATTTAAAAAATATATTTTTATTCAAATAAAATAAAAATAAATATGTAATCTTATAAAAAAAATTTGGTGGGACGAAATGAATAATAAATAAAAAATATAATCATAAAAATAAATATAAAATAATTCTTAAAATATAAATAAATAAAAGTCAGCTTATTTAAAATATAAATCGTATTAGTTTCTCACTAAATCATTTTTGTAGTTTCATGATTTTAGATAAAGTGACAGGATACTTTTAAATTTAAAAACAATTACATTAGCACCTTGTAAATGTTAAAATATTAATGTTACCATGTGGTAGCATCAATATTTTCAGTACAATATCCAAACCAAATACGATTTGAAAAAAATTTTATCAAATACTAATTCATATTTGAAATATGCATTGGACCTTCAATGCATATGTAAATATGTTGTGAAACGAAAAATTTTGTTGAGAGGGGTAAGAACCCTCTTGTCAAAGTGACTTCAAGGCAAAAGTAGTTAGATGAAAACTTTGAATTTGGACCGAGATAAAATTTATAGTTTATATTCATGCTAAATTTCAGATTGGCATATTCCATATATTGATCTCTCGTTGCAATGTAGACATGCTTCTTAATGATCCAGGTTGTTGTGTGAGCATCTTGACAGCAGCTTACACACTTTAGATTTTTTGCTTAACATGAATCTAAGCGCAGTGTTCAGCTGACTATACATTAGAATCTTAATGGTTGATTACTTGGATACAGTGGAATCAAGCATTAAATTTCATACGTTACACTTGACACTAAAGAGAAGTGGAAATGTTATTGAAACGCAAGGTAAATTTATAGGGAGCTAGAAAAACATAATCAACTATTGAAGTTCTGTTTTAGGCTTCTGTTTTCTTCTATTAGAGAGAAAAAAGAACTAGAAAATGTATTGTATTGCAGCTTGTACCTTCATTGCAATGAAATATGAGCATTAGTTCAGTACAAATCCAATTTGAGCTCATCTTCTTTGACATAAAGAAGGCTAGATGATAAAAAAAATGAATTGCTTCGAATCTTTGCTCTTTTTTTAGGAAACTTTGCTATTCAGATGTTTCGTACCTTAAAAAAAAAATACAAATTTATGTGTTTATGCTTTTCATAACCTTCGGTTTAACTGCTTTCAGTACTGAATTATGAATTACAGATGTTTACTGACTTATGTACGAAAGATAAGAAGATAATTGGTATTTATTATATGTTGAATTCCTAGACAGATAATAAAGAATGGCTTAGATGACAAGATGCAGTTCCCAAACAACAATGGAAGTCATATCCCTCGGAGAACTATGGCAATTGATCCTTGGTCTAATCCAAGGAGGCATCCTTTCAAAAGATCTGCAACGTGTGACTTGTGCTCATTCTGTAACCTCGAATACTTAGAATGCTCCTTCTATGAAGCTTATTGAACTCAAATCACTACTGAACATAGGCAGCATGTGGATACATGTGTTGGTTTGGCAAGTCCTTTAGTCCCACATCTGAAAATCAGATTTACTATCCCCTATTGATGCTATAAAATCAGATTTAATTTCATTAAGTCCATATTAAATATTTTGGACTTTTCTTGTTTAGTAGTTTCAGGTGCTTTATGACCTAGGAATAATTTCCTAAGGCATTTGTAATTATCTATTTTATAAGAGATTTGCTCCTCCTTCGTTCGTGGACGTAGGTCAATTGATCGAAACATGTAAATTCGGTATCCCTGTTTCTTTTATTCTTTTCTATTTATTGTCTTTATTGGGTTGCCAAATTACCCTATGGTAATTTCCTGGAGCAGCTCTAACAAACTGGTATCAGAGCTTGATTTTGGGATCTTTTGGCAACAATGACAATAACAAAGATTATTATCGAGAAATTCGACAAAAATGTCAACTTCGGCATGTGGCAGCTCAAGATGGAGGCTATTCTGGTTCAAGACGGAGTTGATTTGACACTACAGGGAGCTGAGAAAATTTCAGATGGCAGTCAGAAGAAGATTTTGCAGGTATGGATAAGAAGGCTCGATCTAGCATTATTCTAAATCTTTCTGACGAGGTTTTACGGGAGGTAGCTATGGAGACTACGGCTAAGAGCATGTGGGACAAGCTTAAAGCCTTGTATATGAAGAAGACAGAGGAGAATCGTCTTTACTTAAAGCAGAATTTATATATGCTTCGGATGATTGAAGGTACATCTATACTCTCACATCTTGATAAATTTGATTCATTAGTTATGGATTTGGAGAATATAGATGCAAAGATTGATGATGAGGATAAGGCCCTATTACTTTTGTGTTCTCTTCCCCAATCCTTCAAGTATTTTCATGATACTATGATTTATGGAAAAGAAACAATTTCATATCAGGAAATTAAATCTGCATTAAAATCTAAGGAGCAGATTGATAGGGATATCACTAGGGAAAATAGAGGAAATCAGGCCGAGGGTCTAGGTATCAAGGGTAGAACTAATAAAAGAGAATTTGACAATAGTAGATCTAAATCTAGATCTAAATCCAGACATAAAAATTTAGAATGCAGATATTGTCATAAAATGGGGCACATTAAGGCTGATTGCTTTAAATTAAAAAATAAATTAAAGTAAAAGGAAAAATCTATTGAGAAAACTACTGAGTCCGCTGAAGCTAGTGTTGCAGTTGATGAGAATTTTAGAAATATTTTTTTTGCTATTGATGACAGGACAAGGTATAAAAATGAATGAATTTTAGATTCGGGTTGTTCTTATCACATGTGTCCCAATAGAGATTTATTTTCTACATATGAATCTTGTAATGGTGGAATTGTTTTGATGGGTAATAATGCTGCGTGTGATGTTATTGGTAAAGGCACAATCCGAATTAAAATGCATGATGGTATTGTGAGGATGCTCACTAATGTTAGACACATTGCTGATTTGAAAAAGAATCTCATCTCTTTAGGCACCCTAGAGGCTCTTGGGTGTAAATACCCAATTGAAGGTGGAGTTATGAAAGTTTTCAGAAATGCCCTCATTGTTATGAAAGCTTGTAGGTCTGGTAGCTTGTATATTTTGCAGGGAACTCATCATCACAGGGCTCGATTCTGATCTCGTCATCATCATTGTCTAATTCTGAAAAAGGTTTAAGCATATTAAACAAAAGGGGTCTTCTTTGCAGATAGAATACTGGGCCATTGGATTTCTATGAACACTGCATTTTTGGAAAGCAGAAAAGAGTCAGCTTCAATTCTCCCGAGTCTACTAGTGAAGGTGATCCAGAGAAAGAGCAATATTTCATAGCCAAGGATAGACCACGAAGAGATATTCGACCATCACAAAGATATGCAAATTTGGTTGCATATGCTTTGTCTGTTGCAGAAGAAACAGGTGGAGTTATTGAGCCTACTACCTACTCAGATACAATTTCTTGTGATGATTGCGCTAAGTGGTTGATTATGATGCTTACGAAGCTTCTTCCAGTTCACAAGTTTAAGCAGTGCTTGGACTTTGTTGGTATTCATTGTTGATGATTGCCCGTTGGGGCTTTTGGGAAGAAGGTGGAGCAAGTTCTACTAAATTGTCAATGTTGGAACATGCCAAGGTGGAGATTTGTTGGTTTGGCAAGTCCTTTAATCCCACATCTGGAAAATTAGATTTACTGTCCCCTATTGATGCTATAAAAAGGGGTCTAAGCTTTCTAGTTAGATGCACCACAGGCACCACAAGAAAAGCCGCTTTGGATTTAATTTTATTAAGTCCATATTAAATATTTTGGGCTTTTCTTATTTAGTAGTTTCAGGTGCTTTATGGCCTAGGAATAATTTTCTAAGGCATTTGTAATTGTCTCTTTTATAAGAGATTTGCTCCTCCTTCATTCGTGGACGTAGGTCAATTGATCGAACCACGTAAATTCGATGTCTCTATTTCTTTCATTCTTTTCTGTTTATTGTCTTTATTGGGTTGCCAAATTACCCTATGGTAATTTCCTAGGGCCAGCTCTAACAACATGTTACGGAGATATTTACTGCCATGAAACATCATAGATGTTGCTTATTTCTTGATGAACTTCACAGATTTTGAGAGCCTGATGGCTCTTGGCTTTATCATACTGGACATGGACTTCTAAGAGGTGTTTGAAGTGACTAGAGGCAGCACAAGATCAACATGGATGGATCTCCTCAACTTCAGGCATCTAACTGGATCTCTCAACTGCCTCTCCTACATTAATCTTTTCAAGGGCCGTCAATGGTCTATATATATATATATATATATATATATATATATATATATATGTATGTATGTATATATATATATATATAGTTATTATGGGAGGGTATTTAACTGTTCTCTCATGGACATTCACATCGTGAATCAAGTGATAGGATCTTAGCAGGATTGGATTCTACTCAACCATATAGCAGTTAATAAAAACCTTGTGAGAGTGTAATAAACTCCACCTAGCCACCTCTATCCTATAAAAAAAAGAAGTTAGAGTTTATATTTGGGTCTTTGGGTTTCTTAGCCATCGTCGCCCTTGTTACTGAGTCGGCCCGCTAAGGTTGAGGGCAAATTGGGTAGTTCACTTAGGAAGCAGCCCCTAGGGCTACGGTTTGGAGCTTTATATAAACATGTAGCCTCCATATCTTGAGAATAAGAAGAATCATCTATAATTGCAGCCACCAGACTATTTGGAGGGTGGAACCCCTATAGTGTTCCAAGGGTTGATCCCCCTCAAAAATCAATCTACATAGAATTCCTCTAGGGTTCTATCATCTGATATCAGAGCAACGATCTTGTTGCTTTTGCTGCCATCGCCGCCCACCATCAACCAAGCAATTCCCACAATTGCTCTTGACGTCGCTATCTCCACCTTCATCTTCTGCCGTAGATCAAATCAATATACTATCGTCGCTTCCAATTGCATCAGAGATCTGGTATTCTCCTATCACTAATATCTTTTGCTACTGTAATTTGCAATTCAAAATACCAAAAAAAAAAGATCTTACTATCAATCCCTTGTTGCGAATTCCTTTTGTCGCAAAAGTTATCATCTTTGCGAACGAAGGATTGTTTCAGAAAATTTCAACCGTATATTGCTGCCTTTAAACTGATCTATTAGTATCCTTTTTGAACGAAATTTCTTGAGTACCTCATAGATCATTTTGGCTTTTATCTGGGATTGATCTATCATGGAATTCATCTCTGAAACATTACTGTGTTGTTGCAAGTTTTCATCACAAACCGTTAAATTTTTTTCGATGAGAATTCTGCTATCGCAACTTACACTGAATTTTTTTACTATTATGCTGCCAAAATCTTCTTGATCCAAGTTGTCATCCTTGCTGTTATTTAAACTAAGATTCTGCTGTCAAATCCCCTTCTCAAATTTTTGGGTTCTCGTTAGAAATTTATTCGAGAAACCATTGTTTCTTCGATGATAATTCTGCTCTTACGAGACAGCGCATATCGACAGCAACTTCCACTGAATTCTATCAAATCTCTACTGCCATCTACCATAGATCAAAAATCCTCTTCCTTAACCTTCATCCACTACCATCTCAGCCCAAAACTCCATCAAATTATAGCCCCAATCCGCACCCAAAATAGCCATAAAATAAGCCTAAATCGCAGCCTACATCCACCAATCCACAAACCCTTTCAGCCACTACTTCCCTCAAATAATATATGCCTTTAACTCGACAACAAAAGAGAGATCTTAATATTACAGATCTGGAGGCATATACTATGGCATCTGAGGAGGCAATCAATGCTAAGTTTGAAGCTTTCAAGATGCGGATGGAGGAGAAGATTCGGACCCTCTTTGTCGAACTCAGTTTGGGTCAACTAGCGAGCCCAAAGAAATCACATCAAGGAGAGAGCTCTGATCGAAGAGATAACTTCCAGGAGAGGAGAAGCTCTATGACTGATCCCTACTACCCACATATGAGGATGGACTTCCCTAGATGGGAAGAAGAAGACCCGATTGGGTGGATCTCATGTGCGGAGTGATATTTTCGGTACCACAAAACCACGGACACATCTATGATGGAAATTACAGCTATACATCTTGAAGGGGATGCCATATAATGGTTTGATTGGTTTGAACACACTCATGGAGTCCTCTCATGGTGACAATTCAAAGAAGGACTGCTGATCCACTTCGGACCAACCGATTATGAGAACATCGACAGACAACTAGCGAAGATCCGACAAACCTCCACCAATCAAGAGTATCAAACTAGGTTTGAACGGTTATCTAATCAAACTCATGATTGGTCTAAAAAATAGATATTGAGAATGTTTATTGAGGGCTTAAAGCCAGAAATCTGGGGAGAAGTTAAAGCGTGACAACCGTACACGCTTATGGCAGCCATCTCTTTCACACGATTTCAAGAGGAGCGATTGAACCATGAAGCCCAGAGGACTAGGGTTGCTCCTCGACCAATAGTACCAAAGCCCTCAGCCCCCTTACTGTCAGCCAAGCTCGTGCACCAAAAAAGTTGACAAGAGAAGAGCTTCGGGAGAGATCTACAAAGGGGTTATGTTGGCATTGCGATGAGCCATGGAGCTACGAGCATTGCTGTAAAAAGGGAAGAATTCTTGTAATCGAACTAGTGGAAGAATAGGTCATTGAATAGCCAGAAGAGAGCCTTGAACATAAGGAAGGAGATGCGGAAGAAGAGCCATAATCGACCGACTTTATGGTACACGTTGTCACAGACTTAGCTAGTTTTGCCTAAGCCGTGTGGCACCATTGCATGTCAGTCCGTAAAGGTCAGCCTCCCCGAAGTCTCCTACGATCCCTTAGGACTTGCAAAAGAGAAGACGGGAGGGAGAAAGCACTTCACATGGGATCTATAAGCTACCCTTTTAGCTAACACTTTAGAGCCAATACAAATTCCAACCATATACATCACAAGCTTGGAACGGTTGCACAACAAAGGTATAAAATCGGTCCACTACAGATCAAAATATAGTACAAGTGTCCATATGACATCATCATTATGTACAAGCCTGAAACAGCCACCAAACTCATTAAAATCAGGCTGTTTAGCCTTTGGCCAGCCCTTTACATTCTTTGCAAAGTTAGAACAAACCGAAAAGACACGGACATGCATAAGCATTACACCGAACAAGCCATTTACAATTTGTCTGTGATATTCTCACCCACTTATTCCTTCGACGTCCTCATCGAAGCCTTCGTTGACGTTGCAACTCCTTGCCTTTACTGGATCTTTAATCTTTTGCTCCTGCTACAATGCGCCCCTTGACTCCCAGTTGTTCTCTGCTTGTTGTTGTTGAGTCGTCGAACTTTAATCCGTCATGCTGCTTCAACTCGCCAATAACTTTGACTCTGGTGTGGGGTTGGTAGAGTTATATTGATCCTTACTTATTCTTGTGGATTCATCTAATAAAGGAAAATACCATCTTTGATATACGCTAGTCTTCAAATTCTTCTTATCTCTTGAACTGGATAGATACTTGTTGGAGCTTTAACGAGCATCACCTCACAACCTTTGAAGTTTTCAGGTCCTTCCTCCATAAAATTTTCCCATCGAATCTTCTTCCACCTAGTTGTCTCGTCCAAGTAGGTTCGCATCACTTCCGCTTTCGATTAGCATTCAGTTAGGAAATGAAGTGGACAATCTACTCTCAATAGCACTGATCACCATTGGTGAGGACTTAACAATTGTTGTCTTCCATTAGTCTTTTCGGAGGGTCTTTGAATCTGTGCAGAGCTCCTCTGCTGGATAACTAAGAGAGCTGGGGTACTCGGTTTCACCCATTCTCATAAGAGTTGAGAAGGCAAAGGTTACTTGACTTTGCTTACCTCCTCGAGGTTGTACTTCATGCGTCGAGCTGGTTACTAGACTTCGCTGCTCTTAGCTCACACTTCTGAAGCACTTGAAGTGTTTGCAATCCTTACGCTGAGTCAGCTACTGTGATTTACCTTCTCAATGCCATTGAACTTCTAGAATGCAAGAAGTTATCACTTCAACTTGGAGCAAGTCTCTGATAGATTTGGTCGCCTCTAGGATTGTATTGCTTTCTCCATCATTCCTGCTGCCTACTCCTCTGAGTTGCAAAGGTACAGCACTGCATACTGCCTGCTTCGTTCCTTGGTCCTGCACTCTTGTATCGACCTGAAGTCCTTCACTTACGGCAATCTCGATAAGAAGTCCATTGACATCGGTCTTATGAAGTTTTCTAGCCTATGCCCTTTAGTCTTGTCATGGTACATGAAGTTTGCCAATGCATTCTCCTCTTCCATGGCCCATATCATGACCAAGCGCTCTCCCTCTATGAGAGCAAGGGATCGATGATTCCTCGGAAGTCTCACCTTTATAGTACCATGGCACTGCAATGCCCATGGCACTACTATCCGTTGTCTCGCATCTGCATCCCTTCTTCATGATTGGTAGATCCACCACTGTGGCACTACAACACTCCTCTGAGTCTACCTTTATTCTAACCGATGTTTGGTTTTGGGTAGCTAAGTCCCTCTGGACTCATCATTGCTTCTATGCCCTTTTTCGACCACCTACTTCAACACCTCTGTGTTCTTTGAGCAGTTCCTCTTGGTCGATGGAAAGACAGACTGCAACTCTCATATATAGCCTCTACCATCATGTTGCAGGGCTTGCACCACTTCTGTTCTCTTTAGCTTTATTGGTCGCAACGTTCGCTTACTCGGCCTTATCCTTTGACTTATCGGGCTCCCTTAAGTGAATGTGAGCTCGGAACTAGTCCAACTCTTCAGCCGCTTCGATCATACCTCTGTATGATCTAGTCCCCCCATGGGACTCACTAGTACTTGCATCTGAACTTCTTCCTCGATAGTGCACAGCCCCCATATGCTGATTCCCAAGGCTTCCATTCAATGCAGCATTCGATGCATGCACGGAAGACCCGCCTCTGCAGTACCATGGCATTCACTGCTTGAATCCATAGCTCTTCTTACTATTGTGTTGTTCACTGAAGTGGAGCACCCAGTCGTACTCTCGATCATATCTCTGTATGACCTAATCCCCCCATGGGACTCACTGTATGTGTCGCCTTACCACGAAACATTCCATCACGATCCATTGCATCATGTCGCTTCCTAGTGATATCTCCTTGCATTCTGATCCCTGTGATATGAACTCAAACTGCGATATCTCCATGTGTGGACTCTGCCAACACATCGCAGGGCCTTTGCCATATTCGATTCTGTTCGCTCCTTTGGCAATCGACCTTCATCCACCTACTCTCGGGCCACACTCAGACGAAGCCTAGCTCTAGGATAGTCTGTCGCCTGGCAGCTCCTCTGAAGTCCCCTAATTTCGTTGAAATTGGTGCATCATTGTCTGGATCCTGGACTTATGCCCCTACCAGCACAATCTTCGATGTGCACCGCTTTCCTCCTGGCAACTCGAATAGCAACACTGTGGTATATTCTTCAAGAGTACCTGCCTCTGCATCCTCTTGCCCCGTGCCAAGGCCTTCTAACAGCAACTTTGCCTCTGTAAGCTGCGTCGCCTTAGTTTCTCCGTTAAATGCTTCACCGAGATCAAGTGTATGTGCCTTGAAGCTCCCTTCATCTTTGTCACCATACAAGATAATTCTGCTCCATCAGAATAAAGAACCCATGGAACAATATGATCCTACTCTTGTCTTTGTAAGAGTCCATGCCCTTCACCTCTGTCTAAGGAAAGCTCCAAGCCTCTGCTCCATGTTCTATCTTCTATGTCAACTCACTTCATGCGGCTTGGGTACACCACCAAGTTACTCCCAAGTTACTCCATTTCTCGATTTACATTGCGTTAATGATAGTCCTCACGCCTACCATTCCATGGGTCAGCCCTCTGTTGAGTCCGATCTCTCTATCGACTCCAAGTGTGCCTTCACTTTGTGTTGCCTTGGGTCGCTCCCCCACTTGATCTCGCTATGTGTCTATCAACGCATTGCCACTTGCGAGATCATGTAATGACTCCTCATCACTCGCTCGATCCATCGAGCTTTGTCTTATGGTACTCCTCAATCGGTGCAGTTCATTGCACATGAATCTCCCTATGGAGAACCAGGACTTATCCCTCCTGGATATCTGCCCTGTTGGAGCAACTTCTCTCTTTGTTTCCTTCCCTCTGGAAGGTTTGGAGACCACCATCCCCTTGGACCACTCCGTCTTTGTTGAACAAACCGTGCATTATTCTGCCTCTGCAAACGCGCTTACTAGATTGTGACTCTTCGCCAATACAGCTCCTACTGCACCCCTCTAGGTCTAGCAACATGTTGAACCTACTGCACACTTCAGCCTCTTATGAAAGTATCCTGCACATGCCGAAGAGAATGTTTCAATGCTCCATGGCACCGACCTTTGGCCGCCTTGGTATAGCTACGGACAGTCCATCGTCCGCATGCAAGCCCTTTCATGAGTATCGAATTTCTTGAGTTTGCAACTCCCCTCACCTCTATGAGCTTTGCATAACTCTTTCGATCATTGAACAACCCCCTCCACCTTGCACGGTCTAATCCTTTGCCAAGCACCCCACTTGCCTCGAGCACCGTCAAGTTTGGGTGCCAACATCGAGCCACTACTTGAACTCAGCCATCTCAACCTTTGTACGCTATACAATTCTTCTCAGCTTGTTTGTCCTCGTGGTGCCTCTTTGCGCGAAAGATTGGCCATTCTTGTGAATGCCATTCTCGGATGCTTGTTCCTCTAAGCGACTCCTTCCTTTACAACTCCATTTCCGTTTTCCAAACGGTTGCGCATGTTGGCTGCCCTCAATGTAACCCCGCTAGGTCCCCCACGTTTGCATGCTAAGTGTTTCTAAGTGGGCTTGTCCTGCTCTGATACCATCTATCACAGACTTAGCTGGTTTTGCCTAAGTGGTGCGGCACCATTGCGTGTTAGTCCGCAAAGGTCAGCCTTCCCGAAGCCTCCTATATCCCTCAGGACTTACAAAAAAGAAGATAGGACAGAGAAAACGCTTCACTCGGGATCCATAAGCCACCCTTTTAGCTAACACTTTAGAGCCAATGTAAATTCCAACCATATACATCACAAGCTCAGAATGGTTACACAACAAAGGTATAAAATTGGTCCACTACAGACCGAAATCTAGTACAAGTGTCCATATGACACTATCATTATGTACAAGCCTGAAACGACCACCAAACTCATTCAAATGGGGCTGTTTAGCCTTTGGCCAGCCCTTTATATTTTTTGCAAAGTTAGAATAAATCGAAAAGACACGAACATGCATAAGCATTACACCGAATAAGCCATTTACAATTTATCCGTGACAACACGTTAGCAGGCTAAGGCTACTCAAATCTGCAAACGATAAAAGTTGGAGGCCTTCTCAAACAACAACCGATCACCGTTCTCATCGACACGGGCAGCACAAATAACTTCCTAAATAGTAAGGTCACTGCTCGGATAGCACTCCACATCGAAGGCTATAGCAAGTTCGATGTAAAGGTCACCGACGGTCGAATCTTAAAGTGCGACCAAAGATGCCTACAGGTGAAACTATTATTGCAAGACCAAAAAATTATCGCTGACTTCTTCCTCTTACCAATTAATGATTATGAGGCTATGCTAGGCATAGAATGGCTGACAATGCTAGGTGACGTCTCCTAGAACTTTTTCAAATTAATTATGAAATTCTACTGCAAGGGCAAACAGGTCACCCTACGCGGGAAGCGTGGAAGCAATGTAACCATCGTTTCGACCCAACGAATGGAGAAAGTTTTACACAAGATAAATGGTGGCTTTTTGACGCATCTCCAATAGCAACCAGAGGGGAAGAAAATAGAAATTGAAGATCAAAATCTCACCCAATTGCTTACTGAATTTAATGACTTTTTACTGAACCGCACGGTCATCCTCCTACTCGACAACATGACCACCGAATTCTAATTCTTCCGGGCAAACCACCAGTAAACACTCGGTCATACCGCTATCCTCACCTCCAGAAGAATGAGATTGAGAAGATCGTAAAGGAGATGCTTGCCATTGTGCATGCAGTAACAAAGTGGAGACTCTACCTATCGACCGACGATTTCAGATTAAAACCGACCATAGAAGCCTCAAGTATTTTTTGGAGTAGAAGATATCATCCCCGAAGTAGCAAAAATGAGTAACCAAACTTCTAGGATTTGATTATGAAATTATTTATAAAAAGGGAAAAGAAAATGTTATTGCAGATGTGCTCTCATGACTACTTGAGCAAGCTGAAGTATCAGCCGTCTCTCTTCCTACCACCGGCTTCCTTGAGGACATTAGGGAGGAATGGAAGAAGAACCCAGAGACCAGCAACATCATTAAAAAATTGGAGGAGGATCTAGGCACAATAGCTCACTATACTTGAGATTCGAGAGATCTATGCTACAAAGGTCGTATTGTGCTTACACCCGACTCCCCTTGCATCAATGTCATTCTGCACGAAATGCACTCCACACCTTCAGCAGGACACTCTGGATTTCTGAGAACCTACAAAAGAGTGAAGCAAAATTTTTATTGGATAGGGATGAAAAAATTTATTTTTGAATACGTGGCACAGCGTGATGTATGTCAATAGCAAAAGGGCAAAATAATGGCGAGTCCAGGGAAACTACAACCGCTACCCATACCGGACTTAGTGTGGATTGACATCTCCATGGATTTCATCGAAGGGCTGCCACCTTCCAAAGGTAAAACCACAAACCTCATGTTGGTTGATTGACTTATGAAATATGCTTATTTTTGTGCTGTACGAAATCCCTACACTACTGCTAGTATTGCTCAGATTTTTATAGAAAATATTGTTAAATTGCATGGGACGCCAAGGTCTATTATAAGTAATCGTGATAGGGTCTTCACTAGTAAATTTTGGACCGAGTTATTCCAGTTGCAGGGCACCAAACTCATGATGAGCACAACATATCATACACAAACTGATGGCCAAACAGAGGTGGTGAATAGGTGTTTAGAGATGGACCTTTGGTGTTTCGCCAGTGACTGATCGAAAGAGTGGACGAAATGACTCCCTTGGGCTGAATGGTGGTATAATACTACGTATCATTCATCTACAAAATATACCCCATATGAAGTATTGTATGGTCGGTCGGCCCTTGTGATTCCAAAGTATGTAATTGGCTCAGCCAAGGTAGATCAAGTCAACCAAGATCTAATTGACAGGGACGAACTCCTATAATTGCTAAAGGATAATCTCTCTACCGCTCAAGTCAGAATGAAATAGTAAGTCGACACATGACGAAGCAAAAGAGAATTTTTAGTAGGAGATTGGGTTTATCTTCATCTACAGTCATACAAGCAGCTCTCCATCAACACACGAGCCTCCATAAAGCTATCTCCACATTTTTATGGGCCCTATCAAATCATAGAGCGTATTTGAGCTGTGGCGCACAGACTTAAATTACCTGAAGATGCCAAAATTCATTCTGTCCTCCACGTGTCATGCTTGAAGCCCAAGTTGGGAGAACACGAGTCACCCCAGATCCAATTACCCAACACCACTGATGATGAAAATATTCAAGCCCAATCACAAGCTATTCTCGACCACAGAATCGTGATGCATCGTCGATGTCCCTTACTGAAATACTAGTACATTAGACTAATTTACCACTCGAAGATGCCACATGGGAATCATATGAGGAGCTGAAGACCCAATTCCCTGAGTTCATAGAACCCTAGCCTTGAGGACAAGGCTGATTTGAAGATGGCGGGCTTGATAGGACCCTAGTAGGGTTGGGTCCTACTCAACCATGTAGCAGCTAATAAAAACCCTATGAGAGTGTAATAAACCTCACCTAGCCACCTCTATCCTATAAAGAAGAGAGACTAGAGTTTACATTTGGGTCTTTGGGCTTCTTAGTCGTCGCCCCCCTTGTTACTAGGCCGGCCCGCTAAGGTTGAGGGCAAATTGGATAGTTCACTTAGGAAGCAGTCCATAGGGCTAGGGTTTGAAGCTCTATATAAGCATGTAGCCTCCATCTCTTGGGAATAAGAAGAATCATCTACAATTATAATCACCAGGCTACTTGAAGGGTGGAACCCCTATAGTGTTCCAAGGATTGATCCTCCTTAAAGATCAATCTACATAGAATTCTTCTGAAGTTCTATCATCAAACTTTCACTTTCAAAATTACATAGCCGGAGGTTTTTCTAGTTGAAACGAGGAGGCTTTTCTAGTAAGGGAAACTTTAATCAGTTGACTGACTTCAGTTGACTGATTCAAGTTGACTGACTTCACATTGTATCAGTTGACTGACTTCACATTGTTGGGAGACTTTAATCCATGATCAAAGATAGCATGCTCTGTCTCTACTTGTCAGTCTACACTGAAGATGATTGGAAGCTTCACATTGACAAGGACTTAGGGCATATTCCGCACTCAACCAACCCCAAGGAAGGAGAAAGGAAGGCCAAATGTGAAGCAAGTCTCTGTCTGGACAGAGAGACCTGTCCTCTGGAGTCAACATGTCATGCTTAAACCCATTTATTAATGACCTTAAGGAAGATGACTAATACTGGTCATCAAATCAAAACATTACTGTTTGTTCTTTCTATATATACTAACTAAGAATAGGCTTTCACCCTCCTGAAACAGAGACAATAACAATGGCCACTATCCTCAGGTTCCTCATCTTTCCTACACTCCTACTCCATATCTCTGCAGCAGGTAACCTTCTTCGCCTCGTCTCTTCTCCATCGAGCACAATGGTTGATGACAACGTAACGCCTGCTTTGGGATGTTGTTTGTGGTGACAGCGGAGAGCCAGGGATGCGATCTGTCGAGCATTCAGGTGCAGCAGAACAACACAGGGGCGAAGGTGGGCTCCGACCCGGTGTTCGAGGTGGAGGTGAGGAACCAGTGCCGCTGTACCGTCACCGACGTGTTCCTGCGCTCCGAGGGCTTCGCCAGCTCGATGATGGTCGACCCCAAGCTGTTCCGGCGGGAGGGCGTCGGCTACCTGGTGAACGACGGCAAGGGCATCCCCAGCTCGCTCTCCGTCAAGTTCCGGTACGCCTGGGACAGAGCCTTCAAGATGTCTATTGCAAGCCTGCAAGTGAAATGCTGGGAAATAGCTTGATAACGCTTCAGGATAACTTGAATCGATATGTAGAGATGAATTTGCTTGGCATGGAATAAAAGCCTGTGCTAGATATCCTTCCAATTTTTTATTAGTATTTCATGCATGAAACACAGACTTCTCATTGTCATCCTTTTGATGGATTAAAGGCCTCCATTTTGAGACATCTGCTTCAGCACTTTCTGTGGTCGTCTCCTGAGCCCTGGAAATGGCCTGGCACTCAAAATCTTGAAGCACAAGTTACATGGAAAGAGGAGCTCGTCAAGTCAAACTATCCACAAATTTCCGGATTCTGATTTGTATATATATATTTTATCTATTTATTCTGACGCAGAGTGCTGCTGAGTTCACCAAAGTGGTCTGATTCGGTAGCGTGCAATGTAGATTATGTTTCGGGAGGAGTACGGGGAAGTAATACTTATAACGTAGTGTTCCTTGGTTACTAGTACAATCTTGTCACATCAAATTCTTGCAGTGTTAGTAATGGATCTACCCAACGTAAAAGGGATCAAATTTCTTAATTCAAGTCGCTCCAAAAAATCTTAATATATCAAAACTGAATATATATATATATATATATATATATATATATATATATCGACTGCAGATAATCATTCAAAAGAAATCAATTTCTTTGTTTCATGTTGTTCCGAATATATTAATGTTGAAATATCCTCTACTTAAATAACGTTCCAAGTATTCAGAATCAATGTGGATTCAAATCTACAACCAGCCTCAATGTCAATGAGTGGATTCTTCTTTAGAATTCTTATAAAACTGTTTTGGAAGTATACCCTTTGATACCAAAGTCAAGAAGTGGGTATAGAGGAATTGTCGAATTGAGTAGAATATTAACTAAAGAGCCAGAGAGTCTAAAGGGCTCCTCATAACGGTTAGAAGAAAATAGATGTTTAATCCGTACGGCGTAATATCGTGGGTGTTACTTGAGGTGGTTGGTTGATAAAAGTAACGATTGGCGCAGCCATATGTTTTATTAATTTGGTGGACCATTTTAGTCGACGTGGCTAGTGTCTTAATTGGATTACTATTACTGGTGATGTGTCGGGATGATATAGTGTCAACGAAAAGATGAAGGGAGAATCGCGGGAGAGAGAGAGAGAGAGAGAGAGAGAGAGAGAGAGAGAGGAAGGATATCACGTAATCACTGCTTGCCCAATTTCTTATGTCCTATTGCGTCGGGCTTATGGCCATTTATTCAGTTGGGTGAATCATTAAATTTTTTTAATTAAATTTTTTTAATTTAGACTTAATGATAGCTTAGGATGGAGAAAAAAAGGGCTTGTCAGTAATAGTTGAGGACAAAAAAATAAGAGAAAAAGAGAATGAAAGAAGATGAAGGTAAAATGCACAATGATATAATTCTTGTATCCATGTTATTCTCTTATGATTATTGAGTGAATTTTAGATAAAAGACTTAAAGATTTATATATTTATTATTTTATAGTGGATCTATTTCTTTGACTTGTCTCATAGTTTATCCTTTTTGCGTTAGAGAGATTTTCCACGTAAATTTTGGTATTCTATGTGATTATAATTTTCATTTACTTTTTTCACTACATGTTATAAGTTTTTTTTATCCTATCAACTAGTATCAAAGCAAGGTTTTGGTGACATTTAATTTTTATGTTCGAACGTGAAGGTTGGTAGTATTTCTCGCAAGGTTAACTTGAACGAAAATAATTGGATAATATGAAAACCAATTACAAGGATTCAAATAGAGCTTTGTAAGAAGATAATGCAAAGCCTACAACTATGATAAATGATAAGTGGAAGAAGTTAGACTAAAAAATAATTAGGTTTATTCAATAGTGGCTCGATGACAATGTCTTTCACTATGTTTCTATTGAAAGTTCTACACACTTACTTTGAAAAAAGTTTGAAAGTCTCTTTGAGTAAAAAATGACTAGCAATAAGGCTTTATTGATTAGAAAACTTATGAACTTGATATATAAATAAGGTACTTATATTACTAAACATTTGAATGAAATTAAGAGTATCATTAACCAATTATTTTTTATGAAAATATCTTTTGATGATGAGTTGCAAACATTGTTACTTCTTAGTTTACTATCAGAAAGTTAGGAGACATTAGTGGTTTCTCTCAATAATTCTGCACCAGATGATGTTGTTACCATAAGTAAGTAACAAACACTGTTGAATGAGTTGAGGAAAAAAAATTCAACATCTCAGATTGATTCACAAGCACTTATCTCAGAGGATAGAGAAAGGTTAAAATTCAAGGATAGAAGCAGTTCACGTATGGGTTAAAGCAAGTCATGATAAAAAAAGATATTGTTTGCTACAATTATGGTAAAAAAGGACATTATAATAATCAATATAAGCAATCAAACAAGAGCAAGAAAAATGAAAAATAAATAGAGCCTATAAAGTTAAAAGAGAATACCACAGCTATAATACAAGATGGTGACTATTTGATTTTGTTTACTTATAATGATATTTTTTCTTACATATGTTAGGATCTTGAGTGAGTAATTGACATAGGTGCTTCTTATTATACTATACCATAGAGGGAGTTCTTTGTTATCTACAGGTTTAAAATTTTTGATATTGTCAAAATGGGCAATTATGATATGACAGACATCATTAGCATGAGTGATATCCATATAAATATCAATCTTGGCTATAAGTTAGTACTTAATGATGTGAACATATGGTTAACTTGAAGCTAAATTTAATTTCAGTTAGAAGGCTAGACGATAAAAACTTTGATAGCAGATTTCACAAAGGGCAATGAGAGCTCAGTAAGGATTCTCTTATTATAGCTTGTGGGAAAAAATGTTACATTTTATACAGGTTACAGGCCAAAGCTAGTGGTGAGTAGTTGAATGCTATAAAAAAAGACTTCAGTATAGAGTTATGGCATATGTGACTAGGGCACATAAGCAAAAAGGGCTACAAATTCTTTCCAAGAGAGAAGTCTTGCTAGACTTCAACGGTATTACGTTTGAAGTCTTGTATTGATTGTTTGGCTAGCAAACAATATAGAGTTTTCTTTGTTAGTCCTATTTTGTCTAAAAAAATACATGCCTTGAACTGTGTCTATACAGATGTATGTGATCTTTTCAAGATAAAAACTCTTAGTGGATCTATTAATGTTCTTAGTATAGTGGTACACTTTATTTTGTAACTTTTATAGATAATTTTTCTAGGAAAGTTTAGACCTACACTATAAAGACAAAAGATCAGGTTATTAATATTTTCAAAGAGTTTTATGCTAGAGTTAAAAAAGAAACAAAAGGATAATTAAAATGTATAAGATCATATAATGGTAGTGAGTACACAGGATTGTTTGATGATTATTGCAGGTCACATAACATCCAATATGAGATGATAATTCTTAGTATGCCTTAGCATAATGCAATTATAAAGAGGATGAACTTCACTAACATAGAAAAGATCATATGTATGCTTTCATAAGCTAAGTTACTCAAAAGATTTTGGAATAAGACTTTGAAGATTGTAGTTGTTGTGATCAACTTGTCACCTTGTACAACTCTAGATGGTGATATTGCAGAGCATATATGGCTAGAGAAATATGTCTCCTACAAGCACTTAAGAGTGTTTAGTTATTGTGCATTTGCACACATTCCAAACATTAAGAGGTCTAAGCTAGATGGTAAGATAAAAGAATATATTTTTCTTAACTACTCACATTGTCAGTTTGGTTATAGGTTTTAGGATCTACAAAAGTAGAAGGTATTTAAAAGCAAAGATATTATTTTTTTTAGGATCAAACCCTTCAGGATTTGAAGAAGGCACTAATCAAGACTCCTATGGAACGAATATCAGACTATGACCTAGTTACTCTTCTAGTACATCGGGGTGATAGGGAGATATGCAAGAAGATGATATATAGGTTAATGTTGATCTACCTGCAAGATATGTTGAGTAGGAAGAAGATGAAGGGTAACTTCCCGCAAAATCTCAGTTGAGAAAATCTTATAAACAATGTCAACCTTACAAAAGATACTCTTTAGATAAGAATATGATGCTTATTGATGTAGGTGAACCAAATAGTTACCAAAAAGTAATTAAAAGTAAGCAGAAAAAGAAATTGTTAGTTGGTATACATGAAAAGATGGATGCTCTACAAAAGAACTATAATTATAATTTGGTATAATTACTAAAAGGAAGAAAGGCCTTGAAGAACAAGTGGATTTTTAAGTTAAAGACTCAAAAATAATGTTCTTAACCAAAGTACAAAGCTAAATTGATTGTGAAAGGCTTTAGTAAAAAGAAAGGTATTGACTTTGAAGAGATTTTTTCTCCTATTGTTAAAATATCTTCTATCCGTATTGCTCTTGATATTACTGCTAGCTTAGACTTTGAGATTGAGCAGTTGGATATGAATATAACTTTCTTTTATGGTGATTTAGAGAAGAAAATTTATATGGAGCAACTAGAAGGCTTCAAAATTAAAGATAAAGAAAATTTTATCTATAAGTTAAGGAAGAGTTTGTATGAGCTGAAGCAAGCTCCAAGATAGTGGTACAAAATATTTGATTCATATATGGTTGAAAATGGATATAAAAGAATGGCTTCATATTATTATGTGTACATTAAATAGTTTGGTGAAGATTTTATTATTCTTTTACTTTATGTTGATAACATATTTATTCTTAGGAAAGATATATCTATAATTGATAAGTTGAAGAAGGAACTAAGTGAGTCTTTTGCAATGATGGACATGGGGCCAGCAAAGCAGAGACTAGGCATGCAGATTTCTCGTGATAGAAAAAATAAGAAAATTTGATTGTCACAGGAGAAATACATCAAGATGATATTGGATAGGTTCGGTATGAGCAATGCAAAGCTAGTTGGTTCTCTTCTTTTATGTTACTTCAAGTTATGGTCAGAGTAGACTCCATCAAGTGATGAGGAGAAGGAGAAAATGCAAAAGGTTCATTGTACTTTAGCAGTTAGAAGTTTAATGTACGCGATAGTATGTATGAGATCGGACATCGCATATACAGTAGGTGTTTTTAGTAGATTTCTTATAAATTTAAGTAAAGGGCACTAGGTAGCAGTGAAGTGAATCTTCAAATATCTTAAAGGGAGCTCCAAAGTTTATTTAAGTTATGAAGGTGGACCATTTATGTCGATAGGTTACACTGATGCAAATATAGCTAGAGATATTGATGTACTCACTTTTATAGGGGGAGTTATGTCATGGTAATCTAAATTACAAAAGTGTATTACTCTTTCTACCATAGAGGCAGAATATATTGCTACTATAGAGGTTTGCAAAGAAATATTGTAGATGAAAGAATTCTTATAAGAATTAGGACTGAAACAAAAAAATTATGTTGTACATTGTGATAGCCAGAACACTATCCATTTATGTAAGAACCTAACTTTTTATTATAAATCAAAACATATAGATGTCATATACTACTGGATTCGAAATGTATTTGAAGAGAAGTAGTTACAACTTTTAAAATTCACACAGATGATAACCGAGCAGATATATTGACAAAAATCTTACCGAAAGAGAGGCAAAAGATGTATCGATTGCTGGTTGGTATGACTTTCAATTAAGGAGTCATGGGATAACCTCCTTTATGGGCTAAAGGTGGAGGTTGTTGGGCACATGGCCCATTTATTCAACCCATAGTGGGCCTTAATAACCTACAGCTCATATCAATCATTAAAACTCTTTTCTCTTTCAACCTAAATCCTTTTTTCTTTTAACCTAGACTTGTGACGGCTAGAGTACAAAAAAAGAGGACTTATGACTACTATAGATGTGACTGGGAGAAATTACAATTGAGGGTAGAGAACAAGATAAAAAGAGAAGGAAAAAAGACGAGAGCAACAAGTACAGTGATGTAATCTTTATATCCTTATTATTCTCTTGTGATTGTTGAATGAGTTTTGGATAAGAGACTTCGAGATTTATATATTTATTAATTTATAATGGATTTACTTCTCTGGCTTGTCCCATGGTTTTTTTCCTTTACGTTGAAGAAGTTTTTCATGTAAATCTTGATGCTCTATGTGACTATGATTTTTGTTTTCTTTTTTCGTTGTGTTATAGCCTACTGGTATTTGTTCGTATACAAGTTTTTTTATCCCATCAGATTGGTGACTTAGTTAATTTGAGAGAGGAGACCAAGATAGGGATTTTAGAGGTCTGATTTGAAGCAATCTTAACATACTCAAGTCGGTCTCAACTTGCCCGTAGCTCCAACTCGAATTATAAAGCTATGTAGATCATATGAGTAATTTACAATTTGAGATTGAGGATAACATCTTTGTGAAAGTATTTTGACAACAGAATTATGAGAATTTGTGAAAGGGATTAAGTAGCTCCTAGATTTATTAGCTCTTTTGATATCATATCTGGTAGAAGATTGAATTTACTGGTCAAGAAGTACTTCATGCCTCAATATTCAATAAATATATTAGGAATTCATCTCATGCTATATTATATCAATTGCTATGGTTAAGAGAAGATGTCAATCCAAATTTTATAAAGAAATAAATATATAACGAATAAAGTTATATAAATGATGCTAAATTATTATCATATACCATTAACACCAAGAAAACACTTAGGACATGGAAGATGACATTACAAAGTAATACATGCATCTATTTTCTTAATGTGAATCAAATTAGAGATTAGATTTTCTTAATAGGAAGAAATGTAACGTCCAAACATTAGTCTCTCTTTTTTAATTAAAATATTATAATTTAAATTTTGTCATCTAATAGATTAGCTAATTCCAACATAGGTTTGATTAGGAAGTTGACCCCATTGGGAATCTAATCTTATCATGTAAGAGAATTAAGGGTATAATAACAAAGGCATAACTCCCAATTATTTGGGGTTGACTAAATGAATCTTTTTATCTTCTTTGAGATTTATAAAAAATCATATGTTTAATTAAGCTTGAAGTATTTAAATCTTTATTTATATTTTTTTATTAAAATTTTTTAGAATTTTTTTTTCTCTTCTCGTACTACTAATATTATTTAATTTATCTCTTTTAACTATTGTATTTTATCCTAAGCAAATGCTCATACCATCTTAAATGATTTTATCTTATTTTAACCTTTATCGAAATAATACCTAGTTATTCATGAATAAAAATATTTTTTTAAATCTTTCTTAGTAAATTTATACATCTATCTCAATATTCTCATTTTAGCAATATAAATATTTTGTATATATTATTCTTTAACTATCCAACAATTAAATCCATAAAGTATTATTGATCGTATAATTATCTTATAATTTTTTAATATTAAAGATATCTGATAATCACACAAGACTTGTAATGCCTCTCACCAGAATAAAATAATAATTGACTTAAATGAGAGTTAGGATAAAATTAGCTTATTTAATTAATTACTAATTCTAAAAAATATCATAATTGGTTTCCTTGAATGGAAAACCCTTCCTCATCTCCTATTTAATGATGAGTAGACCCTCCATCCATCAAGAAATGCCTACGGTTTCTTTTATCAACGTGGGAGATCGTAAGAGGTATCTTCCTTCACCCTTTTATTAATTTTTTTATTTTAAAAATGTTTAACTCATGATATTGCTTTTTTTTTTATAATTTCAACGATTAAAGGTATGGTACTGATTTATAATTTCAATAGTATGGTTTTAATTAATGACACATGATTTGTGTGTTGAAAATTTTGTTACTCACACATATTTTAAATATTTGATTTGTTTTTTTTTTGTTATTGCATGTTTTTCTAAATAGATTTCATAGAATTCATATTTTAAATAAAGATTTTATTATAATGTGAGTTTATGGTTTTTTTAATTTTTGTTCACTTAATTTTGAAAATTTTTGTTAGAAGCTGAGAGAAGATTCGAATTGAGTTTGAGTATGACCTGAGTCACCATCAATCAAGCCAATTAGACCCAACTTATCGGTGCGCTACACCACCTGACCCGTCCAACTGTCGATCAGACCAGACTTGCAACTCGGTATGATTAAAACCTAGAAGCTACAACATGGGTCGGTTCAACCCAATGGCCCAATGACCTGGCGAGGCTTGAGGCTTGACTCGATGCAGTCGACAACATGCAATCTAGTTTAGCCTAGCAAATGCTTATAACTTGACCCGGGCTGACCTGACCCGATCCATTGTAGCCAAGCATGGCCCCTTCTACTTGTGTAGCTTGGAACAGCATGTCCCAAATGCCAAAGGCCTAAGTGTAGCCCAATGCTATCGACAAAGTTTTGATCCCCATAGTTACCAATTAGTAAGGAGAAAAGGGAGCTTAACTTTGAGATCTAATAACATGAAAGAGAAGAGAAGAAAGAAGATTGAGAGAAAATAAAGATGAAGAAAAAAAGTTTATATTTCATTTATATCGTAATAATATTTATAGGATGAAAAATAATCAAATCAATCCCATAAATTATGGAATTTACACAGATGACACATCCCTTTTTTAATGGTCAAATTTAAGGAATGTCTAATCTTCTCATAATGATGATGATAGTGATCATCATGATACTTTTAGTAAGTTTGACACTGCTAATAGCGTTGATGAAAGCAAAATCCTATTGTTTGTTCTGTCTATATGTGCCCAGTAAGAAAAAGGCTTTCACCATCTCGAAACAGAGACGGCTGTGATGGCTCGTCTTTGCTGCACTCCTGCTCCATATCTCTGGCAACAGGTATCCTTCTTCGGCCCTCTCCTCCAACAACCATCAATGGGTCCACGACAACGTAACGCATGCTTTGATCGCTGTCTGTGGTGACAGCGAACGACCAGCGATGTGATCCGTCCAGCATTCAGGTGCAGCAGACCTACGCAGGGGAGAAGGTGGGCGAGGAGCCGGTGTTCGAGGTGGATGTGAAGAACCTGTGCAGATGCACTATCTCCAGCGTGTTCCTGCGCTCCGTGGTCTTTGCCAGCTCCATAGTGATCGACCCCAAGCTCTTCCCCTGGGAGGGCACCGACTGCGTGGTCAACGAAGGCAACGGCATCCCCAACTCGCAGTCCGTCGAGTTCCGCTACGCGTGGGAGAGAAGTTAACTGCTGATGAAGCAGCGGGACTCACTGGCCATGGCTGTACAACAAGATGGTGTTGAGTGATCTGGCCCATGACATGACTTAAGTGGTGAGATTTATGAGGTTAATTAAAACTTATAATTCTAATTTTATATGAGTTAGATGAAAAAATATTAAAAGCTTTTCATGACCGAAAAAAAATGAGTTTTCGTTTAAGGAGAAGAAAGATTTGACTATTTGATTAGTAAAATTGGTTTTGATTATCATAATTTTTTAGTACATTGATATATATACTATATTATCTGATCGATGTAGATTTTTAAGATTTTTTTTAAATTTTTTTCCCCTGATTTCTTGGAACTCGTCTGTCTCGCTTTCATATGATATTGATATTCTTTGTTAATCTACATAGAGTGACATTATAATTCTATTATTTTAGAGTGAAAGGCTGATATGGTTTGTCCATAATTTTTTCATATGATTTGCTTAGTATTTTGTTACTAATTTGATTGGCATGCACTTTAGATTATTTACAATATATTTAATATTAAATTAGATCTTATTTGATTCACATAAAAGGAAAAAAAAGAAGATTTTAGTATTTGTCGCTTCTATAGATTCATGATTCCATTTCTAATTTTTTTCCAACAAAGTAATGTTATAGTGAGATTCTTTGAATTGTTTTTGCGTGAATCAAATGGAAGGTTTAATTAGCACCATCATGTTCAAATTAATAACAAACCAATTATTCTATTTAAAAGCCTAAGTTGAAAGATTTCTTATTTTATAAAAATTTTTATGATCTCATTATAGGAAGGAAGGTCAAACCAAGTGACAAAACAAATAGAGATAATAGTTATATAACAAGACCCTATTGAATAGTCCCACCCATGATTTAAGTGGTGGGATCTATGGGGTTTAATTTAAAAACCCAAACCCTATCCTTATAAGAGTTAGGTAAGAAAAACCTAAAAGGTGTCCATCATTGGGATGAAAATAGTTTTTATCTTGAGAGAAGAAAGATTCGTTAATAAAATTAGTTCTAATTGTCATGATTTTTTTTGGAGGAGGTTATATCAATGTTTCTATACAAATCATAGTTTGCATGAAGAGCTATTAGTGCCTTAAGATGTTTGCCTCTTCCTTTAGGCATAGCTTGATTGTGTGCGTCAAATTTGATATGTTTTCAAACTCTCTAATGTACATAATCGTTGAGGACTATGACCCTTGGATGTAAACTTTATTTTAAGTTAAACCAAGTATAGGCTTAATTTATTGAAAAATAATAGTCATATATATCATGTGAACTCAACATGTATTTTGGAAGCATGTTTTCAACATGATGAATGTCATGAGTTAGCTATAAGCATGATAATAATGTATGCATTTCATAAGATAAAGATATATGAATTGCAATAAAAATGTATGACATCTGTCTATATATTATGAAGTGAGATGTTTGAGTACATATATATATATTACTATATGCAATGTAAAAATACATGAATATAATATAATATACGATATGAGAGTGCACGTACATATCATGACGTGTAGTATGGAAGTGCATGGATATAATATGGTGCATGATACATGTATATATTATGGTGTACGATGTGACAATACACATATATACTGTGATATGTTGTATGGGAGTACTTGTATATGCTATAATGTGTATTATGACATACGATATGAGAGTGCACGTATATATTATGAAATATTATATAAAACTTCATGGAGATATTATAATTTTCTATTTCATGTACTATAAATTATTCTTACATATATGTCCTAATTTACTTTAAATAAGAATTTTACTTGCTTATATTTGTCATGCTATGATGCATCTATTATATAAAAGTTTTGTGCATTTGTATATACGATGTACGGTGTAGAAGTATATATATATATATATATATATATATATATATATATATATATATATATATATATATATATGTTATAAAATTTGGTGTAGAACTTTATGAGGGTATTATGATTTTCTATTTCATGTACTATGAATTATTCTCACATGTGTCCTAATTTACTTTAAAAAAAAATTTTAACTTCTTATTTTTGTCATGCTATGATATATTTGTTATGAAAGGTTTTGTGTTTTGTTGTATATAACGTATAATGTGGAAGTACATATATATTATGATATATGATATTAGAGTTTATAAGCATACTATAATTTTCTCTTCCATGTGCTAGACCTCATGCATATGTGCATCATGTCTTACCTTAAATAAGACTTAAATCTTATTATGCATATGTTATGTTAGGAGGTGATAGATTGTCAAAATGACTAAAAGAAGATATATTTATTATGAAATATTTTATGTATTTGTATATATGACGTGTAACGTGCCAATGCACATATTTATGATGAAATATGACATGGAAGTTCATTGATTTATTATGATATTCTATGAATATACTATGAACTATTCTTGCATGTTTGTTCTAATTAAATTTGAATTTTACATCTTTAATAATACATTGGTTATGTTATGATATATTTATTATAAAATACTTTTTATATTCATATATACAACATGATGTGAGAATTCATGGATATACTATGATTACCTATTACATGTAGACTCTTACCTCTTTATTACCATCATATTACAAGGCTATACGTTGTTAAAGACGCATTAAGAAGGTGAGTCCATATTGAAATATTTTATGCATTTGCTATTAAAAGGTTGCATATATAATATGATGCATGCTCACCTTAATATGTTTAATTAAATATTTATAGTTACTAAGCTATTACTCATTGTCGGTTATATTTTGTAGGTAGGAGCATTGTTAATCCATCCATGTGATTGGTAAGGAGCTAAGTAGGTATAGACTCATGCTAAAGCAAATATAAATAATAGCCTATAAGCATATTTTTATGTATATGAGTTTTAAATAAAAAAAGTATGTTGGGAAATCTAGGAGGCGACATCACATGTATAGTGGAAGAATATAAAATAAAAATTCTAGATTTCTATAAAAATATTTCATTATCGTGCGAAGATCGGTATATTAAAATCTACAAAATAAAAAACTATATATATAAGAAAGATAGTACCTAGGGAGATCATATATCCTTGAATTTCTATAGATCTATGAAAGAGGATGAAGGAGGTCAAGAGTCCTCCTCTCTAGCGGTGATCCACATGGTAGGGACTGCGAATATGCTTTTCACTAGGAAAAGGAGAATAGGAGGTGGCTACTAGGAAGCCCCAACCTATGGGCCTTTGGTTCTCTCCTATTTATAGAGGCCCCTTGTTAACCCTAATGGATCATGTCCTATTAGGTACTGGATCTCCATCCAATTACTCAAGTCTCTTAGATTAATGGATCTCTATCCAATAATATCTTATTAGCTCTTATTAGATCTCATCTATGAGATCCAATAATTTAGGGGCTTATTTGATATCCAATAAGATATGGGCTCTAGTAGATATCTCATATCTAAACCTCTACTCGTTATAATACTTACCATATATGTGTGACTCTCTAGGCCCAATATCAAGCTAGCTATGAGTCATACCTGTCAGAACTCCTTCTGACTCAGCGAATTATTATCTCCATAATAATTCACTCAACTCATCGTCTACAGATGTACTAGGCCACTACGCCGCAATCCCCAAATGATACAAGGAAATCTAATCGTTTAGACCTATCTATCCTTAGTTATCGTGTACCGTATATCGGCCATAGTGTAGTTAGGCTCATATAGTTTTCACTCGAGCCTTACTCTAATCGGATTCTCTTGGAGAACACTTTATCTCTCAATTCGAATGACCCTAGCTAGGGATTTGCCTAAGCAAGAATATGTAAGATATTCCTCTCATGATACTGAGAGTGGATGATCCTCTATTGATACTCAATTGCTTTCGTAAAATTGGCTACTATTCTCGAGAACTAGCTGTACCAGATCTGGAACTTCCAAACTTATAAGTCCGACATCAAAGAATGAAGTACTCATACAAGGCGTCTTTGGTGTCTCAAGTTTAAGAACCATACACATAACTGAGATTATGGAATTGTTGTCTGATATCAGGTATCATTAACCATCAAGTATTCCACAAACGGATCAATTAGTGAACTCATTCTCCAATGAGCACCTGCATTGTATCCTTAGTGTCCTCACATGAGTAGCTATGAGACCAACTATCTCCATCATACAGATGGGTACATAACATACCAGTCTGTCCAATTATCTCGATGTCCCTCTCGAGTAACCTATGATTGAAATTATTCAGGGTTTGTGTTTAAAGATAAATCGATCTCATTATCGTGATCTCATCATGATCCAATTTCGATTCCCATTGCATAGATCCAAGGACATCACAATATATATTTAGATAATATAAGAAAACGCTAGTAATCATAAGCAAAGAGATTGATGTAATATTTTATAAGTGCCATCACTCACGTGATTGGCTTGTAAGGCACCTATAACTAACAATGTATATATGGTTTGAGATTATGTATTTATAACCTATGCACAGGTGTTAAATATCATTAAGTACTGAGAAAGTCATACCGTTTTACTTAGCAAGTTGAAAAGCTTGGAACTAGGAGTAGGATATTACAAGTTTGGGGATATATATAAATAAATAAATAAATAAATAATATATATATATATATGTGTATGTATGTGTGTGTATATAGTTACCATATAGTTTTAGTCCCAACTATTAGAAGACATGATCTTATGAGAGTAGTTTTGAAGTTTTTTAGGATGTCCCGAATCCTATGATTCCTCTAAACTATTTGAAAGTATAAGATGATGAAATAAATGAAGATCACTATTCATAGGGGAATGACCTTTGGGCTACCATTAGTAGTCCATTTATTTAACCAATGATTTGTATAGATGGATGAGTTAGCAACACCTAGTTGGACGAGAATGATATGGAACCATGATTGTGATCTTTTGAATCCCCAATGATTTGACCAATCATCATATGAAGCTCTCTTAGTTATGTATGGATGATGTTAGGCTTTTATCACGAGACATTAGGAATTGAATCTTACACAACTACTGAATTGGTACGCTTATAGAAAGCTGAGATGATGATGATGCCTCACATATACAAGGAGATATGCTAGTCGATTCGTCACATAGCCTAACTCTAATGATAATAAAATAGTATAATTGTGCTGAATCAATCAATAATCTGAGCCTAATAATGTGATCGAATAAGCTCAAAGTTCTCATTTTAATGACAACTTGATCGAATCAACTTAGAGTATTTTTTTAATGATAGTACAATCAAATTGATCCAAAGCGCTCTTTTCAATAACAGAGTAATCGAATGAACTCAAGACACTATTTTCAATGACAATCTGATTAAACCAATCAAAAATACTTTTTTCAATGATAAGATGAAAGATTCATTCTCTTGATGATTGATAAAGGGTAATTATTAACACCTCAGCACCATAAAATCACGTGGTTGGTATGACTTCACCTTTTAAATGTTACAACTGCGCTCATGACCATACCATATTCTTCGAATTTAGCATAGCATAGCATGAAAACACCCAATGCTGTAGAAGATGCAAAATTACTCCCAACATTAGAACATATGTTAGAGTGTAAAGGATCAAAACTTTATCGTAAAAGGTGTTGAATCTTAGATTTTGATGATGAAACTAATTGAGAGTTATTTATGATCTAATTGTGTTTTGAGTTACGTAGGTCTATTTTCGATCAGGAATAGATAATTGACGCAGGATGAATCAGTATTACGTTGGAGAAAATCACGTCAATAGATTGAACATCGAGCCGAAGGTTCGATCGACGATCGACAGAAGGCTTCGGACAAAGAAATCGGGCATCAGGCCAAGATGAGCAGAGTTGTGCTAAGAAGATTAGATTTGCAAGTGTCAACTGCTGATTGGGCAACAGGGCATAAGAGAGGACGATAGCGCTAAAGAAACGGACGAAGCGCCGATGTGCCAATGATGTGCCGGGTGATATTTTGATTAAGCATTGTAATAATTATCTAGATCGAAGTAGGATTAAGGACTAATTAGGTTGTAATTGGGCTAACCGAGTTAGGGGCTAGTTGGGATTGTACTCGGACAGGTTTGGGCCAGATAAAAGGCCTAAACAAGGTTGTTGAATCCTGTCTGGAAGACTAGGGCAATGGTACCGCTTGGGTTCAGTCTCCTAGGTGGTTTGGGCAGTGGTACCGCCCTGGGGCAGAGTGCTTGGGTGGTGATACCACTGGTTGGGCAGTGGTACCACCTAGTACACTGACCGTGTTAGTGTGTCAGGCGGTGGTACCGCTAGACTGAGCAGTGGTACCGCCCAGTGTTAGAGTCAGATTAGCGGTGGTACTGCCAGTGACAAGCGATGGTACCGCTAGTGACAAGCGATGGTACCGCCAGTGACAAGCAATGGTATCGCCAGTATCCCAAAAAATCGAGATGGGAAGTTTTTTAGCTCCAAGTTTGAATTAAATTGGAGCCTATAAAAATCTCTCCCATCCCTGGTTAGAACACACAAGCACATACACTTTGAAAGCAAGAAAATGCTGTAGAATTTTTTCTAGAAATCTCCTCCTCTAGACTTCACTTATATTCAAGTTAAAAGAGAGGAGAGAGTTCTTATAAGAGTTACCTCCTAAGCCCGTCAAAAGGAGAGAGTGCTATAAGGGATTCAGTCCTCGCCCATTAGAAGGAGGACTACTAGTAGAAAGCCGATGGCCTCAAGAGAAGAGGAATCGGGAGTGGACGTAGGTCGTATGATCGAATCACTATAAAATCAGTTTACGTTTACTTATTATTCTTTACATTTCTGCAAACCTATTTATTTTACTTACTCCGCTTCCTCCTCACTTTCTTACTAATTATTTTTAGTTTATATGCAATCGAAATCGGATTTCATTGAAATGAAGTTTTTAACATACTATCATGGATTTAGCTGGTTTTGCCTAAACCGTGAGGCACCATTGTGTGTCAGTCCGCAAAGGTTAGCCTTCCCAAAACCTCCTACGGTCTCTTAGGACCAGAAAAAGAAAAAACGGGACAGAGAAAGTGCTTCACATAGGATCCACAAGCAATCCTTTCAGCAAACACTTTATAGCCAATGCAAATTCTAACCATGGACATCATAAGCTCAGAACGGTTGCACAACAAAGGTATAAAATTAGTCCACTACAGACCAAAATCTAGTACAAGTGTCCACATGACACCATTATTATGTACAAGCCTGAAACGACCACCAAACTTGCTCAAATGGGGCTATTTAGCCTTTGGCCAGACTTTTACATGCTTTGCAAAGTAAGAACAAACCAAAAAGATATGGACATGCATAAGCATTACACTGAACAAGCTGTTTACAATTTGTCCATAATATTCTCCCCCAACTTATTCCTTCGACGTCCTCATCGAAGCCTTCATTGATGTTACAACTCCTTGCCTTTGTTAGATCTTCAATATTCTGCTCCTGCTGCGATGCGCCCTTTGGCTTCCAATTGTTCTCTACTTGTTGTTGTTGAGTCGTTGAACTTCAATCTGCTATACTGCTTCAACTTGCTGATGGCTTTGACTCTGGTGTAGGGTCGGTAGAGTTGTGCTGATACTTGCTGGTTCTTACGGATTCATCTGATGAAGGAAAAGACCATCTTTGAGATATGCTAATCTTCAAATTCTTCTTATCCCTTGAACTGGATAGATGCTTGTTGGAGATTTAACGAGCATCGCCTCGCAACCTTTAAAATTTTCATGTCCTTCCTTCGTAAAATTATCCCATCGAATCTTCTTCCACTTAGTTGTCTCATCCAAGTAGGTTTGCATCACTTCCACTTTCGATTGGCATTCAGTTGGGAAATAAAACGGACAATCTACTCTCAGTAGCACTGATCACCATTGGTGAGGACTTGACAACTATTGTCTTCCATTAGTCTTTTCGAAGGGTCTTCAAATCTATGTAAAGCTCCTCTGCTAGATAACTAAGAGAGTTGGGGTACTTGGTTTTGCCCATTCTCTTGAGAGTTGAGAAGGCAAAGGTTACTTGACTGCGCTCGCCTCCTTGAGGTTGTACTTCATGTATTGAGCTGGTTACTAGAATTTGCTTACTCTTAGCTCACACTTCCAAAGCACTTGAAGTGTTTGTAATCCTTGCGCTGAGTCAGCTACTGTGATTCACCTTCTCAATGCCATTGAATTTCTGGAATGTAAGAAGTTATCACTCCAATTTAGAGAAAGTCTCCAATAGATTTGGTCACCTTTGGGATTGTATCAACTTCTCCATCATTCCTGCCGCCTACTCCTTTGAGTAGCAAAGGTACAACATCACATACTACCTACTTCATTCCTTATTCTTACACTCTTGCATTGACCCAAAGTCCTTCACTTACGGTAATCTCGATGAGAAGTCTATTGACACCGGTCTTATGAAGTTCTCTAGCCTCTATCCTTTGCCCTTCAACCTTGTCATGGTACATAAAGTTTGCCAATGCATTCTCCTCCTCCACGGCCCATATCATGACCAAGCGCTCTCCCTCTATGAGAGCAAGGGATCGATGACTCCCCGAAAGTCCCGCCTCTGCAGTACCATGACATTACTATCCATTGTCTCGCATATGCATCCCTTCTTCGTGATCGATAGATCTGCCTCTGTGGCACTCCTTTGAGTCTACCTTCATTTTAATCGACGATTGATTTTGGGTAGCTGAGTCTCTCTGGACTCATCATTGCTTCCTTATCATTTTTCGATCACCTGCTTCAACACCTCTGTGTTCTCTGAGCAGTTACACTTGGTCAATGGAAAGATAGACTGCAACTTCCATGTATGGCCTCCGCCATCATGTTGTAGGGCTTACACCGCTTTTGTTCTCCTTAGCTTTATTGGTCGCAACGTTCGCTTACTCGGTCTTGTCCTCTAACTTGCTCGGCTCCCTTAAGCGAATGTGAGCTCCGAAGCAATCCAACTCTTCAGTTGCTCCGATCATACCTCTGCATGATCCAGTTCCCCCATGAGACTCACTGGTACTTACATCTGAACATTTCCCTTGGTAGTGCATAACCCCCATAAGCTAATGCCCAAGGCTTTCATTCAATGCAACATTCGATGTATACACGGAAGACCCGCCTTTGTGGTACCATGACATTTCCTACTTGAATCTATAGCCCTTCTTGCCGTTATGTCACTCACTGAAGTGGAATTCCTAATCGCGCTCCCAATCATACCTCTGTATGATCTTGTCCCTCATGGAACTCACTTGTACTTACATCTGAACTTCTTCCTCGATAGTGCATAGCCCCCATAAGCTGATGCCCAAGGCTTCCATTCAATGCAACATTCGATGCACACATGGAAGACCCGCCTCTATAGTACCATGGCATTCCCTACTTGAATCCATAGCCCTTATTGCCGTCATGTCGCTCACCGAAGTGGAGCTCCCAATCGCGCTCTCGATCATACCTCCATATGATCTTGTACCTCATGGGACACAATGTGTGTTTTATATTACCACGAACTATTCCACCACGATCCGCTGCATCATGTCACCTCCAGGTGACATCTCCTTGAATTCTGATCCCTATGGTATGAACTCGAACCGCGATCTCTCCATATGTGGACTTCGCCAACACATCGTAGGGCTTTTGCCACATTTGATTCTGTTCGTTCCTTTGACAATTGACCTTCGTCCACCCACTCTCGAGTCACACTCAAACGAAGCCTAGCTCTAGGATAGTCCATCGCTTAGCAGCTCCTCTGAAGTTCCCTGACTTCACAGAAATTGGTGCACCATTGTTTGGATCCTAGGCCTCTGCCCCCTACTAGCACAATCTCTACTATGCACTGCTTTCCTTAAGGCAACTCGAATAGCAACACTGTGGCATATTCTTCAAGAGTACTTGCTTGCCTCTGTATCCTTTTGCCCTGTGCCAAGGCCTTCTGACACCAACTTTGCCTCTACAAGCTATGTCACCTTAGTTCCTCCATTAAATACTTCACCGAGATAATGTGCATGTGCCTCAAAGTTTCCTTCATCTTTGGCACCATGTAAGATGAGTCTACTCTATCAGAATAAAGAACCCATGGAATGACATGATCCTATTCTTGCCTCTACAAGAGTTCGTGTCCTTGACCTCTGTCTAAAGAAAGCTCCAAGCCTCCACTCTATGTTTCATTTTCTATGCCAACTCCCTTCATGTGGCTTGGGTGATTCATCAAGTTATCCCCAAGTTACTCTGCTTCTTGATTTGCATAGAGTTAATGGTAGTCCTCATGCCCACTATTCTACGGGTCAACCCTCTGTTGAGTCCAATCTCCATATCGGCTCTAAGTGTACTTTCACTTTGTGTTGCCTTGGGTTGCTCTCCCACTTGATCTCACTATGCGTCCACCAACGCATTGCCTCCTGCGAGATCATGCGACGACTCCTCGCCACTCGCTCAGTCCATTGAGCTTTGTCTTGAGATACTTCTCCTCAACATGTGTAGTCCATTGCACATGATTCTCCCTTTAGAGAACCAAGACTTATCCCTCCTAGATATCTGTCCCGTTGGAGTAACTTCTCTCTTTACATCCTTCATTCAAGAAGTTTTGGAGATCACCATCCCCTTGAACTACTTCATCTTGTTGAACAAATGGTGCACTGTTCTGCCTCCACAAATGTATCTGCTAGATTGTGACTCTTCACCAATACAGCTCCCACTGCACCCCTTTGGGTCTAGCAACATGCTGAACCTGCTACACACTTCAGCCTCTTATGAATGTATCCTGCTTATGCCGAAGAGAAAGTTTCAATACTCCATGGCGCCGACCTTCGGCCACCTTGGGATGGCCATAGACAGTCCATCACCCACATACAAGCCCTTGTATGAGTATCGAATTTCTTGAGTTTGCAACTTCCCTCACCTCTGTGAGCTTTGCACAACTTTTTCAATCGCTGAATAACCCATTCCACCTTAAATAGTCTCATCCTTTGCTAAGCGCCCCGCTTGCCTCGAGCACCATCAAGTTTGGGTGCCAACGTCGAGCCACTACTCGAACTCAGCCATCCCAACCTTTGTGCACTATGCAATTCTTCTTAGCTTGTTTGTCCTCGTGGTGTCTCTTATACGAAGGGTTGGCCATTCTTTTGAATGCCATCCTTGGATGCCTGCTCCTCTGAGTGACTCCTTCCCCTACAACTCCATATCCGTTTTCAAATAGTCGCGCATGTTGGGTGCCCTCAACATAGCCCCGCTAGGTTCCCCACGTTTGCATGAAAAGTGTTTCTATGTGTGCTTGTCCTACTCTGATACCAACTGTCATGGACTTAGTTAGTTTTGCCTAAGCCGTGCGGCACCATTGCATGTCGATCTGCAAAGGTCAACCTCCCCGAAATCTTCTACAGTCCCTTAGGACCTGTAAAAGAGAAGACGAGACAGAGAAGGCGCTTCACACGGGATCCACAAGCAATCCTTTCAGTAAATACTTTATAGCCAATACAAATTCCAACCATGGACATCACAAGCTTAGAACGGTTGCACAACAAAGGTATAAAATTGGTCTACTACAGACCAAAATCTAGTATAAGTGTCCACATGACACCATCGTTATGTACAAGCCTGAAATGACCACTAAACTCGCTTAAATAGGGCTATTTAGCCTTTAGCCAGCCCTTTACATGCTTTGTAAAGTAAGAACAAACTGAAAAGACATAAACATGCATAAGCATTACACCGAACAAGCTGTTTATAATTTATTTGTGATAGTACGAAGTTTCCAAAATCATTTTTAAAATGTCAAAATTTATCGTCTTTATCTGCTGCACTAATTCACCCCCCCCCTCTTAGTGCCGCTCTCGATCTAAACAATTGGTATTAGAGCCTCGTTATTTCTCTTTGGATTCACACCCATGAGAAATGGCTCTTCATGACTTTCAAGAGAATTTTTTGATTATTCGTCCTCCGTTTTTTAACGGATTAAACTACACATGTTGAAAACTCGAATGAGAGTTTTCTTGATTTTTTTAAATTTAGATTTATGGAGCGTTATTGAAAACAGTTTTCAACTTCCCTCTAAACCGACGAACGAATGGTCGGATTTGGAAAAAAAATCTTTTTCTTTAAATGCTAAGGCTATGAATGTCATATTTTGCTCTTTGGACAAAAATGAGTTAATTAGATTTCAACATATGAAACGACTTTTAAAATTTGACACAAACTTGAAATCACGCATGAGGGAACTAGTAGAGTCTCGAAAGTAAACCTCTTATTACATGATTTTGAGCTCTTCTGAATGATACCAAGCGAATCTATTGGCGATATATACACCCGTTTCATGGATGTCATCAATAGCTTGAAAAGTCTTAGTAAATATTTTTAAAATTTTGAACTCACTAACAAGATCTTTAGATTCCTTCTAAAAAGGTGAGATCCTAAAGTAATCATAATACAAGAGACTAAAAATTTAAATGATTTTCCATTGGAAGAACTAATCGGGTCATTAATGACTTATGAAATGACACTCTTGAAACACAATGAACATGATGAACACATAAACCACCTTCCAAAGAACAAGAAGGATTTGAAATTTTAGACAAATGAAGACCTCTTGAGTGATAACTCAAGTGATGGTGATGAAGACATTGAACACGTAACAATGAATTTTAATAAGTTCATTAAACAAAAATGTATAACTAAAAATGAATTTGAATGGAGGAAGAGGCCAAAGAAAAGGAAGACACCCAACGACGAATCAAGAACTCCTGGAAGGCAAATGGCAAATTGCACTTTGACGGGCTTCGACTATAAAGTAAGCAACTTAACTCCCTTGAACTATTTTGAAATTACATGATGTCTTTTCATGAGTGCTTAATTTAGAAAGTAAGAAATAAAAAAATTATTTTTCAAAAATTATATCATTTTCTCTTTTTAGCATCTTTGAAAAATTAAAAACTTGATCATGAAAATTATATTGCTAAGGTTTCATGCATGTTATGTTTTGAAATTTTGAATGATGCAACATTATGGATGATAATTACATGATTTGTAATAATGCTTGTATAAGATTAATTCCATAAATGTTTATGATTTTCGTATCGGATTTTGATGCATGGTTTTAATGCAAAAGTTAATTAGCATGATTATGTTTAATAGGGTTAATCTATGATTATGTACTTTTGGTTTTCATGATGAAAATTATTTTTTAGATTTATAAAATGATGCATGACTTTTATATGAAAATTTGAATATGGTTGTATGAGATCAACCACATTAAATAAAACATATAAAAATTAAAAATATGCTATCATGATAATATAATTCCATGCATATGCTTTCCGTATCAATTTTTGATTTTAAACATGATACATATCTATGTATGTTATTCTTGGAAGTGTCTTAATGAAAGTGTTTGTATCATGCTTAACTTTACAATTTGATATGCTATAATGTATTTTTGGCTTTGACGTAATTTGTTTCGCATTTATACATGTCTTTATGAAATCAATTGTAAAACTAAAAGACCTAACCCATAACTTTTCTAAATGAAAGAAAAGTGGTTTTGATGTTGTCTTGTGTCATGTTTTGGTCTTGATGGTTTTAATGACGAAACTTGTGTTTCGATTTTAAACATGATACATATCTATGCACTACATGAAACTCTTGAATCATATTTTTTAAGATGTCGCATGCTTAATGAGTTTCGACTTAATGGTCTTTATGACAGAATTTGTCCTTTCACTCTTGAATGTTAATATTTATTTTTATTAAAGGCAAAGGCTTGATTATAAAATAAAACACATTATGATAAATTGAATCTTATGTTTTGAAAGAATGTGTTATATTTTTGTTTTGACGAATTTTATGATGAAATTTGTCTTTCGGTGTTGAATGTTGATATTTCTATCTTATTTGACATTAAAAGACAAAGGCATGCTCATATGAAATGAATCATAAAATGGAAATATATGTTTCTTGAAATCTTTCTATCTCTAAAGTTTATGGTTTTGATGATATGTTAAAGTATCCATTTATATGAATCTATGAAAATGATTTTGATGACAAGTATGAAGTAGTCAAGTTGAATTTGAATGAAACTTGTTAATGATTCTTGACTCTTCTCTTAATATCTACCTATCATGACTTTTTGAGATATATAATGCTTGAATCAAGTTCTAAAAGATTTTATTTTGATATAAAGAAATTTTATTGAATTCATGATCTTGATATCTTGATAATTGAATTTTTATACTTAATGTGATCTTGGTATCATGATACTTAGAAATTTTTTTTTTGGTGTGAAATCTTGATGAGAATTTATATGCATGAATCAAGTTGTTCTCTTTGCTATTTTCCACCAAATGAATCATGATTGATATCATTGCTATTATACCTCCTATGATTCATGTTGTAGAGAAAGAATTCATAAATCATGATGCAATGAGAATTCTTATGCAATAATCAAGTGTTCATGTGATTCTTTGCTAAAGAAAATATTTACGATTCATGATCTTGCAAATTATAACTTGAAGTTCTTTATATATCAAGATCGTTTATCATGCTCCTTCCGTTTTATCAAAAGAAAATTCTTTAAATGAAATGTAACTTGTCTTTTGATTTCTTGAAATTCAATACTTAAATTTTTATGAATTCGTGATCTTGATATCTTGATACTTGATTTTTTAAATGAGATCTCGATGAGAATTCCGTGCATGAATCATGTTCTTCTTGATTTTTTAGAGCTTTGATTTCATATCTTTCTTGATTTAGAAATGACATGATTACTTTGTGTTATATGCATCATGTGATAACGAATGTATATTATGATGCAAATATATATGAAAAATGGATGTAAAGGAAATTTTTATATCATTGCTTCCGCACTTCTTTTTGACAATGACAAAGGAGGAGAAGGAATTGCTAGCTTTGTTAGCATGCAAAGGAAGCAAAACTTGTAAGCATGCACTCCTCAAAAAGAGAAAAAAGATCTTGCCTATCAAAAGAAGCAAAAAGTGCAAAACTTAGAAAATTTGCAATCTTACACTTGCCATGCTTTTATGTTTGTATGTTGTAATGAAATTTAGCTTTCATGTCTAAGTGATAAAAATTTTACAAAAATTATAAATATGCAAGACAAAATTAAAGTGCACTTCTCAAGAGAGAAGAAACAAGTGCAACTTACATATCTCAAGAAGCGAATGAAAATTGCAATCTTGCCTATCATGAGAAACGAAGTGCAAACTTACACATCTCAAGAAGCAAGTAACAATTGTCATGCTTGAACTTAAAAAAACTTGTTATGCTTTTGCACTTATATGTTGTGATGAAAATCTAGCTTCATGTTGCAAAAACTTGCTTATCTTTAAATATAGCTAGATGCTACTTCTTTTTATTGATGACATAAGGGGAGAAGTAGATTGATAACTTCATACATTGAATTGAAGATTTTATATATTTACATGATGGTTTGATATTTTTAAATGACATGTTACTTAGATTTGTTGAAATCCAAGAGTCTTATCAATATGGCATATTGATAGGGGGAGTTTGTTTAAACTCTGGGGAGTTAAGGTTAACTCCATCATCAATTAGTTATCATCATCAAAAAGGGAGAGATTGTTGAATCTTAGATTTTGATAATGGAACTAATTGGAAGTGATTTATGATCTAACTGCGTTTTGAGTTACGTAGGTCTACTCTTGATCATGAATAGATAATTGACGCAGGATGAATCAGTGTTACGTAAAAGAAAATCACGTCAGGAGATTAGACATCAAGCCGGAGGTTCGGTCGACGATCGGTAGAAGGCTTCAGACAAAGAAATCGGGCATCAGGCCAAGAAGTGCGGAGTTGCACCAAGAAGATTAGGGTTGCAGGTGTCAACTGTTGATTGGACAATAGGCCACAAGAGAGGATGATGCGCTGAAGAAACGGATGAAGCGCCGATGTGCCAATGACGTGCCGTGCGACATTTCGATTAAGCATTGTAATAATTATCTAGATCGAAGTATGAATAAGAACTAATTAGGTTGTAATTGGGCTAACCCAGTTAGGGGCCAATTGGGCTTGTACCCGAACAAGTTTGGGCCGGATGAAAGGCCCAAACAAGGTTGCTAACCCTGCCTGGCAGTGGCACCACCAGACTGAGGTGGTGGTACCGCTTGGGTTCAGTCTCCTAGGTGGTCTAGGCGATGGTACCACCTTGGGGTAGAGTGCCTAGGCAGTGGTACCGTTGGCTGGGCGATGGTACCACCCAGTATACTGACCGTGTTAGTGTGTCAGGTGGTGGTACCATCAGACTGAGCGATGGTATCATCCAGTGTCAGAGTCAGACAAGTGGTGGTATTGCCAATGATAGGCGATTGTACCGCCAATAATAGGCGGTTGTACCGCCAGTACCCCGAAAAATCGGGATAGGAAGTTTTTTGGCTCCAAGTTTGAATCAAATTGGAGTCTATAAAAACCCCTCCCATCCCTGGTTAGAACACACAAGCACATACACTTTGAAAGTAAGAAAATACTGTAGAATTCTTTCTAGAAATCCCCTCCTCTAGACTTCACTTGTATTCAAGTTAAAAAAGAAGAGAGAGTGCTTATAAGGGTTACCTCCCAAGCCCATCAAAAGAAGAGAGTGCTACTAGTGGAAAGCCGGTGGCCTCAAGAGAAGAGGAATCAGGAGTGGACGTAGGTCGTATGACTGAACCACTATAAAATCGATTTATGTTTACTAATTATTCTTTACATTTTTGCAAACCTGTTTATTTTACTTACTCCGCTTCCTCCTCCCTTTCTTACTAATCATTTTAAGTTTATACGCAATCGAAATCGGATTTCATCTAAACGAAGTTTTTAATATACGAAGTTCTCAAAATCATTTTTAAAATACCAAAATTTATCGTCTTTATCCACTATACTAATTTACCCCCCTCCCCCCCTCTTAGTGCTGTTTTCGATCCCAACAAAAGTTCCTCACGTACATTATCAGAGAGACTCAGCCTCTAACACATTTGACCCTTAGAGATTTGACATTCAGCCACCACTAACTTGAAGGCTATCTTTTAAGCTTTTGATAGCTCTATTAGGGTCAGCCACACTCTTGAAATAATTTTGCAAGGTTTAGTACATGCTGAATTAGGTGGACTCAGAATAATTTAATCCAACACTATCCCATCCCAAGAGAAATTGAGAAACACTGAATAGGACTTTCACTGGTTCTACATCATAATTAGACAACCAAAATATGCTTTAATAGATAATTAATCTAATAAAATTTGAGTAACAAGATTTATATAAAAAATTATAATATTGGAAGTAGAAATTTGAGCAAACATGACCTACTTTAAGTGTCGTCTCATTAGTAATGTAATTATTAGAAATATTAAATGTAGGAGTTCTAAAAATGAATTTCAAAGAATTTGATATCATATAATATGAATGTTAGTTATATGTGTCCTACAAGTCAATCACATTAATGATGGCACCTGTGACATGCTGCGTTGATCTATTTGCTTATTATTACTAATATTTTCTCATATTATCTGGATGAATATTATGATGTCCTTCGATCTGTGCAATGGAAATCGGATCGTGATGAGATCACAATAATAAGACTGATTCGCCTTTAAACACAGATCCTAAATCATCTCAATCATAGGTTACTTGAAAAGAGACATCAAGATAACCGGATACATTGGTGTACTGTATACTCATTTATATGATTGAAGTGCCTGGTCTCATAGCTACATATGTGGGGACACTAAGGATACAGTACAAGTGTTCATTGAAAAATGAGTTCACTAATTGATTCGCTTATGGAATGCTAGATGGTCAATGATACCTGATGTCAGATAGCATTCCGTCATCTCAATTGTGTGTTTGGTTCTTAGACTTGAGATACCAAAGATGCCTTGTATGAGTACTCCATTCTTTGACGCCAAACTTACAGATTTGGAAAGTTTTAGATTTGGTACAACTGGTTCTCGGGAATGATAGCCAATCTTACGAAGGCAATTGAATATCAATAGAAGATCATCTACTCTTGGTATCGTGAGAGGAATATCCTGCGTGTGCTCGCTCAGGCAAAATCCATAGCTAGGATCATTCGGATTGAAAGAGGAGTTCTCTGAGAGAATCCAATTAGAGCAAGACTCGGACAAGATTTTATATGGGCCTGATATTACCATGCCTAATATACGATTTCTAGGATATTAGAAGGATGAGGGACTATAGATACATGATAATTGAGGACAGACAAACCCGATGGATTAGATCCCCTTATACTATCTGAAGACTATGGCATAGTGGCTTAGTACGTCCATAGTCGATGAGTCGAGTGAATTATTATGAAGATAATAATTCACTATATCAGGTGAAGTTCTAAGTCAGAAGGAGTTTTCACAAGAGCGACTCACGATCAGCTTGGTGTCGGGCCTAGAAGGTCACACACATTAGGTGGATGTTGCAATAAGTAGAGGTGTAGATATGAGATATTTATAGAGCCCTGAGTTTGGATCCTATGGATAAGATCTAATTGGATGATTGGATAGAGATCCAACTGGATAGAGATCCAATTGGATAAATGGATAAGATCCAATTGGATAAAGATCCAACTGGATGATTGAATAGAGATTCAATGAGGATAGGATCCATAAAAGAATAAGCTTCATGCACCTCTATAAATAGAAGGAACTTCACGGTTCATAGGCTAGAGTTGTTGGTAGTCGCCCCTTCTATTCTCCTCAGCCTCCTCTTCTCCTTCTTGGCTCTAGCACCCTTGTGGTGTACGTGGAGAGGGAGATCATGTGACGATCTAAGGAGCATCGTTATTGTATTCGCTGTGTGGATTATCACTAGATAAGAGTACGCTAGTGCTCCTTCATCCTCTTCATCAGATCTAAAATTTTCAAGGATATACGATCTCCCTAAGTAATACTTCTAATATGATATATGAAGTTTCTCAAATTTACAATTTTTTGTGCACCGATCATCGCACAACGACCAAGTAATAATTAAGCATGATACGATAACAAACATAGTAAAATTATCTTTTTAAGCATACATGATTCATTTCAATCATTTGTAATGCATACGATACATTTTATCCATTTGCGATGCATATGATACATTTCATCCATTTGTGATGTATTGTAATATGCTTCAAGTGTTTGCGATGCTTTTGATGATATCAAGCATTTTACAATACAAAGCATGGCAATTGTTTTATGATACAATACAAGTCATCAATTTTATTTTTATGATACAAAGCATGTCATCAATTTGCCATATTTCTCCCCCTTTGTCATCAATAAAAAAGAAGTGGGCCATGTTTTAGGCAAGTAAAATTTTGACATTGATACCAAATTTTATGATACTAATTGTTACAATGGGATTCTTCTTGAAAGAGAAAATGGAGAAGGAAAAGTTCATGAAGTCAACAAGAAGAATTGAGATATGAAAAGTACAAGAAACAATTTGTTCGAATGATCGAAAATTCATGTCATAGAGATTTGCGATAAGAGCTAACTCCATATTTCAATCAAATAAAATTCGTGAAGTAGAAGACAAATGAACCATTCAAGTTATCAAAAATTCATAAGAACTCATGACATAAAAATTCATACAAGAGTTAAGAAATCATTAAATTCACATTTAGAGAAGTGAATAAAATCTGAATTGAATTTAAGAGAGTATTCAAGCTATAAAAAATTTATGGGAACTTTTTCTTTTTATTTAGAAATCATGACATAAATATATGTATAAAGAGAAGAAGTTCGTGAACCATGAAAGCAATTCGTTCAAGCTATCAAGAGTTTATCAAACTTCTATTTTTCATCAAAATCTCATAAAAAAAAGTGAATCATGAAAGTAATTGAGTTTATCAAGAGGTAATATATATCATTTCGTAGAATTCGTGAATGTCACTTTTATAAAATACGTTGTCATTGAAGAAATCAAGTATCATTGAAATCGATAAATGATAAATGATACCTTTATCAAATAAGATACATGAGTGCTATTTTTACTCTTTTCAAAAATGTTGCTAAAGCTTACGTGAAATCTGAGAGTGATACAAAGAAAAAAAATATTATGAATAAGGGGAGGAAAGTCATCAAACAATAGAATCGAGTCTGATACAATTTCAAAAAGTCATCAAATATGCATAATACCAATTCAAAAAATTCAACAAACGATAGAATCAAGTTTGATACTAATTCAAAAATTCATTAAATGATGGAATCAAGAGTATCAAACCAAGACAGGAGGAAGATAAGTTTATGAAAACTCCATTTTCGAAATAAAAAAGATGATACTACGAAATCAAAAAAAATTCAAAAAAAGACATACAAAAAACCCATGCATTCAATTCAGCATTGCATTATATGAAACTTAAAGTATACTAAAATAGCATAAAGAGTACAAAAAGGAGTTAGGAACTCTATTGCACCACATAAAGTCAAGAAGTACATTATAGAGTTATTTTAAACTACTCCTCGGGTAGTATGCCAAAGTGTCTATACAAAGTATTAATTTTATGATGTACTTAATATACTTCATTTAGGACCTCATTTTGTTGCAGTTTGAGTTCAGCTTATTATGATTTGAGTTGATCTTGCTGTGATTTGAGTTGATTCAGTTGAGTCATAATCGGATCGGCAGAAGATGAAGGTGCAAGAGCTAGATCCATCGGTGCAGCATCAAAGGGACTAGGGAGAAGAGACTCATTACCCCTAAATATAGGTGTTTTAGGTTCTTCTTCAAGAGGGGGAGGATCTGTCCCTCTAGGCAATCTAGTCCAAATTTTATTCTTAAAAGTGCACCTTAATCGTTTAAGTAGGTTTCTATTAATTGCATTATATCTATCTATTTTTATTCTTTCTTCATTGGGTGGTATCCTAATGTTTTGTGCATGTAATAGTCTTGTAATTAACCCACCATATAGAAGCATTAAATCCTTAGTTGATTTGTTAATCATGTTTTGCCAGATTAATTATCAAAAGTAATTTTCTTGTCCGACCATGATCCAATACATAGTACCTAATTTCATTTGATTTACTTTATCGTGATGATATTATTTTGGAATCAAGATACTAATGATTATATGATGGAATACTTTAGAGTTGAAGGACAATAGGTGTTCACAACTTTTAGGGACTATCGATAGGTTTGGGTTTTCAAAAATAGTTCCTAAGGCTTCGGAATAAGTTACAACAATTATGTCTAAATCCCATTGGCCTCTAAAATAGCAACCACTTCTTTCTTTGAAAATTCCTATTAGGTTGCAAATGATATTATTCATAATTAGGATATGGTGCCCTAGGATATAAGTTGATACGTTGTCATCATCATCTACATTTAAGTTGTTGTAAAATAGGCAAACTAGCCTAGGGTATATTGGTTCACTAATTTGTAATATATGGAAAACATCTAGATTAGCAAACCATTGTATGGGTTCTAAGTATCCTAATTCACCTAGATCAACATATTTCCCTTTGTGAATGACTTGAATAATAAAAGAGGAGTTTAGGCAAGTGATTTTTGAAAATTACGAAGGCTTGTATATCATTATCAAAATCACTCTTCAAGAGGTTTATCACTAGTAGATTTTAGTATCATTGTTTACGATTCATAAATAATCAATACATTGTAATCAATGGTCTTTCATTATTTGAGCTAGTGAGCTTGATAACGATCATGCATCAATGAGGTATCGTTACTCCCTCCTAGCTTATGATGGTAAAGATGTTTACATGAGGTGATTTTTGGGTACCCATTTGACCTTGGATGCCTCAAAAATTGATCTACTCATTTTGTCATTTTGCATTGAATTCCTTATGGTCCCTTTAGGAACCCAAATCAATTCATGTTGACTAAATTTTCTAAACAGACATTTGTAAGCAATATGTCCGGGTTTACAACAAAAGTTGTACTTTATGTAAGATGATACATGCAATTTAGGTCCTTTAACGAAAGTGGTTGGATTTCGATGAGAGCTACTCACAAATCCGATTCTATTTCTTTTATGAACGTGAACCTTATTGGTAAGAACTATGTTCAAAGACTTGCTATCAACCATAAATTTTTCTAAGGTTTCTTCAAGTAGTAAGTTTTCCTTCTCAAGTGCCTCTAAGTATTCACACTTAGTGCATGGAGGCAAAGGAATGTCATGTTTAAGATTTTCAAATTTATTAACTAAGAGGGCATGCTCCTTTTTTAATAAATTAAACTTTTTACTAATTATTCTACACTCATCAAACAAATCATGAAAAGTATTTGAAAGCTCATCGAAAGTTAAATTTTCATCTAATAAATTACTTACCTCTTCTCTGATAGCCATTAGAGCATAGTTAGCGATCTCCTTGTTGTTTTGTTCTTCGTCTTTGGAGCCGCTCGAATCATCCCACATTGCCTTTAGCACATTCTTCTTCTTTGGTTGTTTCTTCTTTGTTTGGGGACATTCGCTTTTAAAATGCCCTGGCTTTTTGCATTCATAGTATATGACTTGTTCTTTCTTATGTTTAAGTTTATTTTCAGAGTCATTTTTAGCTTTATTTCTTCTTATGAATTTTTTGAATTTTCATGTCAAGAGTGTCAGTTCGTCATCATAGTCCTCATCACTTGAAGTTTCCTTCAAGTGGTCTTCTTGAGTTCGTAGTGTTATGTCCTTCCTGATCTTTGGAAGGAAGTTCTCAAGCTCATTATGAGCGTTACAAGTAATCTCATAGGTCATTAATGGCCTAATTAATTCTTCGAGAGGGAAGTTCTTTAAATCATTGGCCTCTTGAATGACCGCTACTTTATGATCCCAATTATTTGGAAGGGATCTTAAAATTTTAGTTACAAGTTTAAAATTAGAAAAGCTTTTCCCAAGTGCTTTTAGTCTATTGACGACATCCGTAAACCGGGGGTATATGTCTCCAATAGACTCACTTGGTTTTATCCGAAATAACTCATAAGAGGGAACTAAAAGATTAATTTTGGACTCTTTCACTCTACTAGTACCTTCGTAAGTGATTTCAAGAGTACGCCAAATATTGAAAGCCATTTCACAAATTGAAACATGATCAAATTTATTTTTTTTCTAAGGCACAAAATAAGGCATTCATAGCCTTGGCATTAAGAGCAAAAGTCTTCCTCTCTAACTCATTTCAATCGTTCATCGGAAGAGAAGACTTTTGAAAGTCATTTTTGATAATGTTCCACAATTCAAAATCTATAGAAATAAGCAAAATTCTCATGCGAGTTTTCCAATAGGTGTAATTCGATCGATTGAACATAGGTGGACGTGTGATTGAGTAACCCTCTTGCATGCCAGCAAATATTATCGCTCTTAGGTTTTAAACTAAAATGAGAGTGATCTTACTCTGATACCAATTATTAGGATCAAGAGCGGCACTAGGGGGGGTTTAAATTAGTGCAGCGAATAAAAATCAATGATTTTTAGCGATTTCGAAAAACTTTGTGCGTTGAGAAAATTTCGTCCAATGAAAAAGATTTCGATAAAGAGATTAATTTGAGTGAATACATAAGAGAGTAAAGAAAGGGAGATTGAACGATTGTAGTGAAGTAAAAAATTGAATGCAGGAAATAAAATTTATACACCAAGAGAAGAACATAGCAATTTTATAGTGGTTCGATTAATTGACCTACATCCACTCCCAATACCTCCTCTGATGAGGTCATCGGCTTCCACTATTGATCTTTCTTGAAGGAAAAAGATTAATCACCCCTTTTTACAGAACTTTACAATGGCTCACTTTCTTTTTATAGGCTTTTTACACTTAGAGCAAGGTGGAGGTGAACTCTAGACTTTTAAAAGCTATTTCACTATAGTTTTGGCTCAGTTCTTATCACTTCTCAATATGCTTAACTAGCTGAGAAGTAAGGGGTATTTATAGTCTCAATTAGGTTCAAAAATAGAGCCAAAAAAGGTCCTATCGTAGATTTTTGGGTACTTGTGGTAACACTGCCTGTCACTAGCGGTACCACCACCAGAGTAGAGCCTCGAGTTTTATGATGGGGCGGTACCATCGCTTGACAAGCGGTACCATCACTTGGTAATTATTAACTACTGGTAATACCATCACTTGACCTGGGCAATACCACCTCCTAGGTACCTGGGAAACTGGTCCCTGAGCGGTTCCACATCCCTAGTATGGTGGTGCCACCACCAGATAGGGTCTAACAACCTAGATAGGGTCCAATCCAGTCCACCTATGAGCCTACTTGGCCCCTATCAGGGTTAATGGGATTACCCCCCAATCTTAATCCTAATTATGTGCTAACTATGAAAATTAAAGATATTTTCTAAAGAAAATAAAATTCAACATGTTAAGGCTTCTTCTGGTGAGCTTTCAGCGAACTTCCGACGGACTTCTGATGAACACTTGGAAATCTTCCGGTGGACTCCCAATAGGCTCCTGGATTTCACGATAATCTTGGCGAGTTTTGACGAGCTTTTTAGGCAAGCTCCGATCTTTCTTGGTGAGCTTCGCGAACTTTCGACGAATATTTTCAGCGAACTTTCGATGAATCCTTCATCAAGCTTTCGACTCATTCTCGGCCAATTCCGACAGTATTCCCGACGAATCTTCAAACTCCCGACGAAGTCTTGAACTCTTAACGATTCGATCGTACTTGAATCCAACACTTCATTTTGTTTTTTGTCTTTATCGCCATCATAGTTAATCCTGCACACTTTTCTCAACATATAAATTAGATCAAAATAACTTATCAATTAACTTCATCATCAAAATATGAGATTCAACAAGTTTCATTAGCTCTTAATTGAATTAAGTTTGACTTAAGTCAATTGGGCTATTTTAATTAGAATTCTAGTTGATTGAGGATAATAAGAGATTGATGTCTCATGCTTTTATGATTTAATAAACTTAAAAGTTTTATCTGAATGTGTTATTTGAAAATGATCATTGATTTTTTATTTTTTAAATTTATGATATTGATATAATTATTATCATGTAGTATATATAATTATACTAGTGGTTTATATTGAAAATGTAAATTATAAAAAGAGATATGGGCCTATTACAATATGGAGCCACAACGGACATGGTATAATAGATCATACATCAAGCATAGTCTCTTATAATATTTTATTATACTATTTCTTGGATGCATGTGTGAATGAATGAATGATTGTAAATGAATGATTATGGTTATTTATGTATCCCTATCGAGAGCAATTAGGGTCATTCTCTTTGGGGATTAGTAGGTTATTAGATGTAACTATTAGATGGTTCCTTTATCCGTTGTTAGAAGTATGATATGAGTTCTTTCTATCTATTATTGAGAGGAATATATCTTATGGAGTATTCTTCTCCATCCGCTATTGGAAGAATGCACCATTGGATGTTATATATGTTTTTGTTATTTGACTATTATGCATATGTTGTATATGACTAATGCATAATTTTATTGGTTACATAAGAATTATCAATGTTTTTCTAATGCATGAGTTTTATAATGAATTGATATACTATTATATCATATTAAATTATAAATCATTATATATTTTTTCGAATAATGAGAATTATTTTTATGATTTTTTAGAGGTTCCTATGAACATGCATGGTTGTTGATATATTTTATATTTTATATTTATTTATGGAGTAATATATTATTTTATAATAGATTTTAGGCTTGGGTGAAAATTTATTTTTCATCATTTATAGCCCTATTGAGAATAAGTGATCCTTTTACTAGTTAATAAAATATTTATTATTGTAAAGATAGAGATTTGAATTGAATGATAAAAACAGGAATGTCTTTTGTAAATTATGAATAATAAAATAATAATTTATTATTTTTTTATAAATCTAGGATGTGAGAATTTAATGTTATCAAAGCAATGATTTTGAGGGCCTATTATAATATGGTATTCTAGGATTAGAATATTAGATGACCCAATTAGTTTTTGAGATTTAATTTTAAAAATCACATAGTAATACAACTAAAGTATACTTTTAAAAGATTAAGATCATTTTATTAAGCAAAATATATTTTTTTTATAAAAAAAAGATTAATTAAGGATGTTACTTAAAAGGGAATCTCATTAAATGACTGGATTGAGATTATTAAGAGACAAAAAATTTAGTATATTTTCTTGAAATTGTAATAAGTGTTATAATATTTTATCTTAGAAACTTCTATAAAGTTTTGAATATAATTTTACCATGACACTCTTATCCACTTTGTGAAAAGTAGATAAGAGTTATTAATTTGATTATAGAATATATTTTTTTATTGAGATGTATTTGTAATAAATAAATATCAATTGACTTACTTATTAGATTTATATCTAATATTGCTTTAGTAAAGTAATTTGGTAATCTAACTAGAAATATTATATGGTGCTTATGTTTACTATTATATATTTAGATTTTTATTTTATAAAGAATAAATTAATTAAGTTTATTGTACGAGTCTTGTAACATTTTTTAGTTTGACTATATCTTATTAATGTTGGGGACCTCAAATTTATTTATATAATTTTGATATAGATTTAAATTAAATTATACATGAATGAAGTTTGACATATTACTTTTGTTACCCTCTATTCTAGAATATTATTTTTGTCTATAATTATGGATATGATAAATTTAATAAAAAATTATACGAACATATTTGTTATTTATTATGTGATTTCTTTAGGGTTGATGATTTAGTATATTTTTCACTTTTGTCTTACATTGTTATGAATACTTATGGTTAACATATCTAGTTTTAATAAAAGTTTCGACAAATTCTAAGTACAAAAATTTTGTAGGTATTTTTAAAAATATATAAATTAAAAAGTATTTACCTTTATAATTTTGTTACCTAATATTATTCTTAAAATTGAAATTAGATTTTATATGTGTCATGGTTTGTAGAAATTATTTTTTTGACATTACTAATATATGTGCCTTTGTAGTTGAATAAATTTGATCTTGTATTGATATTTAAACTTAATTTTATGGATAACTAATTTCAATAGAGTTTTGATTTGATGTCAAATTAATTATTAAAAATGATGAGATCTAATGAGAATTAAATATAATATTATTTCTTTGACACATATAATATATAAATTATTTTAAACTATAAAAATATTTATTGAATTGTTGGATAAATTTTCATCATTTCAATTGCTTTTGTTTGATGAGTTACACCTCAACTTATGTTTTATAAAAGCAACCAATTAATTTTAAAATTTACAAATTCTAATGATTTATCGGATATGGGTAATCTAAAACCAAATTTATTGAATGCATTTCCTCTTTTTTATATATTTTATGCTGAAAAAAAGAAAAAAAATAAAAAATCATATCTTTTGACTTAAAGTTTTTGAGTGGCACATTTAATCTAAATATTTTTCAAGCTGATTTAGATTTATCTTTTGACTTAGTATTTCAAGTGCTAACTATGTTGATTAATATCATTTTTCGTATTAAATTTGGGGACCAAATTTTTGTTAAGTTGGGAGAAATATAATCATCAATAATTTATACCTTAATAAATTAATTACTATAAATAATGTATTATTTTATTTAAATTATTAACTTCCTTATTTGTTTAGTATAGTTAAGAAAATGTTTAAAATTTATTTTCTTAATTGTATGGACAAGTTAAAAATTTTCCTAATCAATAAAATTATTAATTAATTTATTTCATAATAAGTGATATGATTTTTAGGAAATAAATAATTTATTTCACTTTTTTGTGTGAACCATAAGAAATTAATATTATATTTCTATCTTTATATATGAAAGTAAAATAAAATTAAATTAAAAAATAAAATAAAAGTATAACTTACTTTTTGAGGAGAGCTAATCTTCTCCTATATAAAGGAGGCTTCTTCTCCCTTATTTTCTACTGAGCTTGATAGTGAGAGAATTGAGAGAAGGATTTCTCGAAGATATAATCCTTATGAGAGGTAAGATTCTCTATTCTTTTCTAATCAATTTTAATTTATGTTTTGAAATCTTTAATATTAGGATTGTTATAATTTTATGATACATAATAATATCTTAATTTTAAAATTTTATGTTTAATAAATAATGATAGAATGATCATCTAACTTATAGTGATCTCTTAAGCTTAAATAAATTTTAAGATTGATTTAATTATTAATTTTTTTTATTTTTAATTAATATAATAATTTTAATTTATTTAATTAGATATATATGTGTTTCAAGAATTATGTATGACTTTCTATGATTTAATTAGTTTTAAATATAATATCATAAATTTAAATTCTTTAATTCATGAATTTGAGTTACTCTTTGATAATTTAAAATATTAAAATCTAATTTGATAAAAGGAGTTGAACTGGGGTCTGTCTGACCTAAATTAGGTTGATCTGCTAGATCAAGTTGACCCAACCTTTATCATATATGACCTAACCCTAGTGGCCAAGTATGACCAACCTCTATAACCATGCACGACTGAATCTATGTAGGACCCAACCCATATGATAAAGTATGATCCAAACCTATGTAGCTAAGCATGACTTAGCCCATGTGGTCATCTATGACCCAACTTATATAGTAAAGTATGACCCAACCCATATGGCCAAGTATGGTCTAGCTCGAAAATGATTATTAATTTTTTATTTTTTTAATTTATGATATTGATATAATTATTATCATATAGTATATATGACTATATTAGTGGTCTACATTGGAAGTAAATATGTGAAAAGAGCTATGGGCCCATCATAATATAGAGCCACTGATAGACATAGTCTAGTAGATCATGCATCAAGCATAGTCCCTCATAGTATTTTATCATATTATTTCTTATATGCATGCATGAATGAATGAATGAACATAAATTAATGATCATAATTATTTATGTATACCTACCAAAGGTAGGTAGGCCGATTTTCATCAGGGATTAGTGGGTCGTCAAACATAATGGTTAGACGATTCCTCCATTCATTATTAGAAGGAATATGTCTCCACTTGGGTAAGTGAGGGATACCACTCCATCTACTATTAGGAGTATGATATGAGTTCTTTACATCTTAGGAGAAATCCATCCTATGAAATGTCTTTCCATTCGCTATTGGGAGAATGTACCATCAAGTGTGATATACACCTTTGTTATTTAATTATCATACATGTATTATATGTGACTGATATATGATTTTATTTATTACATTAGAATTGTCATTGTTTTTCTTATGCATGAGCCTTATATAAATTGATATATTATCATTCATATTAAATTATTGACAATTATATATGTTTCACAAATATCAAAGATTATTTTTATGAATTTTTAGATATTCCTACCAGTATGTATGGTTACTGATATATTTTATTTTATAATTATTTTAAAAATAATTTACTAATTTGTAATAGATCTAAGACTTAGGTGAAAGAGATTTTTTCATAACTTGAGTCTACTAAGAAGATGTGATTCTTTTTTAGTTAATAAAATATTTATTATTATAAAGATAAGGATTTGAATTTAAGAATAAAAAAGGAGTGTTTCTATAAAATATGAATAATAAAATAATAATTTATTATATTTTATAAATCTAAGATTTGACATAAATAATTAAATATGAATATTAATTTAACTATATCCCAAGAACATAGCTAGACCAAATATTATAGGGAGCCTTAACCATATCAAGCCTAAAATTTTAAACCTAGGTGTATAAATTTTACGTACATGGGTGAAATATTTAAACCTAGATTCAAACCTAATCAAAAGAAAAACTCTAAATTCAATCTTAATTCAAATTGAACCATCTTAAATATGGTGAATGCGATTATAAGTTCAGGTCAACTGTAAAACTTATTGTGGAAAGCTTTGATATCTACTAGTAGTATTCTTAATTGGGTACCTACGAAGGATAAGGATAAGACTCCATATGAAATCTAGAAAGGATATAAATTGATATTAAATTATCTTTTGAATGTGAGGGTGTTTAGCTAAGTTAATATTTTGAATATATCTGAAATTTTAAATGATACCATGGTTGAATCTAGAGATGCTACTTTCTTTGAAAGTATTTTTCCTTTTAAGTCTAGAATTTCAATATTCCAACTTCTTCAAGTTTATTTCACTCTAATAAATACTACTCTCTTGAACGTGCTAACTAGCTTAGCTAGTAAAGACATCGACAGATTATCGCAAGGTTCTAGACTTGAATCCCACCTTCGTCATTTACCTTTTATAAAAAGAAAATACTACTCTCTTAAAGCCGAAAGGAGTACAAGAGCTAGAATGAAAATAATGTTTGGTAATGATTTCATAACTTAATTGATTTAAGATTCACCTAGTTCATTTCAAGATGCTATGAACTCTTATGATGTCCTTCTTGGACAAAAGCCATTAACAATAAGATTGAATCTATTTTAAATAATAATACTTGGATTCTCACTTATTTACCTCATGAGAAAAAAAACTTTTAGAGTGCAAGTGGATCTTAAAAAAGAAGATATAACTAATGAAATAATGAAAAACTATAAGGAATGACTTGTAGCTTAAGGCTTTGGTGAGAAAGCTAGTTTCTATTATGTTGATACATATGCACTTAGCTCGTATCATTACTATTCAAAGATTTGTTTTAATTCATAAACTACTTATTCATCAAATATGAGTCTATCTTCCTATATGGTGATCTCGAAGAAGAGATCTATATGACTTAACTAGAAGGTTTTATTGTACGGGTCAAGCGAAGAAAGTATGCAAGTTAGTCTGATCACTTTATAGACTTAACAAGTAGCCAAATAGTGGAAAGAAAAAAATTTATAGTATTATCTTTTCCGCTAGTGAACCTTTATTGCAAAAGAGAGTGACAAATTCATTCTTCTTGTTCTTTATGCTGACGACACTCTTATTCTTACTCTTGATCTTGATATAATTAATAAAATTAAGACATTCTTATTATATCATTTTAATATGAAAGATCTTAGAGAAGCAAACATGATTTTAAGAATAAAGATCAGAAGATCATCTAATTCGGTTCTTTTGTCTTAGTCTCATTACACCCAAAAAAATATTTGAAAGTTTAAATATTATAATTGTTCAATTGTTTCTATACCTTATGATCCCAGTGTTCATCTCTTAAAAAACACAAGTCTATGAATCAAAATAATAATTCTCAAATTATTAGATCTCTTATATACTTATATTACTAAACCAGACCTAATATAACTTTTAGTGTTTCTAGATTAAGTAGATACATTAGCAATCCTGGTATAAAATATAGTAATGCTTCAAAATGAATATTTAAATATTTTAAAGAAACATTTTGATTTTGGACATAGATTTGTTTGGTATCCATCTATACTTGAGGGTTATAGTTATGCCAATTGAATTTATGATTATTTTGAAATTAACTCTATATATGGATGTCTTTGGTTTAGCTGGTAGTGTTATCTCCTGCCATTTAGTCCATAAAGTAATCTATCATTGTTAAAAGTACTTTAGAAGCTGAATTAATTACATTAGATACTGTATCTACATAAGTTGAATGGCATAAATCTACCTTTGCCACCTATTTCAATTCATTGAGATTCAAGAGCTTCAATAAAATTTTGTTTAAAAAAATATATATTAAAAAATTAGTAGATATATTAAAGTTAGATAAGTCTATATGCTGGTATGATGTTCACTCAACCATTGTATTGTATTAAATATGAGCAAAATCTAGTTGATTATCTTATTAAAGTCTTAAATAGAACAAAGTTTCTAGAATCATTAAGGGGGATGGATCTTTCCCTATAATAGGCCTTTGGAAACCTAACTTTTGTATTAGGTGATTCATTGAAGGAAGTTCAATATAGTAATAATAAGCTAATTGGTTGATTGAGGAGCACACTTGTGAGCACTTTCAAAGTGCATAATATATATTGTAATGAATAACTCTAAACTCATCCTAGTGATGATTTGTACTCGTTTGTAGAGGGATAAGAAGAGCATTGGTATGAAAATGATCCAAAGTAGTATTTTTCGTGAGATATGACTCCGCAAATCTTTTGTAGAGGCTCTGAGCATCTATAAACAACGGTGACTAGGAATTTGAGTACTATCTAGAAATCCTCAAGAATAACTTAAGATACATGTGCATGGCTATATGCATGCAACCCTACAATTTGATATTCATTACTATGTATGCAATAGTGAAGGTCTAAGTTAAAAGAATATAGTTCAAAACCTAATTCACTCTATATCCTTAAAATAAATACTATTTACACTAAGTAAGATTTAAGCCTTATAAAGAGAGCTCATTGATTGTATAGTATAAATTCAAACAACACTTAGGGATGAATTGAAATAAATTAATAATATAAAATCTTAGGGACAATATTAATTTTTGGAAGACTAGGATAGGGTTGATATAAGGGTTTAGGATCATATGATTTAGTTATAAAAGGGGTAGATCTCCATCCATATAACTGTGTAGGTTTTGGTATGTCTTAGGGATTTTTTGAAATAAATTAATAACATAAAATTTTTGGAATAAGGCATTAAAATAAAATATCAAGGGTCACATTTTTTTTTTTTATTGACATAGTATTGAACATGGAGTGAGCATATCACAACATAAGCCACCACTAGGGTTTCTTGCATCATGCATGGATTTGATTTTGATCATATTGACCTTTTGATGATCCCGCATCAGTAATGGGTAATGACTTGAATGAGCTTATAAGAGTTTAATGAATATTTTATTATTAACATGGGATTAACATTTTCGATCAATGATTTAGGTTTGATAGATTAATGGGTTAATTATCCTATCAGATATAGTCATAACCAAATGAAAAAAATGTGATTCCTAAATTTAATGCTTACACGATCCTCAAGAGGATTACGTGCTAGCTTCATCATCCTGCAGAACTCAATTAGCAGTCTTGAAGTTGTAAATGGACTACAATTGGCCCTTGGCTTATACATCGAGTTCTTGATGTAGTAAGTGGTAATTTTCAACAAAAATGACTGCCACACCATGAAGGATAGATTAAAAAGAACTTCAAGGCTATTGATTGTGAGAGCAAAAAAATAAACCTTACAAGGAAAAAAAAGAAATTTCTAGTGGTCCACTTAGAAGAAAATATTAGAACTTGAAGAAAATTCTATTACAACTAAGCAATTCAAGAAGACTTTCTATGACTAGTATTTTCCTTATTCTCCTTCAAAAATAATAGGGAGGTTGGATGATGATTGAAGATGATAGATACTTCAGTAAATTATCCTGTTTTTCTTCGCTCTTGGTATTTAATGAAACATTATGAGGATAGACACTTCAAGTGAGGATTAAAGCACTCTAAGGGTAGACACTTCAAGCGAGAATTGTCCCTTCATCAATTCCAAGTTAGCTGCATCGAACTTACCAACTTAATATGAGGTACTTTGTAGAGCTTTAATTGTGAAGAGCTGGAGAATGAGTTACGATAAGGGAAGGATAGAAGGCGACCTTATAGTGCCACTACAGCTTCATAAGGGGGGATCACACTCACCTCATAGCGCCACTAGAGAGGGAATTAAAACTTGGAAGTGATTTGCGGTAAAGCAAAAGAGACCCCAACAAGATCAAAATCATCATTCATAGTCATTAAAATTTGATTTAATATTACTCTATCACGATGTCCCAGATAATGCAACATTTTTACATTCTCATCGAGATTGAGACAAAGCATATTGATCCCAAAGAGATGCCATTTGAGAATAAAACTCAACAAATTGATCCAGGGACTATTCATATGATATTATTGAACTAGGTCCCTAAAGCATAATAAATATATAAGAACTCCCAAAGAATTTTTATTATGTCAAAATGATCATTGTCTCACTCTTTAATACAATTGCCAAAGCTTTCGCCCTTCCAAGAAACTTTGTATGGTTTGAGTCCAATTAGCATAGTTAGACTCATTAAAAATAATGAAAATGATTGAGAAACATCTAATTGTGTTTGAGCCATATCAAAAGAAAAAAAATCTTGGATATAGGCAAATGCAAAAGGCGAAGCATATGGTTCATAAGAAGATGAAATAAAATTGACACTTAATCACCGTTTGACCGATCTGTAAAAAAGAGCGGACTCAACTTTGAGCAATATTTTGCTCTCATTCTATGAAATAGAATTTCAAGAAGAAATGAGACTCGGAGAAAATAAGGATAAGGAGAAACTTTGTATTTTATTCATATCATTTCTGTGTACATCATAACCAAATTAATCGGATGAAAAACAATCAAATCAAAACCATGAATTATGGGATTTGCGCAAATCAATGGATGTCACATCTTTTTTTTGTATGGTAAGATTTTAGGAATATCTAATCTTCTCATGGGGATGGTAAAAATCATCGATCAAGAGAATCAAAGAAATATGATATACTCTTAACTTAGTAAGTTTGGCACAACTAATAGCGGTGATCAAAGCAAAACCTTTCTGTCTATGTATATATATATATATATATATATGCTCACTCAGAAATGACTTTCACCCTCTCAAAACAGGGACGGCTACGATGGCTCCTGTCGTCAAGCTCCTCCTCTTTGCTGCACTCCTGCTCCGTATCTCTGCAACAGGTGTCCTTCTTCGCCTCTCTCCTCCAACATGCATCAACGGATCGCCGATAACGTAACGCTTGCTTTGATCGTTGTTTGTGGTGACAGCGGACGGTCAGGGATGCGATATTTCCAGCATTCAGGTACAGCAGACCAACACAGGAGAGAAGGTGGGCCACGACCCGGTGTTCGAAGTGGAGGTGAAGAACCTGTGCAGCTGCACCATCTCCAGCGTGTTCCTTCGCTGCTTGGGCTTCGCCAGCTCCATGGTGGTCGACCCTAAGCTGTTCCGGCGTGAAGGCACTGACTATGTCGTCAACGACGGCAAGGGCATCCCCAGTTCGCAGTCCGTCAAGTTCCGCTACGCCTGGGACAGAGCCTTCGCGATGTCTCCTGCGAGTCGGCAAGTAAATTGCTGATGAAGCAGTGGCACTCACTGGCCATGGCTGCAACACAAGATCCGAACACTATTGATCTTTTCAAGAGTTTAGGATGCAGGCGTTGCAATGCATTTGAATTCGTCTGCATAGAATAAAAGCTCTCTCTTTCTCATTGCAATATTTATTTGAAGTTTCGTGAATGAAACAAGTACTCGTTATTGTCTTTCTTTTGATTGCTTAAAGCTCCCCATTTTGAGAGCGTTTAGACATTTGCTTCAGCAATTTTTGTGCAGTTGCAGTTCCTTTCGTGAGCCCTGGAAATGGCCGAACACGTTACATGAAAGAAGAGATCGCTAATCAACTAAGAAATATTATATGTATATATATAACATCCAGAAATATTCAGATTCTGAAAATAAATATTATATATATAAATCTTGGAATGTAGTTTTTGCTGCTAAAAAAGTAAAAAAAATATTAGATGTCATGAATCACTACCATCTAATTATAGTCAATCACGAAAGAAAGGCAAATAGAAGACATTTTGTTGTGCCACTAGAAATTATACTCAAATGACGCCAAAGAATTATTATGATAAACAGGAACAAAACCAAAATTGGGTGTGGGCAAGCAGTTTCTAGCTAATATAATAAAGTCAAAAATAAAAAATCGATTGGAATAATGACACCAAGATATAACGTGGTAAATTTAGTTAAGGAAAACACAAATAGGCAAGCTACAAGGTATTAGGAGAAATACAAATAGAAACAAGATGCCTCTCTTGTAGTAGGAGAAATAGAGGAATACAAACTCATAAAAGGAGAAATGAAGAACCAAATGATTATTCCTCTTCTTTTTTTTTCCTCCATATTCCTCTCTATTATATAGGTACCAGAGTGGTTGCAGAAACCATCTCTATGCCACCTTGTGTGGGATGTTGCATCCATAAATGGGGAGATGAGATTCCATGGATTGCTACTTCCTATGCGCAAGCAAATGAGATCATGGGAGGTTCCAACCTCACACAACCTCTCGCCTATCGCGTATCGTATCTCTCTCTCTCTCTCTCTCTCTCTCTCTCTCTCTCTCTCTCTCTCTCTCTCTCTCTCTCTCTCTCTCTCTCTCTCTTTATCCCTTCACAGTCTCTTACTTAAAATCAAAAATAAAAATAAAATAAACTTTTTATTCTTGCATGCTGAGTCATGCTATATACATCTCTAATCAGTCATTGCATGCTGAGGATTTGCTCCATATGAACTTATCAGTATTGATTTACTTCGTCGTAATATTTGTTAGGCAATCCATTATGTTGATTTTCTGCATATACATGGTATCATCCTCCATTACTTCTTGAATGAAGTGATATTTGACTCATATATATTTTATTGTGAAATATAAGATTAGATTTCTTATGATGTGCAAGGTACTCTAACTATTATAATGTAAAAGAATATTTTTCAACTTATGCCTAAATTCCTCTATTAACCTTCTAATCCAAATTACCTTCTTGCAAGCCTGTGTAGCTGTCATGTACTTCGCTTTTGTAGTAGATAGATCTACGATAGTCTATAACTTTTCAGTACTCCTACAAGTGTAAACACATAGTTTATTGTGAATTTTCTTTTATCGATATTACCTGTAAAATCAAAACCAATATATCCTCTAATAATAAAATTTGATCCTCCATAAGCTAATATAACATCTGAGATTACTATGATATATAACTTTGTTAGGTTCGGAGCGATACTAAGAGGAGGGGGGGGGAGGAGCGATATTCATATAGGAACTTGATTCAATGAAAGAAACTTTAACTTGAAATGGTTCAGGTGAATGAAATAGGAAGTAGGGAGAAGAAATCCGATCAATTTGCAGCTAAAGAATTTACGATGCAAAAATTTAAACACTCACACAACCAATATATGCAGCGATGTATAGTGGTTCGGTCAAATGACCTACGTCCACTCTTGAAGTCTCCTCTAATGAGGCTCCCAACTTCCATTACCAAGTCTCTTGAAGGGGAAGGGCCAAACACCCCTTTACAATCTTTTACAAGAGGTTCACTCTCTTTTCAGAATTTTTACAATAAGAAGAAGGGAGGTGAACTCTTAAGCAATTGAAAGCAAGAATTTGCTTTTTGCACTTCAAAAAGGTGCTCTACCAGCAAGAAGTAAAGGGTATTTATAGACTCTTTTGGGATTCAAAAATGGCGCTCAAAAGAGTCCCATCCTGAATTTTCGAGGTGCAGGCGATACCACCGCCTGGCACTGGCGGTACCATCGCTTGACACAGGTGGTTGCAACCACTTGTCAGGCGATACCACCGCCTGGCACTGGTGGTTGCAATCACCTATCAGGTGGTACCACCGCTTGACTAGGGCGGTGCCACCGCCTGGCCCTCGGCCATCTGGCGATGCCATCGTCAGACTTTTCCAGAAGCTGTATGGGCCTTAATTTCAGCCCAACACAACCCCTTTAAGGCCCAATTGACCCATACTAGGTCTAGACAGGATTAATACCTAGTCTTTACCCTAATCAAGTGCTAACTATGAACTTAAAACAAAATTAAACTGACACCGTCAAGTCATTTTTGGGAGAGCTTTCCGGTGATCTTCCGGTGGACTTCCGACACTCCCTCGGATTTCTTCCGGCAGACTCCCAGCAGGCTCTTGGATTCTATGGCGAGTTCAATGAATCTTTGGTAACCTTCCAAACCTTCTTGCTGATCTCTGCGAACCTTCGACGATCTTTTCGGCGAACTTCCGAAACCTTCGGCAAGTTCCCGATTCCATCTCGGTTGGCTCTGGCAGCACTTCCAATAATCCTTCGGACTTTCGGTGGACTCTTGAATTCCCAGCAACTTGATTTCGGTAATTTGCTTTATATCTATCATAGTTAATCCTGCACACTTATCTCAAAAATAGATTAGATCAAATAACCATCAATTGATTTTATCATCAAAATTTGAGATTCAACAATCTCTCCCTTTTTTATGATGACAATCAATTGATGACGGAGTTACTCTTAACTCCCCCTATCTATATGCCATCTAATGTGAAAGTAAAAACATTTGAATTCAATCTCTTGAATTCAAGTCAAAACTGATAAGTTTCATCCGTTGAACTTATCATCATGCTCAACAAAGCATGAAGTTTTAAAAAAAATCAAGGCATGACATTAATTTCAAGTCGAAGGATGATAAACATTTATCATTTCGACAAAAGATTTATCAATAATTTAAAATTACAATAAGGATCTCATGATTGAAAAGCGTGATATCATATTGGATATATCATGAGATGAAAACTTATCATATCAATTGAAAGATACCATTTGATAAACATGATATGGTAAGAATCTTATAAATTTCAACTATAAATTTCAATTTGTGATACATGTGATGTATTGCAATACTAAAAGATTCATTACGATGCTTTTTAAGGATTGCAACCTATTTTTGATACAAAGCATGACAAGAGCAATTGAATTGCAATATTAAAACTTATGAGATATTTTTCATTACGATGCATGATATTTATCAAGTCATCAAATTATTTTGCTCATGAAGGCCGCATTCAATAAGTCATCAATTTCACATTTTTCTCCCCCTTTGTCATCAACAAAAAGGAGGTGAATAATTAAAAAAGTATATAATTACAAATACCAAGAGGTGAAAATTGATAAAAAGGAGTGACATAAGTGATATATGAGAGAAATCTTGATTGTTCATGGTTCAAGACATAATTTTGATTTAAAAATTCAAGTATAAGTATAAAGCTAAAGGATGCATCATTGAAGCCAATCATCAAACATATTCAAGATCTCATAAAAAAAAATTATGAGAGAGATATCAAAATTCATGATGAGATTCAACTTGTCATTTATGAGGGGAGAAGATATAAAATCATAAAACCTTGAGTCATAACGATTAGCACATGAATAAAATCTGAAATAAACATTTAAGAGCTTGATTTTTATGCAGAATTCATGACATTAATCTATGCATATATCAATCTTCATATTATATAATCCATTTAGTCATCACAAAGAAGAGTATGATGTTATACATACATCATCAAAAGACATGATCTTTATTGAAGGGCATGATGTTACAAAATTTATTAAAATGAGAATATTAAAACCAAAATTGAAATATTTCAATCATCATTATAAACTTTTAATCATTCAGAATAAAACAACATCATGAAGGCTTCATCAGAAATATTTATTGAAACATTTTGATCGAAGGATGAAAATGAATTCTTCATTCAAAACAAAATATTAAGATCAATGATTAAAAATGAAAGTTTCATATATCATTGAGAGTCTGAATGGATAATATAAAGGTGAACCTATCAAAACCAAAGTTTAAACATTTTGGAAAATAAACATATACTATTAAATATTAGGACAAGTCTAGCATGCCTAATTCTCTTCTAATGAAGTTAAATTGTTCTTCATTTAGGGGTTTTATGAAGATGTCTGCTAATTGGTGTTTTGTATCAATAAATTCAAGAGTGACATCATTATTATTGATATGATCTCATATAAAGTGATGCATAATCTCAATATGCTTAGTTCTTGAGTGTTGAATGAGATTTTTGGTTAGACAAATAGCACTTGTGTTATCGCATTTTATCGGAATATTATTTAAATGAATTCCATAGTCTTCTAAAGTGTTTTTCATCCAAACAACTTATGCACAACATGCACTTGCAACTATGTATTTGGCTTCCGCCGTAGATAGTGCAACCGAATTTTGTTTCTTGAAGGTCCAAGAAATAAGTGCATGTCCTAGAAATTGGCATGTTCCGGATGTACTTTTTCTATCTATTCTACATCTGTCAAAATCGGCTTCCGCATAAGCTATTAAATCAAAGTTATCAGATTTTGGATACCATAATCTTAGATTAGGAGTTCCTTTAAGATACCTAAGGATTCTTTTAATAGCTTTAAGGTGAGATAACTTAGGATTAGCTTGAAATTTTGCACATAGACCTATACTAAACATGATATCCAGTCTAGTTGCAGTGAGATAAAGTAAGCTACCTATCATTCTCCTATATGTTTTTTGATCAAAATTTTCTCCACTTTCATCTAAGTCTAACTTGGTGGAAGTACTCGTTGGATTGTTGATGGTTTTTGAATTATCCATGTTAAATTATTTTAACAATTCTAATGTATACTTTGTTTGATTAAGAAATATAATATCACTAAGTTGTTTAATTTGTAATCCTAAAAGAAAGTTTAATTCTCCCATTAGACTCATTTCAAATTCATGACTCATACACTTAGCAAATGATTCACATTGTGATTCATCTGAAGAATAAAAAATAATATCATCAACATAAATTTGAACAATGAGAAAATTATTTTTAAAATGTTTAATAAACAATGTAGTATCAACTTTGCCTTTAGTAAAATTATTTAAAATTAAGAAAGAACTAAGCCTTTCATACTAAGCCCTAGGGGCTTGTTTCAACCCATAGAGAGCCTTAGTTAGTTTAAACACATGATTGGGAAGAAGAGAGTTTTCAAATCTGGGTGATTGTTCAACATACACTTCTTCGGAAATAAAGCCATTCAAAAAAGTATATTTGACATCCATTTGAAAAAGTTTAAAGTTATTACTACTAGCATAGGCAAGGAGCATCCTAATGACTTCTAATCTTGCCACAGGAGTGAAGGTTTCTTCATAATCGATGCCTTCTTCTTGGTTGAAACCTTTGACCACTAATCTGGCCTTGTTTCTAACCATGATACCATATTCATCTTGCTTATTTCTAAAGACTCATTTAGTACCAATAACCAAATGGTCACTAGGTCTAGGAACAAGCTTCCACACCTCATTCCTCTCAAATTAGTTCAATTCCTCTTGCATTGCGATAACCCAAGAATTATCTTTCAAGGCTTCATCAATACACTTGGGCTCAATTTGAGAAAGAAAAACAGCATGAGGACAAAAATTTTTAAAAGAGGAACGAGTTTGAACCCCTTTCGATGTGTCTCCTATAATTAGCTCCTTAGGATGGACATCTACATACTTCCATTCCTTAGATAAGGAAAATTCGGAAGAAAATGCATCCAAGTTGCTATTTTGAGGAGAGAGTTCATTTAAATTCAAATTATCAAAACCAAGATCATCATCAAGATCATTTTTCTTAATTTCGGAAACTTCATTAAAAACTACATGAATAGACACTTCTATAACTAAGGTTCTTTTGTTAAATATATGAAAAGCTTTAGAAATAGAAGAGTAACTAAGAAAAATGCCTTCATCAGATTTAGCATCGAATTTTCCTAAGACATCATTTTCATTTAAAATAAAGCATTTGCAACCAAAAACTTTAAAGTAAGAAACATTAGGTTTTTTGTTATTCCATAATTCATAAGGGGTCTTGGATAGAGATGGTCTTATTAGAACCCTATTCATGATATAACAAGCCATATTAATGGCTTCGGCCCAAAAATATTTGGGTAAACTATGTTCATTTAACATGGTTCTTGCCATTTCTTGGAAATTTCTATTCTTTCTTTCTACTACTTCATTTTGTTGAAGATTCCTTGGAGTAGAGAAGTTGTGGTTGTACTCATTTGATTCACAAAAATTTTGAAAGTCACGGTTTTGGAATTCACCACCGTGATCACTCTAAATTGATGAAATCATGAACCCTTTTTCGTTTTGAGTAAGTTTACAGAATTTAGAGAAACATTTAAAACAATCACTTTTGTGAGCCAAGAAATAGGTCCACGTGAATCTACTGTAGTCATCTACAATTACAAAGGCATATTTGCTACCTCCTAGGCTTGTTATGTCAATTGGTCCAAATAAGTCCATATGGATCAATTGTAATGGTCTAGAGGTACTTATTTGATTTTTTGGCTTGAAGCTAGTTTTAATTTGTTTTCCTAGCTGACAAGCATCACATACTTTATCTTTAATGAACTTAACCTTGAGAATGCCTCTTACAAGGTTTTTAGATGTGATTTGAGAGATTAGTTTCATGCTAGCATGACCTAATCTTCTATGCCAAAGCCAAACATCATCATTCAAAGTCGAAAAATATATTTTACTACTAAGGTCATCAAGGTTAATAGTGTAAACATTATTTTGCTTGATTGCAATTATATATGTGTTGTTGTGTGGTTTTTCGACGATACAAACATTAGATTCAAATCTTATAATATAATCATTATCACATAATTGACTAATGCTCAAAAGATTATATTTTAAACCATCTACTAATAACACATTATCAATTGAAAAGGTTGATTTGTTACTTATAGTACCCTTGCCAATGATTTTACCCTTGTTGTTGTCTCCGAATGTGATAAACCCTTCGTCTTGGCTAGAGAGCTTAGAGAATTGAGATGGATCTCCGGTCATGTGCCTTGAGCATCCACTATCAAGGTACCATCTCTTGCTCCTAGCTTGTGTTGGTGTTTTTGTCTACAAGAAAGGATAGTTTTTATGTACCCATTTTGACTTGGGTGTCTAAAAAACTGATCTACTAAATTTATCATTATTCAATGAGTTCCTAATTGATCCTTTAGGAACCCATACTAATTTATGTGGGCTAAGTTTCCTATAGGAACATTTATAAACAATATGTCCAGATTTGCAATAAAAATTACATTTCAAATGAGAGGATACATGTAATGTTGGCCCTTTAATGAAGGTGGTTTGAGTTCGGTGAGATCCACTCACGAATCCAATTCCACATCTATTTTCGACGTGACCCTTGTTTGCAAGGATCATGTCTAAGCTCTTGCTACCAACCTTAAACTTGTTTAGGGTCTCTTTGAATAGCAAGTTCTCCATTACTTCTAAGTGATTACACTTAGAGCATGGGAGTAGAGGGAGAGAATCATGCTCAAGACTTTTAAATTTATCTAGCAATAAAGCATGTTCCTTTTTTAAAAAATTAAATCTTTTTGTAACAGTTCTATATTCATCAAATAATTCATGGATAGCAATCGAAAGCTCATCGAAATCACTTACCTCCTCTCCCAAAGCCATTAGAGCGAAGTTGGCATCCTCTTTGTTGCTTGCTTCTTCATCCTTGGAGTCACTTGTGTCATCCCATGTAGTCTTCAATGCCTTCTTCTTCTTGTGTTGCTTCTTCTTGGGTTGGGGGCATTCATATTTGAAGTGCCCCGGCTTCTTGCACTCATAGCAAATGACTTAGTCTTTTTTATGTCATTTTTAAATTTGTTCTTTCTTATAAATTTTTAAAAATTTTGAGTTAAAAGTGCAATGTCATTGTCACTGTCCTCATCACTTAATGTTCCTTTCAAGTGGTCTTCTTGTATTCTTAGTGTCATATCCTTCCTGTTCTTTGGAAGGGGGTGCTCAAGCTCTTCATGAGTATGGCACATCATTTCATAGGTCATTAGTGACCCAATAAGTTCTTCGATAGGAAAAGTTTTAAGATCCTTGGCCTCTTAAATGACCGTAACTTTTGGATCCCAACTCTTTGGAAGGCATCTTAAAATTTTAGTTCAAGTTCAAAATTAGAAAAACCTTTACCAAGGGCTTTGAGTCCATTGATGACATCCGTGAAGCGGGTGTACATGTCTCCGATGCACTCACTTGGTTTTATTTAGAAAAGTTTGTAAGAATACACAAGAATGTTGATTTTGGACTCTTTCACTCGGCTAGTGCCTTCATGAGTGATCTCAAGAGTACGCCAAATATCAAAAGCTGATTCATAAATCGATACGTAATTAAACTCATTTTTGTCAAGTGCACAAAACAAGGCATTCATAGCCTTTGCGTTTAAAGCAAAAACCTTCTTCTCTGACTCATTCCATTCGCTCATTGGAAGAGAAGATTTTTGAAATCCATTTTCAACAATATTCCAAAGCTCAAAATCCAAAGAAATAAGAAAGATCCTCATACGAGTCTTCCAATACGTGTAATCCGACTCATTAAACATAGGTGGACGAGTAATGGAGTGACCCTCTTGCATGCCGGAATAGGCCATCTCTCTTGGGTTTTAAACCAAATATGAGAGTGAACCTTGCTCTGATACCAATTGTTAGGTTCGGAGCAGCACTAAGGAGGGGGGGGGGGGTGGGTGAAATAGTGCAGCGGATTAAAGTTTGAACTTTTAAAACTGACTTCAGAGATTCGTATAGGAACTTGATTCAACAAAAGAAACTTTAACTTGAAATGGTTCAGGTGAATGAAATAGGAAGTAGGGAGAAGAAATCCGATCAATTTGCAGCTAAGGAATTTACAATGCAGAAATTTAAACACTCACACAACCAATGTACGTAGCGATGTATAGTGATTCGGTCAAATGACCTACGTCCACTCTTGAAGCCTCCTCCAATGAGGCTCCCAACTTTCACTACCAAGTCTCTTGAAGGGGAAGGACCAAATATCCCTTTACAATCTTTTACAAGAGGTTCACTCTCTTCTAAGAATTTTTACAAGGAGAAGAAGGGAGGTGAACTCTTAAGCAATTGAAAGCAAGAATTTTCTATAGCTTAGACTCGATTTTTGCACTTCAAAAAGGTGCTCTACCAGTAAGAAGTAAAGGGGTATTTATAGACTTTTTTGGGATTCAAAAATAGTGCTCAAAAGAGTCCCATCCCAAATTTTCGGGGTGTAGGCAGTCCCACCGCCTGGCACTGGCGGTACCACCGCCTAACACAGGTGGTTGCAACCACCTGTCAAGCGGTACCACCACCTGACTAGGGCGGTGCCACCGCCTGGCCCTCGGCCATCTGATGGTTCCACCGCCAGACTTTCCCATAAGCTATATGGGCCTTAATTTTAGCCCAGCACAACCCCTTTAAGGCCCAATTGGCCTATACCAGGTCTAGACAAGATTAATACCTAGTCTTTACCCTAATCAAGTGCTAACTATGAACTTAAAATAAAATTAAACCGATACCGTCAAGTCATTTTCTGGAGAGCTTTCCGACGATCTTCCGGCGGACTTCCGACATTCCCTCGGATTTCTTCCGGCAGACTCCCAAGAGGCTCCCAGATTCTATGACAAGTTCAACGAGTCTTTGGCAACCTTCTGAACCTTCTCGGTGATCTCCGTGAACCTCCGACGATCTTTTCGGCGAACTTTCGAAACCTTCGGTAAGTCCCTGATTCCATCTCGGTTGGCTCCGGCAACACTTCCAATAATCCTTCAGACTTTCGGTGGACTCTTGAACTCCCAACAACTTGACTTCGGTAATTTGCTTTATTTCTATCATAGTTAATCTTGCACACTTATCTCAAAAATAAATTAGATTAAATAACCATCAATTGATTTTATCATCAAAATCCGAGATTCAACAAACTTAATATAATTTCTTTAATTCTTTGATTGATCTTTGTTGAAGCCTATCACCAATATGTCATCAATATACAGTAGCAAGATAAAAATTATTATCAAACCTCTTGTAATGAGCACAATGGTCTGAACAAAATCTATTGTATCCAAGTTTAATAATGAATAAATAAAATCTCTTGTACCAACACCTTTGCACTTGCTTTAAACTATATAGAGATTTCTTTAACCTACGTTCTCTTTCTATTTATTATAAAACCAGCCATATAGATCTCCTCTTTAAGTTCATCATAAAGAAATCTTATTTTTACATCTAACTGCTCTATATGTAAGTCAAATGTGGCATACAAAGTTAGAACTATCTGAACTATAGTAAGTTGAACAATAGGGGAAAACATTTTATTAAAATCAATTTTTTTTGCATATACTTTCACTAGTAGTCGTGCATGATACTACTCCTGATCTTTGGTATCTCTCTTGATCTTATAAACTCATCTATTTTTGATAGCTTTTCTTCCTTGTGGTAGTGGTGCAAGTTTTCATGTCTTAATTTTGTGGAGAGCTTTAATTTCTTTCTATATTGTTATCATCCATAAAGATGCATTTGGACTACATCTAGTCTGTTGGAAAATTGATGGCTCTTTATCCTTTGGTAAAAGACAATATATAGCATTACTCTCCAAAGCATGTCTCTTACACCAAGCTGGTGATACTCTCTTATGAGTTGACCATCAGACTTCTTGAGTCTTAGATTGGATTGATACTTGTTCATCGTACTCCTATGCTACTTCATAAGAATCTTCTTTCACTTGAATTTCAATAGTTTTTGAACTTTTTATCGCTAAGTTATCATGTGTATTCTTTTATAGATCTTCTATAAAAATAACATTCCTACTTATGATTATCTTGTGGGCTATTGGGTCCAACTAGTAGTATCCCTTTACTCCATTAGCATAAAAATATACATTTAATAGACCGAAGATCAAAATTTGTTCTTTCCGAATATTATACATTATATATGTAGGACAATAGAAAATATAAGGAAGAATAATCACCTAACTTACTAATCTATATCTCCATAGGTTTCTTTAACTCAATTGTTATTGTAGTAGACTGATTGATAACATAATAGATGGTTCTTACTGTTTCTACCCAAAATGACTTGGACAGACCTACAGTATCCAATAATACTCTTGGCTCTCTTAAAAAAAGTCATATACATCCACTCTACCATACTATTTTATTATGGCATTGTAAACTACCTCTCAATGCCTTCTTGTCTATAAAAAACTTCAAACTCCTTACATGTATATTCTCATACATTATTTATCTGTAAATACTTGATCCTTTTTCTAGATTCAAGTTCTATTCTTGCTTTAAAAGTTTAAAATACTGAAAATATATCTACCTTTTTCTTGATTGAATACACCCAGCATCTCCTAGAATAATCATCGATAAACAAAACAAAATAATTTGCTTCTCCCAGGGATATAACCAATGACTCCCAAACATCAGAATAAATTAAGGCAAGTATACATTTACTTCTCATAATAGATCTAGAAAATTTTAATATATGCTACTTTTTTATAACACAATATTCATAAAAAGGTAAAGCTATCGATTCAAGTGTAGAAATAAGGCTTTTGCTAGAGAGAATATTTATACCTTGTTCAAATATATATCCAAGTCTTCAATGCCATAGCATGATAGATTCTTCTCCAAAGTCAAATGATGCAACAGATGCATCTACCTCTTGTAGTGTCACCCTAAAAAGAATATATAGATTAGTTGGGATCATCTCTACCTTCATAATAAGTGCTCCTCTAATAATCTTAATAATCATATTCGTAATAAGAATCATATAGCCAAGCTCATGCAACTGTCCTACTTATAATAGATTTTTCTTCATACATTTGATATGTACCCATTGAATAGTATGAACTATATTATCATACATCTTTATCATCATAGTACCAATGTTGACGATCTTTTATTAGTTATAGGTGCCCTACAAGTTAATCATATAAATAATAGCACTCGTGACATGCTGCATCGATCTTTTTACTTATGATTATTAGTATTTTCTTATATTATCTGGATATATATTGTGATGTCCTTGGATCTGTGCAATGGGAATCATATCGTGATAAAATCACGATAATGAGATCGATTCACCTTTAAACATAGATCCTAAATCATCCCAGTCATAAGTTACTCGTGAAAGAACATCGAGATAACCGAATAGATCGGTGCACTATATACTCATCTATATGATTGAGGCGACCGATCTCATAGTTGCTTGTGTGAAGACACTAGAGGTACAGTGCAAGTGCTCATTGGAGAATAAGTTCACTGATTGATTCACTTATAAAATACTGGATGGTTAATGATACCTAACATCAGACAACAATTCAATAGTCCCAATTATGTATCTGGTTCTTAAATTTGAGATATAAAAAATGTCTTGTATGAATACTCTATTCTTTGACATTGGATATACAAATTTAGAAAGTTCCAAATATGGTATAGTCAGTTCTTGGGAATGGTAGTCAATCTTATGAAGGCAATTGAGTGTCAATAGAGGATCATCTACTCTTGGTATTGTGAAAGAAATATCCCGCATATGCTCACTCAGACAAAATCCTTAGCCAGAGTCATTCGGATTGAGAGAAAAGGAGTTCTTCAAGAGAATCTGATTAGAGTGAGACTCGAATAGGATTTTGTATGAGCCTGACAGTACCATACCCAAAATATGATTTCTGGGATATTAGATGGATGAAGGACTATAGATACATGGTAATTGAGGACAGATAGCTCTGATGGATTAGATCCCCCTATATCGTCTAGGGATTATGGCGTAGTGGCCTAGTATATCCATAGTCAATGAGTGAATTATTTTGGAGAAAATAATTCACTATATCAGAAGAAGTTTTGAGTCAGAAGGAGTTCTCATAGGAGTAACTCACGATTAGCTCGGTATCGAGCATAGATGATCGCACACATATGGTAGATGTTGCGATAAGTAGAGGTATGTATATAAGATATCCACGGAGCCCCTAGTTTGGATCTTGTGGATAAGATCTAATTAGATAACTGGATAAGATCCAATGAGGATAAGATCCATTATAGATAAGTTTCATGCACTCATATAAATAGGAGGAACTTCATGGTTCATAGGCTAGAATTGTTGGTGGTTGCCCCTTCGATTCTCCTTAGCCTCCTCTCCTCTTTGGCTCTAGTAGCCTTATGGTGCATATGGAGAGGGAGATCCCATGGCAATCTGAGGAGCATCGTCACTACGTTCGCTGTGAGGATTACCGCTAGAGAAGAGTACGCGAGTGCTCCTTCATCCTCTTCATCAGATCTAGAAATTTTTAAGGATATACGATCTCCCTAGGTAATGCTTCTAATATTATATGCGTAGTTTTTTGGATTTGCATTCTTTTATGCACCAATCGTCACACAACGATCAAGTACTTAACTATGAAAAATCTGACCTTATTTTCATTTTTCGCTACATATGAGATGTTAATTTGTGATTTCTCAATAGTGGTATTAGAGCCAGGTTTATCATGCGATGATTGGCTTATAAATTATATATGTTATGTTTAATTGCGTAGAATTATTTTACGTGTTCTTACTGAGTTCAACATAGTTTTCAGATTCAAAAAGCATTTTATCTTATTATTGAAAGGTGCTTTAGAATGATCCTTCTACATCAAATTTATTGATGTAAATGAAGGAAAAAGAGGTAGCAACTATTGCTACTCGGTGGATCGACCGAAGGCGGTGCACACATAAAAATTACGAAGTAGATGATTGTCCGTCGAGGTAGCACCCACAAGCAAGCTGCTTGTGGCAAAGGCAGTGCCCATCCGTAAGGGTGCAACTCACTTGCATGCACATAGGCCACGTACGGGCTAGCTGCCTGCGTGCGTAAGGATAGCGGCTATAATGGTTGCGGCCGATTATGCGAGGCAGCGCCTGCTGGCTGTCATCGGCCCATAAGGCGGTGCCTGTAGGGTAGAATGCCCGCAGGCAGGCCACCTGTGGGCAAGGTGGCACCAGCTAGTGACCGCTAGCTCGCGGTAGCCACCTGCATGCATGCACTTGTGCAAGAGAGTGGCCGAAATAGTTACGGTCACTTGCGTAAGGCAGTAGGCCCCTATGCATAAGGCGATTGTAGCCTTACGCGTAGGGTGGCTGCCCGTGGTTGCACAAGGGATCATCCTCTCTTGCGGCCTATTGCCCAATCGATCAACTTCAATCTCCTTGGTATAATTTCGCTCTTCTTGGCCCGATGCTCGAACCCATCGTCTGAAGCCTTCTACCGATGCATTGACTGATCCTTCGGCTCAACGTCCAATCTTCTGACATATTCTCCTTTGGCCAACAATGATTCTTCCTGCTTCAGTTGTCTATTCCTGATCGAAGGTAGTCCTACGCCACTCAAAACACAGTTAGATCATAAACACTATCAATTGGTTTTATCATCAAAATCTGAGATTCAACAATCTCCCCCCTTTTGATGATGATAACCAATTGATGAGGGAGTTAACCTTAACTCCCCCTATCAATATTGTTATATTAATAAAACTTTTGAATTAAAAAATCCAAGCAACATGTCATAAAAAATCATGTATAAATATTAATTCAACATTCAATGCATGAAATTATCATCATACTTCTCCTCCTTTGTCATCAATAAAAATGAGAAGTGCATCTAGCTAGTTTTAAGAATATACATGTTTTATAATATACAAGCTTATAATTTATTACTTTACAACATGTAGCACAGCAAGTTTTAAAGATGTGCAAGCATAGCAATTTATCACGTGCTTTTTAAGATGTGCCCACTTTTGCTTCTTAAGATAGGCAAGATAGTACTTTGCTTCTCTTGAGATTGTAAGCTTACAATTTTTGATGATGTTCAAGATGGCAAGTTCTTTCTTCTCTTTTGAGAAGTGCAAGCTTAGCAAATTTTGCTTGAGATTTATAAGTTAGCAAGTTCTTGAGAAAGTGAAGTTCTTAGCAAAATTTTTGCCTCTCCTAAGATAACAACTTTTTACTTCTTGATGTTTAAGCTAGCAAGTTTTCTTCTTCTTTTGTAGGCTTGCAATTTGTTTTCTTTGCAGATGCATAAGATTTTCTCTCCCTTTGTCATTATCAAAAGGAAGGAAAAAATACAATGGTAAAAAAAATATTTTTCCTTTACATCAATTTTTAAATCATCATATGAGGTATATAAATTCTAACTATAAAAGAATCATGAAAGTTATTAATATGAAATATCAATAAAGCTCAATTCATGATTACCAAAAGACATGAATCACTTTTGACACCTCCTTTTAAGTAGACAACAATCTTGATCATTCAATAGAAAATTTAAATTATAATTGTGAGAAATCAAGATCATGATTTATAAATACTTTCTCTACAAAATGAAATATAGGAGATAAAATAGCAATGATACCATTCATGATTCATTTGGTAGTAAATTGCAAAAAGAACAATTTGATTCATGCATAAGAAATCTCAATTCACCATGATTCATAAAAATAAGTCATGATTCCGAGAGATCAAGAGAAGAGTCATGAATCATTTGAAAAAAAAATCTCATTCAAATTCAATTCGTCAACTCCAAACCCATCATCAAAATCACTTTCATAGATTCATAAATAACATAAATAGATTTTGGATAAAAACTCATTATCAAATCATCAAGATCAATTTCATGATTCAAGAGATTCACAAAACAAAATATCCATGGATTCATTGTTAAGGATCTCTTATGACAAAAAATACCAAAACCTTAAAGATAGAGATTGATAAATTTTCAAAGGATGCTTTCCTCATTTTAGTTGTTTCCATTTAAGTGATTTATTTCATACAAGCATGCGCCCCAGCGCCCCCTTTTTTATGCCAAATAAAAATATGTATCAATGTTTAAGATCAAAAAATAAATTTCATCATAAAAATCATCAAGACAAAAAACATTAAACATAAAACATCTTTAAACAAAAGATTCGATTCATCATGATAATATGCTTTCTTTTTTATGTGTTTCATTTTAAGTTGTTTGTTTCATATAAGCATACCTTTGTCTTTAATGCTAAATAAAAACAAGCATCAACATTCAAGACCGAAAGGCAAATTTCGCCATAAAGATCATCAAGGCCAAAAATATAACACATCAAACATATATTATCTTCAAACAAAATATTTGATTTATCATGGTAATGCATTTTTCTTTTTATATGTTTCATTTCATGTGCTTTGATTTCATATAAGCATACTTAAGTTTTTCATACAAAAGCTAAGCATCATGTTTAAAATGAAAAGCAATAAAAATATCAAAATATTTTAAAACATATATAGATTTACTCTTATTTGGTGTGCAAGCATTAGATCAACATTTATGCAATTATCATGATCAATAATATATATATTATATATTTTTAAACTAATAAAATAATGAAAAGCTTGATATATTTTTGTATTTTTTTTATTTCTTACAAACTAAATCAAGCAACTCATGAATGTTGGAATCTAGAGTGGCACTAAAGAGGGGGGATGTTGAATTAGTGCAGCGGTAAATAATGATAAATTTTAACGATTTCAAATGATTTTGAAAACTTCGTAGGTTGAAAACATGTTTCAAAGAAAATCGATTCCGATTGCACGTATTGGAAGGATGTAAAACTTTAAACTTGAAGCCAATTATAAGAAGGAGAGGTAGAGGAATAAGGATGGTTTGCAGAAATGTAAATTATAAGAATATAAATGCAAACTCGGATTTTTATAATGGTTCAGTCATACGACCTACGTCCACTCCCCAATCCTCTTCTCTTGAGGCGATCGACTTTCTACTAGGTATCCTCCTTCCAATGGGTGAGGATTGACTCCCTTTTACAGTACTCTCCTTTTGACGGGCTTAGGAGGTAACCCTTATAAGGTCTCTTACCCCTCTCTTGGACTAGATCATACTTAAAGCTTAGAGAGAAGATTTTGATACTATTACAGTAGAGTTTTCCCTTTTTCTTTCTCAGATTTTGTGTGTGTTTCAACTATGGATGAGAAAGGTATTTCTAGGCCTCAAGGTGATTCAAATTTGGAGCCCAAATTTGAACCATTCAGGATTTTCAAGTGCTGGCGGTACCACTGCATGACACTAGCGGTACCACCGTCAATGCACTTTGGTTCTGTCAATATACTAGGTGGTACCACCGCCTAGTCTAGTGGTACCACCGCCTAACACACTGACACAATTAATGTACTAGGCGGTACCATCGCCTAGCCAATGGTGCCACCGCCTAGGCACTCTGCCCTAGGGTGGTACCACCATCCTAAACTACCTAGGAAGCTAGATCTGGGTGGTGCCACAGCCCCAGTCTAGTGGTGCCACTGTCAGACAATGTCCAACACTCCTAGTTGGGTCTGAAACCCAACTCAAATAGATCCAATACCGGGCACAGTTGGCCCCTAACAGGGTTAAAGAATTAACACATAATCCTAACTCTAATTATGTGCAAATTATAAAATTAAAGATATTTCCTAAGTTATTACAAAATCTGAAAAGTCAAGATTTCTTCCAGCGAGCTTTCGGTGAACTTTTGGCGGTCTTCCGACGAACCCTCGGATACCATTCTGTGGACTCTCGGCAAGCTCCTGGACTTCACGATTGATCTTGGCAAGTTCCGACGAGCTTCTTCGGCAAGCTTTGATCTTTCTCAGCGAGCTCCACTAACTTCCGACGAACCTTTCGTCGAACTTCCAAAAACTCTTCGGCAAGCTCCCTACTCGTTCTCGGCCAGTTCCGGCAACACTCCGATGAATCTTCGGATTCTCGGCGAACTCTCAAACTCCCAACGAATCCATCGCACTTGACTTTCATACCTTAACTCTACACACATAAACCTACACATATAAACCTTAACCCTACCTCGATCTAAATAGTTATTACATCACGAATTGACATTCTATTGCTCGGCATATCATTGGTCGGCACTTTGTCCAGTTCTTTAGCATATCGTCCTCACTTATAGCTTGTTGCCCAATCGGTGGTTGACCTCCGCAACCCCAATCTCCTTGGCGCAACCCGCTCTTCTTGATCCGATACCCGATATCTTTGTCCGAAGCCTTCTATCGATTATCGACCAGACCTCTAGCTCGACGTCCAATATCCTAACGTGATTTCCTCCGATGCAATGTCAATTTCTCCTGCATCAACTATCTAATCCTGATCGAGCAGACCTGCATCACTCAAAATGCAGTTAAATAACTAAACACAATCAATTAGTTTCATCATCAAAATTCAAGATTCAACAATCTCCCCTTTTTGATGATGATAACTAATTAATGACTGACGGAGTTAACCTTAACTCTTAGAATTTAACCAAACTCTCCCTATCAATATACCATATTGATAGAACCCTTGGATTATGCCAAATCCAAGCCACATGTTATGAAAAACATCAAACCATCATGCAAATATGTAAAATATTCAATACTTCATTCATTGTATAAAATCATCAATCTACTTCTGTCCCTTTGTCATTAACAAAAAGGAGAAGTTGCTCTAGCTATTTTAAAAGATATGCAAGTCAACTCATATAGGCTAGATTTACTACATTCAATCATAGCAAGTTTTAAATTCTTTCTAAAGATAAGTAAGATAGCAATTTTTCATTCTTTTCTTAAGATGTGCAAGTTGCACTTTCTTTGCTTCCTTTGCAATATGCATGCAATTTTTGTTTCTTCTCTCTTGAGAAGTGCAAGCTAGTTTTCTTTTCTAAGCGAGTAATTTTTGTGAAATTTACATCACTTTAAACATGCAAGCTAACAAGTTAAAGAAGAATGTGCAAGTTTATAATTTCTTTCTTCTCTTTTGAAAAGTGCAAACTTTGTCTTCCTTTGCATGTTCTAGCTAGCCAAAACTTATTTCACGTTTTTGTCAAAAAGAAGGGAAGAGTATAATTCTTTTCCTTTTATATGAATTTTAAAATTATGACAATCAACTAAGATAAATATTTATCAAGAGATCAATGGGGTATCAAAAATTTACATTCATGATTCATAAATATTCCATTTACGAAGTACAAGTTAAGAATTCTATCATCAAAATCAAGTTAAGAATACCAATTTAAGCTAACACTTAATGTACTCTTCTAAGATGTAAGTAATTTTTGCTTGTTTTAGCAAACTTCTTTCTCTTGTGATGCATAAGCTAGCAAGCATTTGCCTTAAGCTAGCAACTTCTTGTTTGCAATGAGCTAAAATTTTCATCACAAGGTAAATTTTCATTACAACATACAAGTATAGAAGCATGCCAAGTGTAAAATTGTAAATTTTCTAAGTTTTGTATTTTTGCTTCTTCGATAGGCAAGATCTTTCTTCTTTTTTTAAGAAGTGCAAGCTAGCAATTTTTCTTTCATTTTCAATGTGTAAGCCCTTCTCCCCTTTGTCAAAATAAAAAAAGAAAGGGAGGATCAAATATGATATAAATTTCTCATATAAGTTTGCATTAATAAAAATTTACATCAATGAAAGTTTTACATTTATCTTTCAATATCATAAGAAATCAAGTCATGAATTGATATCAAGAAATCAACAAGGATCAATATTAAAGGATGTCATTTATGGTTCAAAGTGTCCTTTTTTTGCAAGATCAAGATTAAGATTCATGAGGTAAGATCACATTTAAAAATATTCCAAGTATCAAATATTGAGATATCAAGGCTTGAATTATTTTTCTCTTTAGTAAATGAAAAAAGAAGTAATCATAGAGGAAAGTATTTCAATTTGCATAAAAAAATATCTCAAGTCAAGAATTTAAGAGAGAGTTCATGATTCGCTTGAAACAAAAAATCTCATTCAAAACAATTTGACAACTTGAAACCCATAATCAAATTATCATTTTTGAGATTCATAACATGAATAACGTTATTACCATATCATCAAAATCATTTTAATTCTAAAGCTCTTTCTTTAATTGTTGTTAGCTATAATAAGATGTTTACCATCTTACATGATTCTAGTTTAGTGTGAGAACTCTATAGTCATGCATAATTTTTAGCACCGAGAGCATCATTACGTAATTCCAAAAAAACTCATCAAAATCTTTCATTCGGGAATTTTATAAAGAGCAACATAGATATATTACATGTAAGCAAGCTCATTTCTTTTGTATAAACGATATGTATCAAGTTAAAAACTAAAGAACAAATTTCATAAAACAAATCATCAAGATACATGGATTCATTATGATCATATTCTTTCCCTTTTTTTTTGTGTTTCATATTAAGTTGAGCATGTTCAAATATTTTATTTAAAGGATGTGCATTATGTTAAGAATAAAAAGGCATCATCAAAACCACTTTATAAATCCGAAAAACTAAGTTTTGTCATCATATATAACACCTTAAAAGATCATTACTTCAAAAAAATCATACATGATATAAAATTGTCAAGTATCATGATTAGAACTGAAACACAATGTAAAACATTAAGATACACATGCATGGATTAATCCTATTAGGTGTACTCACATTATCACAAATCATACAATCATCATTCGTATTTTTAATTTTTAAAAAATTACTAGAAAAAAAAAGTAAAAAAAGATTCCTACCAACTATATCAAGTGACTCATGAAAGGATCATGTAATTTCAAAATAAGGTAAAAGCATTTCGGGTGAGTTACTTACCTCATTGTTGAAGCCTGTCAAAGTGCAATATGCCATTTCGCCTTTGAAAGTTCTTGATTCGTCCTTGGGTGCCTTCCTTTTCTTTGGTCTCTTCCTCCATTCAAGTTTATTTTTAGTTTTACATTTTTGTTTAATGAACTTATTGGAAGAGAGGAAGGAGAGAAAGAAGAGAAGGGGCTACGGCTGTGGCTGTGGTTGGGAAAGAAAAGGAGAGAGAAGAGAAGAGGAGGAAGGGAAGTAGAAAGAGGGCTGCAGCTATGGTAGCTGTGGCTAGGAAAGAAAAGGAGAGGAAGAAGAGAAGAGGAGGAAGGGAAGTAGAAAGAGGGCTACAGCTGCGGCAGCTGCGGTTGGGAAAGAAAAGGAGAGGAAGAAGAGAAGAGGAGGAAGGGAAGTAGAAAGAGGCTTGCAGCTGTGGTAGCTACGGCTGGGAAAGAAGAAGGGGAAGGGAGAGAAGAAGAGGAAGAAGAGGAGGGGAAGAAGAGCAGGGGAGGAAGAAGAGGTTGTAGCTGTGGCAGTTACTACTGGGAAAGAAGAAGAGAAAGAGAGGAAGAAGAGCTGGCGAGGAACAAGAGATTGCAGTTGGGAGAATAAGAATAGGAAGAAAGAAGAAGAGAAGGGGAGAAAGGAAAGAAGAAGGGGTAGTATCAAGGCTGCGATTGTAGTTGTGAGAGAGAGAAGGAACAGAAGAAGAGGAAGGAGGAGAGGGGAGAACAGGCAACTATACACTTCTACATTCTATAGTGATTGCAGTTGTGGGAGAGAGAAAATGAAAAGCTAGAGAAGAGGAGGAGGAAGAGTAGAAGAAGGATTTGGGCTTATAGTTTCTTGAATCAAAATTTTTGAAAGATAAGTGTTCTAATCCTTTCTACTACCATTCTAATCTTTGCTTTTGCCTTTATTATGAGAAAATTTAAATAGTTCTAGCCTTGCATCTATTATAACTCTTGTTTAGATATATCGATTTGAATTTGAAAATTTTTTAGGATTCTAACCTTTCTACCTTATTCTAATCATAAATTTCTGCATTGATATCTAATTTGGGCAAAACCAAATTCATCCAAAAATAGACTTACAGCTTGTGACACCATGTCTGACAAATTTGGAGACTACATGCCTATCCAAACTTTCATTTCAATTGACTCTATAGAATCTATAAAATATAGACTATAAGATCTGACCTTTTGGTTTTTTTTTACTTATAACTGTCTGTTAAAGAATCTAATTATGGTAAATCTACTTTATGAGAAACTAGATTTATAGATCTTTTTTTGTATACCTAGACTGAATAATTTGGAGTACAAATACTTACCCAGTCATCTATTGAATTTGATCCTATAGTTTCTGCAAAATAAAGATTTTGTTCCCTAACCTTTGGTTACCAAATCATTTGTAACTCTTTGTTAGAAATTTCAATTTATATGAAACTTATTTTATTTGAAAGTAGACTGATATAACTTTCTAATGATACCTTTCTTGAGTAATTTAGAGTAGAATTAGTTGTCCAAATAATTTATTTAATATGCCTCTCAAATTCTACTAGAATCGAGCTCTTGTCGATTCTACCTATTCTTGTTTTATTATTTTAGAAATTGATTTTAGCTAAAATTCTTCCTTTAATTTAAGCTTTATATTATTATTTTGAATTCTTGTATGTTATTGCTTTTATTTCCTTTCAAATTTGAATGCATTTGTGAAAGAATATATTTATATTGTATTATATCGTAAAGGCACATGTATGTTTCGTTGTTCCGCATATACTTTCGATATGCACCAATTTTGTTATTTATACTATTCTTTTGTACTTTGGTGTTTTATAAGATAATGTGAACCTTTACTAAAAATGATAAAGGGAGTTATGCTTAGTGCTCGCGATGCTCTACCAACCCCCTATGACTTCACTTAGATGTGGATGGATGGAGCTCAAAGACGTGGAAGACTTATGTTTGATGGTTATCTAGAAATGAATAAACCATATTATGTATGTGCTCTCATTGCACTCTCTATATTTTTGATATGATATCCAAAGCATTGCTTATGTGTTTATATGTACACTTTGGATAAGAATGAAATGAATGTATTACCATATATGATATTTGAGTTTTTGTTTCTTATTTGTTATATTAATATACTTTAAAATATTTCATATGTTATTGATATACTCTGAAACATTTCATACGTCAATAATATGCTCCAAAATATCTAATACGCCATTGATATGCTTTAAAATATCCTATGTGCCATTAATATACTCCGAAATATCTTCTGCACCATCGATATACTCTGAAATATCCTATGTGTCATTAATATATTATGAAATGTCCTATGTGTCATTTGACATATATCGAAATACTACTTACACCATTTGATATGCTCTAATTACTATTTACTCCATTCGTTATGAACCAAATATGTTTCAATTGAAATAACATTTGTGATTCTGTATCTCATGAGATGATATCTATGAACTCTTGTATCCCTACCTTGCATTGTGATACCAAGTTTGCTTATAGCTATACTCCCTCTTATTATGGATATGTTTGCCACTTGCTGAGCTTTGTAGCTCACTCCATTGCTATATAACCTTTTTTTAGGTTAACTTGTCACTTACTGAAATGTTAGAATTGAGCTAAGGTAGTGGAAAACTATTTAGGTTATGGGTAGGTCTTATTAGTTGATATATTATGGTTGTTGTACAAGTATATTCTATATATAATAAAATTTTATTGATGAATCTATATTGATGTATCATTTAAAAGTTTTAAATGACCTCTCTCATTTAGGAATTGTTGGAATGTTTAGTCTATAATGATATGAACATGTGGTAAAAGTTAGAGTTGTGATTGTATAGATTCCCACACTTGTGGATTTATGATGTAATTATTATTTTGTTAAGTTGGCTTGGGATTTTATAAATGTTTGAGTGATGTGATATATGATTATAAACTACATAGGTTTTATGGATGTGAATTTTGATGTTTGGATGTTTCTCAGTGTCCTCAAATGTTAGTTTAGATTTTGGGATTGGATTATTATTGAATTATAATATTATCGATTTTAAGATAGGGTCACATATCCTAAATGTGATAATTTTAGGGGGCGTGATAGATAGGAGGATTTAAGGTTAACTCCGTAATCAATTGGTTGTCATCATAAAAAAAAATGGAGATTGTTGAATCTTGAATTTTGATAATAAAATAAATTGATGAATTATTAATCTAATCCATGTGTTGAGAAAAGTGATGTAGGATTAACTACGATCATGAAAAATACATAAAGCAGAAAAATCTAACGTTGGGCCGGAGTCAAAGATCGACTGATATGCCGAAGGTTCGGATGATGCGTCGAAAGCTCACCGGGATTCGCCATGAGTTCGTTGAAAGCTCATCGAGAGTTTGCCGAGAGTTCGTCGGAAGTTTGCTAAGAGTTCGCCGAAAGTTTGCCGGGAGTTTATTGGGAGTTCGCCGAAAGTTCTCTAGAAGCTAGCCAGAAGATCATCGGAAGTTCATCAAAAATTCGTTGAAAGAACAATTGACATACTAAACAACTAAGATAGCTTAGTTATAGCCTTAATTATTATAGTTAGGACTTAATATGAGTTAGTTTTGGGAGATAATCATACTAACTTAATTAGGAGCCAATTGGGCCCGAATCAAGGCTAGTTTGGGCTAGATTGATGGCCCATTCAGTGACCTAGAGTCATGTCAAGTGGTGGAATCGTTAGGGTTAGTGGTGGAACCGCTTAAGGCTCGACCTCCTAAGCTGAGTCTAGAGTCATGTCAGGCGGGGTTGGCAGTGGAACTGCTTGAGGCTCGACCTCCTAAGCTAAGTCTGGGTAGTAGTACCACCTCAACTAAGCGATGGTACCGTCAGTAGTTAATGCTACCAAGTAGTGGTACTGCTAGAGCTCGGTCTTTGAGACTCTATCAAATGATAGTACCGCCCAAACTAAGTGGTGGCACCACAAGTCTAGAAGTGTCAAGTGGTAATACTACCCAAAATTGTCGATGGTACTGCTAGTACATTGAGAATCCGAGATAAGACATTTCTTTACTCTATTTTTTAAGCCATTTGGAGTCTATAAATACTCCTCTCATCCTTGCTCAATAACACAATAATCTTGAACAAAAGTTAGTATGAAATGCTATTGTAATATGATATGCATAGTTTTTTGGATTTGCATGTTTTTATGCACCAATCGTCACACAACGACCAAGTATTTAACTATGGGAAATCTGACATTGTTTTCATTTTTTGCTACATATGAGATATTAATTTGTGATTTCTCAATAGTGGTATTAAAGCCAGGTTTGTCATGTGATGATTGGCTTATAAACTACATATGTTGTGTTTAATTGCATAGAATTATTTTATGTGCTCTTACCACGTTTGACGTAGTTTTCAGATTTGAAAAGCACTTTATCTTGTTATTGAAAGGTGCTTTAGAATGATCCTTCTGCATCAAATTTGTTGATGTAAATGAAGGAAAAAGAGGCAGCAACTATTGCTACTCAGTGGATCTACCAAAGGCGATGCACATGCAAAAATTACGGAGGAGACGATTGTTCATCGAGGCAGCACCCACAAATGAGCTGCTTGTGGCAAGGGTAGTGCCCATCCACAAGGGTGCAGCTCGCTTGCATGCACGCAGGCTGCCTGTAGGCTGGCTACCTGCATGCGTAAAGACAGTGGCTATAATGGTTGCGGCCAACTATACGAGACAACGCTTGCTGGCTATCGTCGGCCTACAAGGCGATGCTTGTAGGGTAGAATGCCCGCAAGCAAGCCACCTGCAAGTTATAGGTGCCCTACAAGCCAATCACATGAGTGATTACACCTATAAGACGCTGCGTCAATCTCTTTGCTTATGATTATTGGCATTATCTCACATTATCTATATATATATTGTGATGTCCTTGGATCTGTGCAATGGGAATTGGATCGTGATGAGATTATGATAATAAGACCGATTCACCTTTAAACACAGACCCTAAATTATCCTAGTCATAGGTTACTCGAGAAGGACATCGAGATAACCGGATAGACTAGTGTGCTGTATACCCGTTCATATGATGGAGGTAGCTGGTCTCATAGCTACTCGTGTGGGGACACTAAGGGTACAGTGCAGGTGCTCATTGGAGAATGAGTTCACTGATTGATCCGCCTACGGAATGCTAGATGGTTATTGATACCTCATGTCAGATAGCGATTCCATTGTCCCAGTAGTGTATATGGTCCTTAGACTTGAGACATCAAGGATGTCCTGTATGAGTACTCCACTCTTTGATACCGAACTTATAGGTTTGAAAAGTTCCATATCTAGTTCAGCCGGTCATTTAGAGTGGTAGCCAACTTTACGAGGGCTATTGAGTGTCAATAGAGGATCATCCGCTCTCGGTATCATGAGAGGAATATCCCATGTGTTCTTGCTTGAACAAATCCTTGGCTAAGGTTATTCGGATTGAGAGAGAAAGAGTTCTCCAGGAGAATCTGACAAGAGCAAGATTCGAGGAGAGATCGTATGGGCCTGACAGCACTATGCCCGGTATAGGGTCTCTGGGATATTAGATGGATGAGAGATTATAAATACATGGTAACTGAGGACAAATAGGTCCAAAGGATTGGATTCCCCTGTATCGTCTGGGGGTCGTGACGTAGTGGCCTGGTACGTCCGCAATCGATGAGTTGGGTGAATTATTATAGAGATAATAATTCACTATGTCAGAAGGAGTTCTGACAAGTATAACTCACGGCCAGCTCGATATTGAGCCTAGAGGGTCACACACATATGGTAGGTGTTGCGACGAGTAGAGGTTCGGATATGAGATATCCGCTGAACCCCCTATCTTATTGGATATCCATTAAGCTCACGAATTATTGGGTCTTGAGATGAGATCCAATAATTGCTAATAAGAGATTATTGGGTAGAAACCCATTAATCCAAGAGGCTTGGGTAATTGGATGGAGATCCAATACCCAATAGGGCAAAAGATCCATTAGAGTTTTCAAGAGGCCTCTATAAATAGGAGGGAACCAAAGTTCTATAGACTGAGGGTTTTTGATAGCCACCTCCTATTTGCCTCTCCCTAGAGAGAGAGAGGTGCATCGTTGAAATCCCTACTATGTGGATACCGCTAGAGAGGAGGACGCTTGACCTCCTTCATCCTCTCCCACAGATTTGCAGGAATTTAGGGATATACGATCTCCCTAGGTATCTTCTTTTACACGTGCAGTTTTGCAGATTTGTTTTTGACGCACCGATCTTCGCACGATGATAGAAATTTTCTATGGGAAATCTAGGGTTTTGTTTTTTGTTCTTCCGCTGCGCATGTGATGTCGCTCCCCTTGACGGATTTCCCAACACCACCTGTGGGCAAGGTGGCACCAGTTGGTGACCGCCAGCCCGCGGTAGCTGCCTGCGTGCATGCATATATGCAAGAGAGTGGCCAAAGTAGTTGCGGTCGCTTATGCAAGGTAGCAGGTCCCTGTGTGCAAGGCGATTGCAGCCTTGCGCATAGGGTGGCTACCCGCGATTGCATAAGGAATCATTCTCTCTTGCGGCCTATTGCCCAATCGGTCAACTCTGATCTCCTTAGTGCAATTTTGTTCTTCTTGGCCTGATGCTCGAACCCATTATCCGAAGTCTTCTACCAATGCATTGACCGATCCTTCGACTCGACATCCAATCTTCTGACATGTTCTCCTCCAACCCAACGATGATTCTTCCTGCTTTAATTATCTATTCTTGATTGAAGGTAATCCTGCGCCACTCAAAACATAGTTAGATCACAAACACTATCAATTGGTTTTATTATCAAAATATGAGATTCAACAATCTCTCCCTTTTTGATGATGACAATCAATTGATGAGGGAGTTAACCTCAACTCTCCCTATCAATATTGCCATATTGATAGAACTTTTGAATTAAAAAATCCAAGCACCATGTCATAAAAAATCATGCATAAATTTTAATTCAACATTCAATGCATGAAATTATCATCATACTTCTCCCCCTTTGTCATCAACAAAAAGGAGAAGTGCATCTAGCTAGTTTTAAGCATATACAAGTTTTACAATATACAAGCTAGTAATTTATTACTTTACAACATGTAGCAGAACAAGTTTTAAAGATGTGCAAGCATAGCAATTTATCACGTGCTTCTTAAGATGTGCAAGTTTGCACTTTTGCTTCTTAAGATAGGCAAGATAGCACTTTGTTTCTCTTGAGATTGCAAGCGTACAATTTTTGATGATGTTCAAGATGGTAAGTTCTTTCTTCTCTTTTGAGAAGTGCAAGCTTAGCAAATTTTGCTTGAGATTTGCAAGTTAACAAGTTCTTGAGAAAGTGAAGTTCTTAACAAAATTTTTGCCTCTCTTAAGATAGCAACTTTTTGCTTCTTGATGTTCAAGCTAGCAAGTTTTCTTCTTCTTTTGTAGGCTAGCAATTTGTTTTCTTTGCGAATGCACAAGATCTTTTCCCCCTTTGTCATTATCAAAAGGAAGGGAAAAATACAATGGTAAAAAAATATTTTTCTTTTATATCAATTTTCAAATCATCATATGAGGTATATAAATTCTAAATACAAAAGAATCATGAAAGTTATTAATATGAAAAATCAATAAAGCTCAATTAATGATTACCAAAAGGCATGAATCACTTTTGACACCTTCTTTTAAGTAGACAACAATCTTCATCATTCAATAGAAAATTCAAATTATAATTATGAGAAATCAAGATCATGATATATAAATACTTTCTTTACAAAATGAAATATAGAAGATAAAATAGCAATCTTCATCATTCATGGTTCATTTGGTAGTAAATAGCAAAAAGAACAATTTGATTCATGCATAAGAAATCTCAATTCACCATGATTCATAAAAATAAGCCATGATTCCGAGAGATCAAGAGAAGAGTCATAAATCATTTGAAAAAAAAATCTCATTCAAATTCAATTCGTCAACTCCAAACCCTCTTATCAAATCACTTTCATAGATTCATAAATAACATAAATAGATTTTGGATAAAAACTCATTATCAAATCATCAAGATCAATTTCATGATTCAAGAGATTCACAAAACATAATATCCATGGATTCATTATTAAGGGTCTCTTATGACGAAAAATCACCAAAACTTTAAAGATAGAGATTGATAAATTTTCAAAGGATGCTTTCCTCATTTTAGTTGTTTCCATTTAAGTGATTTATTTAATACAAGCATGCCCCCCCTTTTTTTATGACAAATAAAAACATGTAGCAATGTTTAAGACCAAAAAATAACTTTCGTCATAAAAATCATCAAGACCAAAAACATTAAACATAAAGCATCTTTAAACAAAAGATTCGATTCATCATGATAATACACTTTCCTTTTTATGTGTTTTATTTTAAGTTGTTTGTTTCATACAAGCATGCCTTTGTCTTTAATGCTAAATAAAAATAAGCATCAATATTCAAGACCGAAAGACAAATTTCGCCATAAAGATCATCAAGGCCAAAAATAAAACACGTCAAACATACGTTATCTTCAAACAAAATATTCGATTTATCATGGTAATACATTTTTCTTTTTATATGTTTCATTCCATGTGCTTTGATTTCATATAAGCATACTTAAGTTTTTCATACAAAAGCTAACCATCATGTTTAAAATGAAAATCAATAAAAACATCAAAATACTTTAAAACATATATAGATTCACACTTATTTAGTGTGCAAGCATTAGATCAACATTTATGTAATTATCATGATCAATAATATATATTATATATATTTTTAAACTAATAAAATCATGAAAAGCATGATATATTTTTATAATTTTTTTATTTCTTACAAACTAAATCAAGCAACTCATGAAAAGATCAAATAATTTCATAATAAGGTAAAAACATTTTGGGTGAGTCACATACCTTATCGTTATGAGCCATCAAGGCATAGTTTGTGTCTTCGCCTTCGGATGTACTTGATGTTAGGGATCGAGCGGTACTAAGAGGGGGGGTTGAATTAGTGCAGCGGTAAAGAACGATAGATTTTTCAGTGATTAACACAAGTTTGAAAACTTCGTACAAATGAATGCAGCGTTTCGTTTGAACCCGGAAAGATTGCGTTTTAACTTTAAAGCATACGTAAGAAGATGAAGATGAAGTTAAGTAAATAAGGCAGCATATGAAAATGGTTTGCAGTAAAGTAAGTTGCGAGAAAGTAAATACAAATCGATTTATAGTGGTTCGGTCATCCAACCTATATCCACTTCCGAAGCCCTCTCCGATGAGGCTCCCAACTTCCACTAGCAAATCCTTTTGTAGGGGAAGGACCAAATAACCCTCTTACAATCCTTTTATAAGAGGTTCACACTCTTACAATATTTCACAAGAAGAAAGAAATGAGGTGAACACTTAAGCAAATGAAGAACAAGACTTTCCCAAGACTTATTTTCAAAATCTAACTCTCCAAGGGTTCTCCTTTCAGCTGAGAAAGGAGGGGTATTTATAGATCCAAAATGGATTCAAATTTGGGCTCCAAATTTGAAATCAAATTGGAGTTCCTGGTGCTGGGGCGGTGCTACCACCTGTCAGTCTAGCAGACTGACATAGCATGGGCGGTACTACCGCCCCAACTAGGCGGTGCTACCGCCCAGCACACACCAACTTCCTGGTTTGGGCCGAAAAATCGGCTCAAACCGGTCCCAAACAAGGCCCAATGGGCCCATACTTGGGTTAAAGGATTAACACCTAATCTTAACCCAAATTAATGTGCTAACTACAAAATTAAAGACATTCCTAAGCTATTACAAAGTTCGTAAGTCAAGTCTTCTTCTAGCGAGCTTCCGGCGAACTTTCAGCGGTCTTCCGATGATCCCTCGGAAACCATCCTGCGGACTCCCGGCAAGCTCTCGGACTCCATGATGATTTTGGTGAGTTCCCCCAAGCTTCTTTGGCAAGCTCCGATCTTTCTTGGCAAGCTCCGCGAACTTCCGACGAACCTTCCGGCGAACTTCCGAAAACCCTTCTAAGCTCCTACTGCTCTCGCCTGGGATTCGACAAAGACTCCCAACGAATCTTCGGACTTCCATCGAACACTCGAACTCCCAATGATCCATCGCACTTGACTTCAGCCCTTTGTTTCGCTTTACGTCTTCATCCTTATCGTAGTTACTCCTGCACAAACAAACACCAAATACCTACTTTGATCTAGACAGTTACTATAACACGAATTGACATTCAGTTGCCCAGCACGTCATTGGTTGGCACTTCGTCCGATCCTTCGGCACATCGCCCTCTCTTGTGGCTTGTTGCCCAATCGACGGTTGACCTCCGCAACCCCGATATCTATGGTGCAACTCTGCACTTCCTGGCCCGATGCCCGACGTCCGAAGCCTCCTATCGATAGTCGACCGAACCTCCAGCTCGACATCCAATATCCTGACGTGATCACCTTTAGCGCAACGTTAATTCCTCCAGCGTCAACTGTCTAATCCTGATCGATAGTAGACCTACGTAACTTAACAGGCAGTTAAACAACAAAACACACTCAATTAGTTTCATCATCAAAATTCGAGATTCAACACTTGATTTGTGCTTGAGTTCTTTCTTCTTCTTTGACACCTTCCTTCGATTAAGTTCATTTTTGTTCTTAATTTCTTGTTTTATGATTTTTTTAAATTTTATAGTCAAAAGTTCAAGATCATCATCATCATCATCACTTGAGTTATCATTCAAGTGGTCTTCTATAGTTTGAAGTGCCAAATCCTTTGTATTCTTTAGAAAGTAGTTCTCATGTTCATTATGTTCTAAGCATGTCATCACATAGGCCATTAATGACCTGATAAGTTCTTTAATAAGAAAGTTATTTAGATTCTTTGTTTCTTGTATAGTCGTCACTTTCAGATCCCAACTTTTTGGAAGGGATCTTAAAATCTTGTTTATAAGTTCAAAATTAAAAAAATATTTATCAAGACTTTTTAAACTATCAACGATATTCGTAAAACGGGTGTACATGTTATCGATAGTTTCGCTTGGTTGCATTCAGAAAAGTTCAAAATCATATATCAAAAGATTTATTTTCGAGTCTTTGACTCTACTAGTGCCTTCGTGTGTGATTTCAAGTATATGCCAAATGTCATAAGTCATTTCACAAATAGAAATATGATTAAACTCGTTTTTGTCCAAAGCGCAAAACAAGGCATTCATAGCCTTTGTATTTAATGAAAATAATTTTTTCTCAAAATTATTTCATTCATTCATGGGTTTAGAGGTTATTTGAAAATCATTTTTAATGATGTTCCATAAATCCAAATCTAAAGAAAGTAAGAAAACTCTCATTCAAGTTTTTCAATAAATATAGTCCGTCTCATTGAATATGGAAGGACGAATGACAGAAAAACCCTCTTGAAAGTAAAAAAGAGTCATTTCTCTTGAGTGTTAATCTAACTGAGATATAATGAAGCTTTGATACCAGTTGTTAGGATCAAGTTTAGCACTAAGAGGGGGGTTGAATTAGTGTAGTGGTAAAAATGTCGATTTCGGAAAACTATTTCGATGAAAAGCTTCATTCAATGAAAACACATTTCGGCAAAGATGTTTAACTTTGAACACATTCGTAAGAGGGTAGATAGCAAGTAGAGTAGTTTGTAGTTATGTAATGATGCAATAAAGGTAAACAACAAAGCACAGCAAGGAAAGAACATATTAATTTATAGTGGTTCATTTATCTAACCTACGTCCACTCCCAATTCCTCCTTCGTTGAGGCCACTGACTTTCACTAGCAGTCTTCTTTCAAATGGGCAAAGACTAATCATCTTTTTACAACCCCTTTTTACAAGGTTTTCCTCATAGTCTCCCTAAGAGTACTCTTTATGCTTAAGGAGGAGGGACTCTATATTTTTATAAGGGTTTCAACTTTGGATTCACAGAGGTTTTGCTCTCTTTTTCTGCTCAATTCTTGCTATCTCAAGCAAGAATAGCTGGGGTATTTATAGACTCTAAATAGCTTCAAAACTTGGAGCCAAAATTCAAACACCTCGAAATTTCAGAATACTAGCACTACCACCGTATATGCTAGGCGGTACCATCGTCTAACATAGTCTCAGAGACTATATCTTGGAGACCGAGCTACCGACGGTTCCACCACCTATTTTAGTGGTACCATCGCTTGACCCACTCCTTGGGTCATTGTTTGAGCCTTTCATTTAGCCCAACACAGCCCGCACTTAGGCCCAATTAGCCCCTAATTGAGTTGGACAAATTCTAACTCAATTAGATATAAAACTTACTTCGATATAGACAATTATTATAAAGCTTAATCGAATGTTGTCCGACATGTCATTGGTTCATCTAGTGCTTCGTCTGATTTTTTGTCGCATCATCCTCTCTTGCGATCTATTGCCCAATCGACCAACTCCAATCTTCTTGGCACAATTCCGCTCTTCTTGGCCTGATGCCTGAACCCATTATCTGAAGCCTTATACCGATGCATCGATCGATCCTTCAGCTCGATGTCTAATCTTCTGATATGTTCTCCTCCGGCCCAACGTTGATTCTTTCTGCTTTAATTGTTTATTCCTAATCAAAAGTCGTCCTACATCACTCAAAATACAGTTAGATCACAAACACTATCAATTGGTTTTATCATTAAAATCTGAGATTCTACAGAGACCATAATGGTTCGGAGGCCGAATAGGACATGAATCACAACGAGTTGTGATTGGCAAGAGTTGCATATCTTTTTGGGCTTAGTGTAATTGGTTGAGTTCCTTAAGGTTATACTAAGACACCAATTGGATCTCAATCCCTACTAGAAGTCTGCCGAAACTTCTATTTCATGTGCTGAGGGTGCCGTGTAACTCGCTAGAAAAATAGTAGGAGCATATCAAGATTTTCCTCACAGTCTCCCTAAGAGTACTCTTTATGTTTAAGGAGGAGGGACTCTATATTTTTATAAGGGTTTCAACTTTGGATTCACAGAGTTTTTGCTCTCTTTTTCTGCTCAATTCTTGCTATCTCAAGCAAGAATAGCTGGGGTATTTATAGACTCTAAATAGCTTCAAAACTTGGAGCCAAAATTCAAACACCTTGAAATTTCAGGATACTAGCACTACCACCGTATATGCTGGGCGGTACCACTGTCTAACATAGTCTCAGAGACTATATTTTGGAGACCGAGCTACCGGTAGTTCCACCGCCTATTCTAGTGGTACCATCGCTTGACCCATTCCTTGAGTCATTGTTTGAGCATTTCATTTAGCCCAACACAGCCCGCACTTGGGCCCAATTGGCCCCTAATTGAGTTGGCCAAATTCTAACTCAATTAAATATAAAACTTACTTCGATCTAGACAATTATTATAAAGCTTAATCGAATGTTGTCCGACATGTCATTGGTTCATCTAGTGCTTCATTTGATTTTTTTGTCGTATCATCCTCTCTTGCGGTCTATTGCCCAATCGACCAACTCCAATCTTCTTGGCACAATTCCGCTCTTCTTGGCCTGATGCCTGAACCCATTATCTGAAGCCTTATACCGATGCATCGATCGATCCTTCAGCTCGATGTCTAATCTTCTGACATATTCTCCTCCGGCCCAACGTTGATTCTTTTTGCTTTAATTATTTATTCCTGATCGAAGGTCGTCCTACATCACTCAAAATGCAGTTAGATCACAAACACTATCAATTGGTTTTATCATCAAAATCTGAGATTCTACAGAGACCATAATGGTTCGGAGGCCGAATAGGACATGAATCACAACGAGTTGTGATTGGCAAGAGTTGCATATCTTTTTGGGCTTAGTGTAATTGGTTGAGTTCCTTAAGGTTACACTAAGACACCAATTGGATCTCAATCCCTACTAGAAGTCTGCCGAAACTTCTATTTCATGTGCTGAGGGTGTCGTGTAACTCGCTAGAAAAATAATAGGAGCATATCAAGATAGAAGTCTATATCTTGATTGTTTATTTTTCTATGAAATCTGTATGTTATTTACTTATGCTATATCTTCTGTTTATTAGAAACATGTAACCATCAGACCCTCTACAAGGCATACTTGATGCCAACTGCCTCACTGGTCTGAACTATATAGATTGGCTTCATAACTTAAGAATAGTTCTCACAGCTGAGAAATCGCATATGTCCTGGATACGGTCATAACACAGCCTGAGGCAAGAGCACATCAAGAAGAGTTTGCTCGATATGCAAAGTATATAGATGATTCCCCTCTTGCTCAGTATTATATGTTGGCTTTTATGACTCTTGAGTTACATATACAACATGAAAACATGGATGCTAGATCCATACTCCTTGCATCTCTGCAAACTATTTGAGGAGCAAGGAAGAACTTAGCGATATGAGATATCCAAGAGTCTCTTCCGTGCTAAGATGACTGAGGGGACATCGATTCAAAACCTTGTCCTAAAGATGATAAGGTGGATTGAGAAATTCACAAGTCTAGGAAGGGTTCTAGATGATAACTTGTGCATTGATATTATACTTTAGTCCCTACTAGATTCCTTTTCCCACTTCATTATGAATTTTAATATAAACAAACTTGAGATGACTCTCCCTGAACTCTTTAATATATTAAGGGAGGCAAAGAGCACTATCAAAAAAGAGAAACTAGTTCTCTACATTAGTGAGACCAAAATGAAAAGAAACTCTAGGAAGACCCTTAAGAAGGGCAAGGGCAAACGGGATAAGGCAAAGGTTGCTAAAATTAACTCAAAAAGGACAAATGTCAATGCTTCTACTACGGCAAAGATGGGCATTAGAAGATGAAATGCAAGGAGAATCTTGTAGAAAAGAAAAAAATAGAAGCTTGGAGAAGCTTTAGGTATATTCATGATCAGTCTCCATGTGTCAGATTATTATGATAATACATGGGTATTAGATACCAGTAGTGCTTTTCATATCTGTAATTTGTTGTAGGTTCTAGCAAAGCTTAGAAGATTGGCAAAAGGAAAGATGGACCTCAAGATGGGTAATAGAGCAAGAGTTGCTACTATTGCTATCAGCAAGACCATTTTACATCTGCTTGATGGAGCTACTATTGTATTAGATGCATGTTATCTTATTCCCTCTATTATTAAAATATTATTTCTATTTTATGTTTGACATTGAATGGTTATAAAGTTATTTTTTAGAACAATAGTTGTTCAATTATCAAGGATGATAAGATCATCACTAGATGAATATTACATAATGGTTTATTTATACCAAATACTGCTCAACATATCATAAATGTAAGCATTCCAAGAGGAACTAAACTAGAAAGAGTATTAAATCTCTTTGATCAAATTAAGGAGGAGAATACTTGAGTATAGAGTTCATTTAGTTCCTCAAGGACTATGGATTTTGCCTCAATGGATACCTCCTTATACACCACAACTCAATAGTGTATCAGAAAGAAGGAATCACATGCCATTAGATATGATGCGGTCCATGATAAGTTTCACCGACCTACCCATCTCCTTTTGGAGATATACCCTAGAGACCGTAGCTTACATTCTGAACAGAATTTCATCTAAATTGTTAGTGTCTATACCATATGATATATGGAAAGGGAAGAAGCTCGATATTAAGGTTGTTAAAATTTATGGCTGTCTTACCCATGTTAAAAGATACAACTGTTATAAGTTAGAATCTAGGATGGAATGATACAAGTTCATGGGATACCCTAAGAAAACTTGTGGGTATTATTTCTCTCACCCCGAGGAACAAAAGGTCTTTTATTGCTAAGAGAGTAGTGCTTCTTGAGAAGGAACATATTCTTGGTGGAGACAATAGGAGCATAATAGAGTTGAGCGAGGTTGAAGAACCTAGCTCAAGCACTATTCCAAAGACTAAGTTTGTTATGTACCTAACACGCAAGTTCCAATTTTGTGTAGGTCTGGTAGAGTGTCATACCCTCCTGAGAGATATATGGGACATATCAATATAGAGGATACTCAAGATATTGATCTTTAGACCTACGAGAAGGCTATTATGAGCATAGACTCCGGGAAGTGGTAAGAAGCCATGAATTTTGAGATGGAATCCATGTACTCTAATAAGGTTTAGAACCTTGTTGATGCACCTGAGGGTATCATAGCCATCGATTATAAATGGATCTTCAAAAAGAAAATCATGGTAGATGGAAAGATGGAGACCTATAAGCCAAGACTAGTGGCTAAGGGGTATTATCAAAGGCAAGGTATTAACTATGACGAAACCTTCACACTCATAGCTATGCTAAAATCCATCCAAATTCTATTGGTTATTGTAGCATATTATAACTATGAGATCTGGCAGATGGATGCGTCCAAGTAGAGTCTAAATAAGGTATGCAGATTGCTTAAGTCTATGGACTCAAGCAGGCTTTCCGAAGTTGGAACATAAGATTTAATGAGGAAATCAGATCTTATAACTTCGTTAAGAACAAAGATAAGCCTTATGTATATAGGAAGGTAAGTGGGAGTGCTATCAACTTCTTAGTGTTATATGTGGATGACATCCTAATCATTGATAATGATGTAGGACTGCTCTCCACAGTAAAGGCTTAGCTATCTAGATACTTCTCCGTGAAGGACTTAGGGGAAGCATCCTATATTTTAGAGATTCGAATCTATCTCTTTGGGGATTTGAATCTATAGAGATAGATTCAAGAGGATGCTTGGCTTATCCCAATCCAAGTATATGGACACCATCATCAATAAGTTTGGCATGAAAAATTCCCTCATACCGATAATACATGAAATTTCACTTTCTCGGAGTGTCCCCGAAAACTCTTGGAGAAATGACAAACATGGATAGGATACCCTATGCCTCTGCGATAGGATCTATCATATATGCTATGCTATGTATCAGGCCAAATATAGCGTATGCTCTAAGTGTCACGAGCAAGTATTAAGCAAATCCAGGCTTGGAACATTGAAAAATAATAAAATATATCCTTAAGTACTTGAGAAGGACTAAGGATCTTTTACTGATATATGGAGGAGGTAATATCCAGATTAAGGGCTACATGAACTCGTGTTTTCAGTCTAATGTCAAAGATAGCAAGTAGAATTCAAGATATGTGTTCACCCTTAATTGAGCAATAGTAAGTTGAAAGAGTTCCAAGCAAGATATTACTGCTGACTCGACCATAGAGGCAGAATACATTATTACGGTAGAAGTAGCAAGAGAGGGTGTCTGGATGAAGAAGTTCATCATGGATTTGGAAATAATATCGAGCAACGCAAAACAAATTCCTATATAGTGCAATAATAACGAGGCGATCGCTTAAGGAAGAGAACTCGGGTCTCCTCAGAAGTGTTTTGAGGGGGTTCCACTTAATTAGAGAGATTGCGACCCATGAAGATGTAGTAGTGGAAAGAGTTCCATCCAAAGATAATATTGCATATCCATTAACAAAGCCATTAACTCATATTATATTTGAGCATCACAGAGGTTTGATAGGGATCAAACACATAGGTGATTGACTTTAGTTCAAGTGGGAGATTGTTAGTTATAGGTGCCCTACAAGTCAATCACGTGAGTGATGGTACTTGTGACACGCTACGTCGATCTCTTTGCTTATGATTACTGACATTTTCTCACATTATCTAGATGTATATTTTGATATCCTTAGATCTATACAATGGGAATCAGATCATGATAAGATTACGAAAATGAGACCCTTTCACTTTTAAACACAGATCCTAAATCATCCTAGTCATAGGTTACTCAAGAAGGGATATCAAGATAATTGCATAGACTAGTGTGCTATATACTCGTTTATATGATGGAGGCGATTGGTCTCATAGTCGCTTGTGTGGGGACATTAGAGGTATAATGCAAGTGCTCATTAGAGAATGAGTTCACTGATTAATCCGCTTACAGAATACTGGATGGTTAATAATACCTAACATCAGACAATGATTCTGTAGTCCTAGTTGTGTATCTAGTCCTTAGACTTGAGATACCAAGGATGCTTTATATGAGTACTCCATTCTTTGATACCGAACTTATAGGTTTGGAAAGTTCCAGATCTGGAAAAGTCGATTCTCGAGAATGATAGCCAAGCTTACGAAGGCAACTGAGTGTCAATAGAGAATCATCCACTCTCAATATCATGAGAGGAATATCCTGTGTGCGCTTACTCAAATAAAATCCTTGGCCAAGGTCGTTCAGATTGGTAGAGTTCTCTAAGAGAATCCGATTAGAGCGAGACTCAGATATGATTTTGTATGAGCTTAATATTACCATGCCTAAAATATGATTTCTAGGATATTAAATGGATGAGAGACTATAGATACATGGTAATTGAGGACAGACAGGTCTGATGGATTAGATCTTCTTGTACCGTTTGGGAACTATAGTGTAGTGGCCTAGTACGTTCATAGTCGATAAGTCAAATGAATTATTATGGAGATAATAATTCATTATATAAGGAGTTCTAAGTCAGAATGAGTTCTGATAGGAGAGACTCACAGCCAACTTGGTATCGGGCTTAGAGGGTCACACATATATGGTGGATGTTATAATGAGTAGAGGTGCAGATATTGGCCAACCTGTTATTGGATTGGTTTGGGCCAGATTCAAGGCCTAACCAGGCTGCTGAACCCTTTCTAGCGATGGCACTATTGAATCTCAGATTTTGATGATGAAGTCAATTGATAGGTTATTTGATCTAATCCATATTATTGAGATAAGTGTGCAGGATTAACTACGATAGCATGAAGACATAAAGTAAATTACCGGAGTCAAGTTGTTAGGAGTTTGAGAGTCCACCAGAAGTTCGAAGGATCATCGGAAGTATTGTCGAAACCAACTGAAAAAGAATTGGGGACTTGCCGAAGGTTTCGGAAGTTCGTCGGAAAGATCGTCGGAGGTTCACAGAGTTTATCGAGAAGGTTCGAAAGCCTACCAAAGATTCGTCGAACTTGCCACAAGTCCGGGAGCCTACTGGGAATCCACTAGAAGAAATCCAAGGGTGCGTCGAAAGTCCACCAGAAGTTCGCCGGTGGCTCGCCGGAAGAAAACTCAAAGTTGCTGGTTTAGTTTTTGCTTAGAATTATGTGTAAATTTTATAGTTAGCATGTAATTAGGGTAAGGATTAGATAATAATCTTGTTTAACCCTGGTAGGGGCCAACTAGGCCTTGTCTAAACTGAATTGGGCCAGATTCAGGGTCCATTGAGAAGTTCTAGACCAGGTCTTGCGGTGGCACCGCCCCAGGAATAACTTCCCAGATGGTTTGGGCAATGGTGCCACTGACAGTTATTACCTGCCAACGGTGGTACCGCCTAACAAGCGATAGTACCGCTTGATAGGTGGTGGTACTGTTAGTTCACAGAGCCCGAGGACTCTGTCAAGCAGTGGTACCGCCAGTCTAGGCGGTGGTACCGCCCAGTACACTGACAGAGCATGGTGAACAGGCAATGGTACCGCCAGTACCAGGCGATGGTACCGCCAATACCCGGAAATCTGAGATGTGACTCTTTTTAGCTTCATTTTTGAAAGTCAATTGAGTCTATAAATACCCCGCTTTCCTCTACTGGTAAAGCACCTTTTAGAGCAGTTGTAAACTAAGTCAAAGCTATAGCAAAATCTTGTTTCGATAGCTTAAGTGTTCACCTCCCTCTTTCTCTTCATCAAAAATCAGTAAGAGAGTGAACCACTTGTAAAAGTTTATAAGAGGGGTGTTTGGTCCTTCCCCTTCAAAAAAGTTTGATAGTGGAAGTTGGGAGCCTCATCGAAGGAGGCTTCGGAAGTGGACGTAGGTCATTTGATAGAACCACTATACATTGCTGCGTACTTTGAATGTATGAGCTTTTAAATTTCTGCATCTTACCTTTACTTAGCTGCAAATCATTCGGTCTTCTTCTCCATACTCTCATTTACATTTACTCGAACTATTTTTAGCTGAAACTTCTTTCGTCGAATCAAAATTTTCTTACGAACCAACTATCTTCGAAATCGGTTACAAGTTTACAAGTTTTAATCCACTGCACTAATTCACCCCCCCTCCCCCCCCCACCTCTTAGTACTGCTCAGATCCTAACAATTGGTATTAGAGCCTGGTCACTCTCATTTGGTTTAAAACCCAAGAGAGATGGTTTATTCCAGCATGCAAGAGGGTCATTCCATTACACGTCCACCTATGTTTAATGGGTCAGATTACACCTATTGGAAGACTCGTATGAAGATTTTTTTTATTTCCATGGATTTTGAGCTTTGGAATATCGTCAAAAATGGATTTCAAAAATCTTCTCTTCCGATGAGTGACTGGAATGAATCGAAGAAGAAGATTTTTGTTTTAAATGCAAAGGCTATGAATGGCTTATTTTGTGCACTTGATAAAAATGAGTTTAATCGAGTTTCGATTTGTGAATTGGCTTTTGATATTTGGCGTACTCTTGAAGTCACTCATGAAGGCACTAGCCGAGTGAAAGAGTCCAAAATAAATCTCTTGGTGCATTCTTATGAACTTTTTTGAATGAAATCAAGTGAGTCCATCGGAGACATGTACACCCATTTCACGGATGTCGTCAATGGACTCAAAGTACTTGGCAAAGGTTTTTCTAATTTCGAACTTATAACTAAAATTTTAAGATCCCTTACAAAGAGTTGGGATCCAAAAGTCATGGCTATTCAAGAGGCCAAGGATCTTAAAATATTTTCTCTCGAAGAACTCATTAAGTCTTCGATGACCTATGAAATGACATGCCATGCTCATGATGAGTTAGAGAACCCCCTTCTAAAGAACAGGAAGGATATGGCATTGAGAATACAAGAAGACCATTTGAAGGAAGTTTCAAGTGATGAGGACCTTGATGGTGAACTTGCACTCTTAACACGAAAATTAAAAAAATTTATAAGAAAGAATAAATTTAAAAATGATACTAAAAATAAACTTGAACCAAAAAATGACCAAGTCATATGTTACAAATGCAAAAAGTCGGGGCACTTCAAAAGTGAATGCCCCCAAGCTAAGAAGAAGCTACCAAAAAAGAAGAACGCTCTAAAGGTGACATGGGATGACTCAAGTAGCTCCGAGGATGAAGAAGAAAGCAACAAAGAGGAGGCCAACTTCGCGCTAATGGCTTTAGGAGATGAGGTAAGTGAATTATTTAATGAATATTTATCTTTCATTAAACTTTCGAATGCTTTCCATGAATTGTTTGATGAGTGTAGAAGTATTAGTAAGTTCAATTTATTAAAGAAGGAGCATGCTTTATTACAAGATAAGCTTGATAGTCTTCAAACTCCCTCTTTACCCCCCTCATGCTCTAAGTGTGAACACTTAGAGGTAATTAAAAATGAAAACTTGCTACTTAAAGAGACCCTAAACAAGTTTAAGGTTAGTAGCAAGGGCTTAGACATGATTCTTACAAATAAGGGTCACGTCGGAAAAAGAAGTGGAATTGGATTTGTTAGTGGATCTCACCGAACTCAAACCACCTTCATTAAAGGACCAACACTACATGTATCATCTCATTTGAAATGTAACTTTTGTTATAAATCTGGACATGTTGCTTACAAATATCCGTATAAGAAACTTAGTCCACTTCAGTTGATATGGGTTCGTAAAAGAACGATTAGGAACTCAATGACCAATGACAAGTTTAGTAGGTCAATATTGTTAGGAAATCCTTCAGGGGAGCGACATCACATGCGCAATGGAAGAACAGAAAACAAAACCCCAGATTTTCCATAGAAAGTTTCCGTCATCGTACGAAGATCGGTGCATCAAAAATAAATCCGCAAAACTGCACGTGTAAAAGAAGATATATAGGGAGATCATATATCCCTGAATTCCTACAGATCTGTGTGAGAGGATGAAGGAGGTCAAGCGTCCTCCTCTCTAGTGGTATCCACACGACAGGGACTACGTCGATGCACCTCTCTGGGGAGAGGAGAACAGAAGGTGGCTACCAAAAGAAACCCTTAGCCTATAAAGCTTTGGTTCCCTCATATTTATAGAGACCCCCTGAAAACCCTGATGGATCTTTTGCCTTATTGGGTATTGGATCTCCATTCAATTACCCAAGCTTCTTGGATTAGTGGGTCTCTACCCAATAATCTCTTATTAGCAATTATTGGATCTCATCTCAGGATCTAATAATTCAGGGGCTTAATGGATATCCAATAAGATAGGGGGTTCAGTGGATATCTCATATCTGAACCTATACTCGTCGCAATACCTACCATATGTATGTGACCCTCTAAGCCCAATATCGAGCTGGCCGTGAGTCATACTTGTTAGAACTCCTTCTGACTTAGTGAATTATTATCTCTATAATAATTCACCCAACTCAACGACTGCGAACGTACCAGGCCACTATGTCGTGGCCCCAGACGATACAAGGGAATCCAATCCTTTAGACCTATCTGTCCTCAGTTATCATGTATCTATAGTCCCTCATCCATCTAATATCCCAGAGATCCTATACCGAGCATGGTGCTGTCAGGCCCATAGGGTCTCTCTTCGAGTCTTGCTCTTGTTAGATTCTCCTAGAGAACCCTTTCTCTCTCAATCCGAATAATCTTGGCCAAGGATTTGTTTGAGCAAGAACACATGGTATATTCTTTTCATGATACCGAGAGCGGATGATCCTCTATTGACACTCAATAACCCTCGTAAGGTTGGCTACCACTCCCATTGATCGGCTGTAATAGATCTAAAACTTTCCAAACCTATAAGTCCGTTATCAAAGAGTGGAGTACTCATACAAGACATCTTTGGTGTCTCAAGTCTAAGGACCAGATACACTATTGAGACTATGGAATCGTTGTTTAATATGAGGTATCAATAACCATCCAGCATTCGGCAGGCGGATCAATCAGTGAACTCATTCTCCAATGAGCACCTGCACTGTACCCTTAGTGTCCCCACACGAGTAGCTATGAGACTAGCTACCTCCATCATATAAATGGGTATAGAGCACACCAGTCTATCCGGTTATCTCGATGTCCTTTTCGAGTAACCTATGACCAGGATAATTTAGGGTCTATGTTTAAAGGCGAATCAGTCTCATTATCATGATCTCATCACGATCCGATTCCCATTGCATAGATCCAAGGACATCACAGTATATGCAACACGCAAGATAAAGTGATAAAATGCCTAATAATAAGCAAAGAGATAAAGTGCATATCAAGTCACAAGTACCATCACTCATGTGATTGGCTTGCAAGGTACATATGACTAGCAATCTCCCACTTGACCTAAAGCCAATCACCAACATGTTTGATCCCCATCAGACCTCTATGATGCTCAAAGACAATCTGAGTTAATGGCTTTGTCAGTGAATTTGCAATGTTATTTTTGGATAGAACTCTTTCCACTACTACATCTCTTCGGGCCACGATCTCTGTAATAAGTTGGAACCTCCTCAGAACACTTCTGATGAGACCCGGGTTCCCTTATTTGAGTAATCACCCCGTAGTTGTCGTAATATAAGGGAATCATATCCTCGCTGCTCGACATGACTCCTAGGTCTGTGATGAACCTCTTCATCCAGACTCTCTCCTTTGCTTCCTCTGCCGCAGCAATGTATTCTGCCTCTGTGGTCGAGTCAGTAGTAGTGTCTTGCTTAGAACTCTTCCAGCATACTGCTCCTTCATTCAGGGTGAACACATACCCTAAATTAGACTTGCTATCATCAATATCAGATTGGAAGCTCGAGTCCGTGTAGCCCTTAACCTTGAGGCTGCTACCTCCATATACCAGTAAAAGATCCTTAGTCCTTCTCAAGTACTTAAGGATACATTTTACTGCTTTCCAATGCTCCAAGCCTAGATCTACCTGATATCTACTCGTGACACTCAAAGCATGCGCTATATCAGGCCTGGTACATAGCATAACATACATGATAGATCCTATCGCTGATGCATATGGCATCATATCCATGTGTGCCCTTTCTTCAGGAGTCTTTGGGGACATACTCATAGAAAGTGATATTCCATGTCTCATTGGTATAAGACCTCTCTTGGAATTTTCCATGCTAAACCTTTTGATAATGGTGTCTATGTACCTGGACTGAGACAAGCCAAGCATCCTCTTAGATCTATCTCTATAGATCTGTATCCCCAATATGTAGGATGCTTCCCCTAAGTCCTTCATGGAGAAGTGCTTAGATAGCCAGGCCTTTACTGTGGAGAGCATTCCTACATCATTCCCAATGATCAGGATGTCATCCACATATAATACCAAAAAGGTGATAGTGCTCCCACTTAATTTCTTGTACACATAAGGTTCATCTTCGTTCTTAACGAAGTCATAAGATTTGATCGCCTCATTAAATTTTATGTTCCAACTTCGGGAAGCTTGCTTCAATCCATAAATGGACCTAAGCAACCTGCACACCTTATCTGGGTTATCCCTAGACACGAATCTCTTAAACTGTATCATATACACCTCCTCCTCGAGGTTGTCATTGAGGAATGCGGTTTTAACATCCATCTGCCATATCTCATAATCATAGTGTATTGCAATAGCTAATAGAATTCGAATGAATTTTAGCATGGCTACAGGTGAGAAAGTTTCATCATAGTCAACACCTTGCCTTTAATGGTACTCCTTAGCCACTAGCCTTGCTTTATAGGTCTCTACCTTTCCATCTACTCCAATCTTCTTTTTGAAGATCCACTTATAACCAATGGGTACAATACCCTCGGGTGCATCAACTATGTTCCAAACCTTGTTGGAGTACATGGAATTCATTTCTGAATTCATGACTTATTACCATTTCCCAGAGTCTATGCTCATAATAGCCTCCTCGTAGGTCTGAGGATCAATATCCTTAACATCCTCTCCTCTGATATGTCCCACATATCTCTCAAGAGAATAAGATACTCTATTAGACCTACATAAAGTTGGAACTTGTGTGTTAGGTAATTGAACAGATTCTGGAATGGTGCTTGAGCTAGGTTCTCCAACCTCGCTCAACTCTATCAAGCTCCTACTGTCTTCACCAAGAATGTGTTCCTTCTCAAGGAACACTGCTCTCTTGGCTACAAAGACCTTTTGGTCCTCAAGGTGATAGAAATAATGCCCATAAGTTTCCTTAGGGTATCCTACGAACTTGCACCGTTCCGTCCTAAATTCCAACTTGTTAGGGTTGTATCTCTTAACGTGGGTAGAGCAGTCCCAAATCTTAACAATCTTAAGATCGGGCTTCTTCCCATTCTATATCTCATATAGAGTAGACATCACTGACTTAGTTAGAATTCTGTTCAGAAGGTAAGTTGCGGTTTCTAGGGCATAGCCCCAGAATGAGATGGGTAGGTCGGCAAAACACATCATAGAACACATCATGTCTAACAATGTGCGATTCCTCCTTTCTGATACACCATTGAGCTGTGGTGTATAAGGAGGTGTCCATTGGGATAAAATCCCATAATCTTTGAGGAATTGGGTGAACTCTGTACTCAAGTACTCACCTCCTTGATCTGATCGAAGGGTTTTAATACTCTTTCCTATTTGGTTCTCCACTTCATTTTTATATTCTCTGAATTTCTCAAAAGCCTCAGACTTATACTTCATCAAGTTCACATATCCGTATCTTGAGAAATCATCAGTGAAAGTAATGAAGTAAGAATAACCACCTATGGTATGAGTCGATATGGGACTGCATACATCACTATGTATGAGTTCTAGTAACTCAGTGGCTCTCTCTCCAATTCCACTAAATTGAGAGTTAGTCATCTTTCCCCGAAGGCAAGGTTCACATGTCACATATGACTTATAGTCAAATGGATCTAGATATCCATTCTTTAGCAACTTTTGGATCCTTCTCTCGTGGATGTGACCTAGCCTACAATGCCAAAGATATGTATTGTTCACCTCTTCTCGTTTCTTCTTAGACTCACTTACACTCATGATATGTGGAGCTGTATCTAGCATAAATAAACCATTATGCAATTTTTTTCTCGTGATGATCTGATCATCTAATATTATTGAACAACCATTGTTCTCAAAAACTAATTTATATCTAATAACTGTCAAACATGAAATGGAAATAATGTTTTTGATAATAGAAGGAACATAATAGTATGCATCTAATGCAATAATAGCTCCGCCAGGCAGATGTAAGGTGACCTTGCCAATAGCTACTATAGCAACCTTTGCTCCATTGCTCATCTTAAGATTCATCTCACCTCTGTTCAATCTCCTAGGCCTGCCAGAACCTACAATGAATTGTAAATATGATAGGCACTCCCGGTATCCAATATCCATGTATTATCAAAAGATTCTAACAAATGGAGACTGATCATGAATGTACCTTAAGCTTCTGTTTCACCCTCTCTGCAAGGTACTCTTTGCAGTTCCTCTTCCAGTGCCCATCTTTGCTGTAGTGGAAGCACTGACCTTTGTCCTTTGTTGGGTCTTTCTTGGTAACATTTGTCTTACCCATTTTGCCCTTGCCCTTACCCTTCTTAAGGGTCTTCTTAGCCTTCCTTTTCTTTCTGGTCTCACCAGTATAGAGAACCGGCTTCTCTTTAATGGTGCACTCTGCTTCTCTCAACATATTGAGGAGCTCTGGGAGGGTCACCTCAAGTTTGTTCATATTAAAATTTATTATGAACTGAGAAAAGGAATCTGGTAGGGACTGAAGCACAAGATCCATACATAGGTTACCCTCTAGGACTATTCCTAGACTTGTAAGTTTTTCAATCCATTCAATCATCTTAAGGATATAGTTCTAAACCGATGTCCCCTCAGTCATCTTGGCACGGAAAAGACTCTTTGATATCTCATATCGCTGAGTTCTTCCTTGTTCCTCAAACAGTCTGCGGAGATGCAAGAGTATGGAATTAGCATCTATATTTTCATGTTATCTCTGTAACTCAGTAGTCATAGAGGCTAACATATAACACTGAGCAAGAGTGGAATCATCTAAGTACTTCACATAATGAACGATCTCATCCTCACTTACCCCTTCGTCGGGCGTAGGGATCACTATATCAAGGACATACCCGATTTTCTCCGCCGTGAGAATGATTCTCAGATTGCGAAGCCAATCCATATAATTTGGACCAGTGAGGTGGTTGGCATCAAGTATGCCATGTAAAGGATTTGAAAGTGACATTTTTCTGAAATTAAAGATGTAGCAGAAATAAATAACATGCAGACTTTGCAAAAATTAAACAATTAAGATAAGGACTTCTATCTTAATGCATTCCCACTAATTTTTCACGAGACACACAACACCCTCTGGTATGTGAATTGGAGACCCTCGGTGGATCTCTAGTGGGGATCGGGATCCAATCAGCGTCTTAACGTAACCTCGAGGGACTCGACCAATCATGTTAAGCCCGTAAAGGTAGGCAACTCTTGTCAATCACAACTCCTTGTGATTCCCGTCCTGTTCAGCCTCCGAACCACCATGGCCTCGAGAGACTTGATCAACCATGATATTCGGTTAAGTCATCACCATCGTTACAAGATGAGTCTGATTCGGTGATATACTCTCGAGGGACTCGACCAAGTATACCATGTCCTCAAGTCACCAATGATATCTCTATGTCGTAGATAAGATAGCGAAACGCGATATAGGTGAGTCTCGAGGGACTCGACCAACTCAACCTACACCGGGAATCGATTCCTAGCTATAACGATGGAAGGCCACGTGGGTCAATCTAATTACCTCACGTTTGCTGACTTAATATTATTAATAGAGAGGATTTTGATTTGGTCTCCTAACATAATGTGTCACACACATATATATTTAATATATATCTATATCGTATGCAAATATATATATATCTAGTAGGTGTATAACCAATCACACATCACATGAGCAATCACACCAGATGATCAGGGACCACATCCTAATGTGATCAGGCCCGAGCTAGTGGGCCCAATCACTCACATCAAGATCTATGTGTGCTTCGGTGCATCTCCATGCCCTGTGATCGTCCTTCTCGCTTCGTCGGTTCCATCGGCATCTCAACACATCTCCATGCGTCGGATCGTCCGTCTCGACCTCGTGGGTCCCGCTATCATTACGTCTCCTCATGTAATTACAACATAATTACAAGCACGCAAGCCCGATAATAAACGAGAAAAATAGAGACTCGTAGGCCCCAATAATAATAATCACATGTACACACATCACATCACAAGTCCATGATCATCTGTCCACATCATACATCACATGTATATATTATTTTATAGGACTACTAGATAAAAAAATAATAGTTAATTAAACTATTTAATTAATATATATATATATATATTTTGAAATCAAGGACATAGAGGGAATTATCTGAATTCCCAAGGGCATTCTGGTCATTCAGCCATAAGGGATAAAATTGGAATTTTGGAAATTCCTAGGGGTATTTTAGTCATTCTATCAAAAGGAACAAAAATCGAAATTTCTGAAATTCCAAGAGGCAAAACTATCTTTTGCCTAAAAACCCTAATACCTTTCCCTTGTGTAGAGTTGCGGCCGATGCCACCCTGCTCGCGGGCGCAACGCCCACAAGCGGTCTGTCCGCGGGCTGCGCTGCCCCTTGCGGGCTAGCCGTGGGCGGGTGGCGCAACCCCTTACGGGTGCAGTGCTTGCTGGCACCCCATACCCATGCGGGCGCTTCTACCTGCGGTCGTAGCGCTCGCAGGCGGCGCCGATTCCTACGGGCAGGCCACCGACGCAGGCAGCTTGAAGGTTCTGCCTGCTGGCGGTCCGTAACCTACCAACCGGTTGCCGCCTGCATGTAGGCCACCAGCCACCGGCTGCTGCCTGTGCAAGCAGCCTTGCGGTTGCTGCACGAGCGGGTAACAACAGTTGCTGCCCTTTCTCGTTGTTCGCACCAATGATTTTGGTGTCAAAAGCAGATCTAAAACACAACACACGTAGTTTAAGATCCGATCTTCACACGAACAACCTGGCTTTGATACCACTATTGGGAAATCCTTCAGCGGAGCAACATCACATGCGCAGCGAAAGAACAGAAAATAAAACCCCAGATTTCTCATAGAAAGTTTCCATTATCGTACGAAGATCGGTGCATCAAAAATAAATCCGCAAAACTACACGTGTAAAAGAAGATACCTAGGGAGATCGTATATCCCTGAATTCTTGTAGATCTATGGGAGAGGATGAAGGAGGTCAAGTATCCTCCTCTCTAGTGGTATCCATACGGCAGGTACTACGTCGATGCACCTCTCTGGGGAGACGAGAACAGGAGGTGGCTACCAAAAGAAACCCTTAGCCTATAGAGCTTTGGTTCTCTCCTATTTATAGAGGCCTCCTAAAAACCCTAATAGATCGTTTGCCCTATTGGGTATTGGATCTCCATCCAATTACCCAAGCCTCTTGGATTAGTGGGTCTCTACCCAATAATCTCTTATTAGCAATTATTGGATCTCATCTCAGGATCCAATAATTCAGGGGCTTAATGGATATCCAATAAAATAGGGGGTTCAGCGGATATCTCATATCCGAACCTCTACTCATCGCAACACCTACCATATGTGTGGACCCTCTAGGCCCAATATCGAGTTGGCCGTGAGTCATACTTGTCAGAACTCCTTCTGACTTAGTGAATTATTATCTCTATAATAATTCACCCAACTCAACGATCGCGAACGCATTGGCCACTCTTACGCGCGCCCTAGACGATACATGGGGGAATCCAATCCTTTGGACCTATCTCGTCCTCAGTTACCATGTATCTATAGTCCCTCATCCATCTAATATCCCAGAGACCCTATACCGGGCATGGTGCTGTCAAGCCCATACGGTCTCTCCTCGAGTCTTGCTCTTGTCGAATTCTCCCAGAGAACCCTTTCTCTCTCAATCCGAATAACCTTGGCCAAGGATTTGTTAGAGCAAGAACACATGGTATATTTCTCTCATGATACCGAGAGCGGATGATTCTCTATTGACACTCAATAGCCCTCGTAAAGTTGGCTACCACTCCCAATGATCGGTTGTACTAGATCTGGAACTTTCCAAATCTATAAGTCTGGTATCAAAGAGTGGAGTACTCATACAAGACATCCTTGGTGTCTCAAGTCTAAGGACCAAATACACTACTGGGACTACGGAATCGCTGTCTAACGTGAGGTATCAATAACCATCCAGCATTCTGTAGGCGGATCAATCAGTGAACTCATTCTCCGATGAGCACCTGCACTATACCCTTAGTGTCCTCACATGAGTAGCTATGAGGCCAGCTACCTCCATCATATGAATGGGTATACAGCACACCAGTCTATCCGGTTATCTCGATGTCCTTCTCGAGTAACCTATGATCAGGATAATTTAGGGTCTGTGTTTAAAGGTGAATCGGTCTCATTATCGTGATCTCATCATGATCCGATTCCCATTGCACAAATCCAAGGACATCACAGTATATGCAACACGTAAGATAAAGTGATAAAACGCCTAATAATAAGTAAAGAGATAAAGTGCATATCAAGTCACAAGTGCCATCACTCATGTGATTGGCTTGTAGGGCACATATGACTAGCAAATATTTGAGACACCCAAGTTCAAATGGGTACCTAAAAATCATTCTTTTTTTAGACACATTCACCCACACAAGCTAGGAGCGAGTAGTAATATAATTCTTGATCATAATCAAGCTCACTAGCTCAAGTAATAAAAAATTCTTAAGTGTTATATATTATGTACCATAACTTCCATTAAGTCTCTTGGAAATTGATTTCAATAGAAACAATTGTGTCCCCTTATAATTTGAAATCCTTTATTTTAAAACGATATGAAGTTTTTTTATCTTCCTTGAACATCATTGAAGATTGACTTATTTGGAAAATCTATGTATATAATTGTAATAATGAATTTAGAGTTGATAAATTTCTCAAAATGATTCATGACTTCAAAATTCTGGGAATCACAACTTTATAAAATTCATGACTTGATTAAAAACACTTGATTCTCCCAACGCATAAAACACTTTCTCGCTTGATGTTTACAATTGTAATATATTCTTCTTAAAATACCCTTCGAATATAATCCTAGTGATATATGCCTTGAATTATCTTTGACAATCTTTTACCTATTTCAAATTTATATATTATGAGTGATGCAAATAAATTGATAACTCATGACATAAAAATTGCTTTCCTTGATCCTTCAATCTCGAATGTTTAATATGATGAAGACATCTTTTGATTGAATTTTACCTTCTTCATGTTTTTACAAATTGATTGTTGTCGATCTTGATGCATAAGTCCTTGAAATCTTTGTAAATCTTCTCTCATTTATCATTGAGATTTCCTATATCTATGTTCTCTCTTGATCTGCTTGAAATTTTTATTTTCAACGACTCTTGATAACAATTCGTTGAGTCATTATGCGTAACATCTTTTTGTCACATAATTATCATGTGATTGGAAGCAATAGAATGACATCACTCCGTAAAAATATAGTGATCAAATGAATGAGAAACAAACAAAGCAATTTGACCAAAATAAGATGTTGCAGCCCTCCCTGAACAGTCTAAGTCAGGGTGCCAGCGGTGGCACTGCTTGGGCTGGCAGTAGCACCGCTTGGGTATTCTGTTCCCAGGCGATGGCACTGCTCAGTTGGCGATGGCACCGCCCGAGAGCCCCCCTTTATAAGGAGGACTTAGGGCCGACGGTGGAACCGCCCCCAAGTCTTAAGGCTACTCCCAAAATCACCTCTCACCCTCTCAAAACTTCATCTTCCTTTTCAAGAAGACCAAGAGAGGCTTTCAAGAAAACCAATCTTGGATCAAGACCCTCACTTCTCAAGTAACCTCATCCAAGGTAACAATTGATTCTCCCTTTTTGTTTTCTCAAATACATGGATGTCTCCTTAAATTTCTTTGTTCTATCATCATGATTAGACAAATAGCTCCTAGGAGATCATCTAGGGACAAAGGGAAGAGGAGGGAAGGAGATTCATTTGACCAATCCCTCTTTAGCTCAAATGAAACAGTCCTTAGGTACCACAATCTTGAAACTAGAATCATACACAAAGGAAAGCATGTTGATTTAGGTGAACTAGGAAACCTAGAGCCCATTTGGTAGTTTACCAAATTGGATGTCTTGCCCTTATTGCAAATCAATGAACCAATTTACCCTAGATTAGTTAGGTTGTTTTATGCTAACTTGAGCTTAGATGATGATAATATATCAACCTACATTTTAGGAAACCAAATTCGAATTATGGATAACATAATATGTGACCTAATCGGAATCTCCGAAAAGGATAGAGGCTGCTACTTTCGAGGACAATGGGATATGGATGCGATCGGAGTAACCTACTCTAAGGCTTTAGGGACAGTTTTCAAAAATTCCAACCTAGCTATAGTCCCTAAAAGCTATGAGCACTTGTTACCTTTTAGCTCTAAGATCCTCCATCACATCATCATAAGTATCCTTATTCCTAAACAGTATTACCATGATGAGATTAGTCAAATGGAGTTAGGTACCATGTACTAGATAATGTTTGGGCAAAATAATTTTTAGATATCTGATTTGACAACATATGTTAGAAATACTTTCTAAAGACTTAATATTACCATATGGGGGTTAATCACTAGAATGTTATATGCATATAATATAAGAATACCATCCGATGAAGAAGTGATAAAAATATATAGATATAATATCATTAATAGAAACCTGCTCAAAAGACTTAGATGCATTTTTAGAAATGGATTATGGACTAGGCAGCCTAGAAGGACCGATCCAGTTCCCCCTCGAGTAGAACAACTAGAAACACCAGTTTTTAGGGGTAATGAATCTCCTCCTCTAGTCCCTTTGGTGCAGCACCATTAGAACCAGCACCTACTCCATTTACTAAAGATCTGATCATGTCAGAGATAAATTAGATCAAATCATAATAAGCTGAAATCTTGAGTGAAGTACGACAGATGAATCGGAAGTTAGATCACTTGTATAGGCACTTCGGTATTCCACCTGAGGAATAGTTGTTGTAATGAATCTTTCGACTTCTATTTTGTAAACCTCTATGTTATTATGGTAAACTTTTAAGATTATCCTAATACATGATGTTGTATGTTTCTTTTCAATATGTTTAAACTTCGTTTTGATAGCCTCACCTTGATATTATTATTTTTGGATTTTGAATGACATCTCTTCAATATCATATTTTGAACGGAGCTCTCATTTTTATTTCTTGATAGTAATATTTTTAATCTTGATGAAGCCTTCATGATGTTGTAATATTTTGGATGATTTGTATCATGATGTTGTTCTTCTCCTTCTTCGAACGATGGATCTCAATGATATAGTAAAAATTGATTTTATACTCCCTCCAACTCCTTTAAGCATGACTAAAGAAATTTCATAACTTACATTTCATATGAAGCTTAACATATGCATAAATTAATGTCATGAAATTTGCTTAAAAATTAAGCTCTTAAATGTTCATTTCGGATTTTTATTCTTATGCTAATTTGAGGTTTTAAGAACTTAATATCTATCACCTCATGATTTCTATGAGAATGCCAAATTGAATATTTCTATGAAATTTTTAATGTTGATATGTTTCACTTCATGAATTCATAAATGCTAAGTTGAAGCTTTGTAAATTTTGACATCTCCTTCTCACGATTTTTTTAAAATCCATATGAGATGTTTTGATGAATGACTTTAATGATCTATCCTTTCACTTTATAATTTTATTCCTAGATTTTCAAATTGCAATCTTAAGTCTTTCATCATCTTTCATGAATGAATCTTTCATAGCTTGATAAATGACGATTGATCATTTTTCGGATTTCGTAAACATGATTTAAAATGATGATTAAAACATTTTTGGATTTATCGGGTGACATATTTTCTAAGCCTCATGTATCAAATGTATTTGATATTCTTGATAAATGACCACTTCATCTCCTTTTTGTTGATGATAAAGGGGGAGAAGAATGTATAAATAAATTGATGACATGTGCAAATGACTTGATAAAATATCTTGCATGCATCGAGAAGAATATAACAAATAAATTAACAAATGACTTATATGCATCATATCATAATGACCTATATATTGTGTATTGCAATATGATTGAATGAAAAAATATCTTATATACTTTAAATTACAATATGATTGCCTTTGCCATGCTTTATAATCAAAAATTGATTGATGTCCTTAAAAGCATCGCAATAAAATTTGTATTGTATCATAATATATCACATGTATCGCAAATGCTTAACATGTTAAACCTTTTTTAAAAAATTATTATCATATCATGTTTATAATTTGGTATCCTTTATTGATATAAAAAATTATCATTTGATGATGTATCATTTAATGATATCATGCTTTGTATTTGTATCGATATCATTTGATCCATGTTGTATTTCAAACTAGAATTGGTATCTCTTATCGAAATGATAAATGCCTATCATTCGACTTAAAAATTGGTGACATACCTTGACATTGTATAAAATACGAAGTTTCATATTTATGGATGAAAGATCATGCTTGTGAAGCATGATGATAAGTTAAACGGATGGAACTTATCGATTTTGGCTTGAATTCAAGGAAATTGAATTCGAGTGTCTTCTTTCTCATAATATGGCATATAGATAGGGGGATTTAAGATTAAATTCATCATCAATTGATTGTCATCATAAAAAAAAGAGAGATTGTTGAATCTCGGATTTTGATGATGAAGTCAATTTATAGGTTATTTGATCTAATCCATATTATTGAGATAAGTGTGCAGGATTAACTAGATAGCATGAAGACATAAAGAAAATTACTAGAGTCAAGTTATTGGGAGTTCGAGAGTCCACCGGAAGTCCAAAGGATCGTCGGAAGTATTGCCGGAACCAATCGAGAAAGAATCGAGGACTTGCCGAAGGTTTCGAAAGTTCGTCGGAAAGATCATTGGAGGTTCGCGAAGTTCACTGAGAAGGTTCAGAAGCCTACCAAAGATTCATCGAACTTGCCACAAGTCCAGGAGCCTACTGGTAGTCCGCCAGAAGAAATCTGTAGGTGCGTCGGAAGTCCACCGGAAGTTCGTTGGAGGCTCGCCGGAAGAAAACTCGAAGCTGTTGGTTTAGTCTTTGCTTAGAATTATGTCTAAATTTTGTAGTTAGCATGTAATTAGGGTAAAGATTAGGTAATAATCTTATTTAACCCTATTAGGGGCCAATTGGGCCTTGTCTAAACTGAATTGGGCCGGATTCAGAGCTCATTCAAAAGTTTTGGACCAGGTCTGGTGGTGGCACTGCTAGACTGGGGCGGTGGCATCACCCTGGGAACAACTTCCTAGATGGTCTGGGCGGTGGTACCACCCCAAGTTAGCGGTGGTACTACTAGCAATTATTACCTGCCAGTAGTTGTACCGCTTGACAAGCGATGGTACCGTCAGTTCACAGAGCCCGAGGACTCTGTTAGGCAGTGGTACTGCTAATCTAGGTGGTGGTACTGCCCAGTACACTGACAAAGCAGGGTAAATAGGTGGTGGTACCACCAGTACCAGGCTGTGGTATCGCCAGTACCCAAAAATCTAGGATGTGACTCTTTTGACTCCATTTTTAAATGCCAATTGAGTCTATAAATATCCCTCTTTCCTCTGCTGGTAAAGCACCTTTTAGAGTAGTTGAAAACTGAGTCAAAGCTATAGCAAAATCTCGTTTCGATAGCTTAAGTGTTCACCTCCCTCTTTCTCTTTGTCAAAAATCTATAAGAGAGTGAACCACTTGTAAAAGTTTGTAAGAGGGGTGTTTGGTCATTTCCCTTCAAAGAAGTTTGATAGTGGAAGTTGGGAGCCTCATCGAAGGAGGCTTCGAAAGTGGACGTAGGTTATTTGACTGAACCACTATACATTGCTACGTACTTTGAATGTGTGAGCTTTTAAATTTCTGCATCTTACCTTTACTTAGCTGCAAATCATTCGGTCTTCTTCTCCTGACTCTCATTTACATTCACTCGAACTATTTTTAGCTGAAACTTCTTTCATTGAATTGAAATTTCCTTACGAACTAACTATCTCCAAAATTGGTTGTAAGTTTACAAGTTTTAATCTATTACACTAATTCACCCCTCTCCTCCCTCTTAGTGCCACTCAGATCCTAACAGGCACCACCAGACTAGGGTGGTGGAACCACCTAGGGATTAGTTTCCCAAAAGCCTAGGCGGTGGTACCGCCCAGGTTAAGTAGTGGTATCGCCGGTAGTTAATAATTATCAGGCGGTGGTATCGCCCCACCACAGAACCCAAGACTCTATCAAGCGATAGTACCGCCAAACTAGACGATGGTATTGCCTAGTGTTAGAGTCAACTAGCGGTGGTACCGCCAGGGACAAGCGGTGTTATCACCAGGGATAGGCGATGTTACCGCCAGTACCCAAAAATCCAGGATGGGACCTTTCTCGGCTCTATTTTTGAATCCAATTGAGGCTTATAAAAACCCCTTACTTCTCAACTGGTTAGACACAAAGAAATGATAAGAACTAAACCGAAACTATAGCAAAATAGCCTTCAAAAGTTGAGTGTTCACCTCTACGATTCTCTAAGTGTAAAAAGCCTATAAAAGGAGAGCGAGCCACTTGAAAAGTTCTATAAAATAAGTGATTGATCTTTCCCCTTCAAGAAAGATTGATAGTGGAAGCCAATGACCTCATCAGAGGAGGTATCGGGAGTAGACGTAGGTCAATCGACCGAACCACTATAAAATTGCTTTGTTCTTCTCTTGGTTCATAATTTACATTTGCTACATTGCTTTTTTACTTTATAGAAATTATCCAATCTCCTCTTCTCTACTCACTTATAATCTAACTCGACTCAATCGTTTTTCCTAAATCATTTTCATCGGACAAAATTTTCTCAATGCACAAAGTTTTTTGGAATCACTTTAGTCATCGATTTTTATCCACTGCACTAATTCATTCCCCCTCTTAATGTCGCTCTTTATCCTAATAATACAGAATCTATTCGAGTCTCTCTCTAATCGGATTCTCTCAAAGAACTCCTCTCTCAATCCGAATGACCCTAGTCAGGGATTTACCTGAGTAAAAACATATAGTATATTCCTCTCATGACACTGAGAGCGGATGATCCTCTATCGATACTCAATTGTCCTCATAAGGTTGGTTACCACTCTCGATGATCGATTGTACTAGATCTGAAACTTCCAACCCTATAAGTCCGGTATCAAAGAGTGAAGTACTCATACAAGATATCTTTGGTGTCTCAAGTCTAATAACCAAAGACATAATTAGGACAATAGAATCATCATCTAAAAATTAGGTATCATTAACCATCTAGCATTTCGTGAGCAGATCAATCAAAGAACTCATTCTCCAATGAGCGCTTGCACTATATCTTTAGTGTCTCCACACGAGTAGCAATAAGACTAGTCGCCTCCATTATATGGATGGATATACTGCATACCAGTCTGTCCAATTATCTTGATATCCCTCTCAAATAATCTATGATCGAGATTATTTATGATTTTTGTTTAAAAGTGAATTAGTCTATCGTGATCTCATCATGATCCAATTCCCATTGCACAGATTCATGGACATCACAATATATGTAACATGTAACATAGAGTGAGAAAATAATAATAACAATAATAATAATAAGCAAAAATGATTGTGCAATATGTCATACATACCATCACTCATATGATTGTCTTGTAGGGCACCTATAACTAGCAACTAGCATTAGTGCAAACATCAACTTCTCAATCAATTGATATCGTAGTTTAAATTTGATTAATGGAGTTGAGGTGCTCCACCTCTTCTTCCTTGAATGTTATCTCTGGATTGCCTTCTATTCTCCAACACTTTTTAATTATGGCTCGAGAATAGGCCTTGTAGTCTGACAAGTTGTCCCCCTAAGGGCTGGTCCTCTGATGATGACATCAAATGATATTTTCACTAGATCCTTTGGTCACAAAGATAGTTCTTGATTCTTATGAAAAAGCACCTAAGGTGCCCTCGATAGATGAGTTCCTAAATTTGCTCCTTTAAGTCAAGGCAATCCTTAGTGTCATAGTCATGATCTAAGTGGAATTTGTAGCATTTGGACTAATCTCTTCTCCCATATAGTGTCTTCATCAGACAAGGGTCCTTGGTGGTTTGGCAGGGCATGGTTTGCTCTTCACCAAGGAGATCTCAAAGTCTAAGTTATGCTCTTCACCAAGGAGATCTCAAAGTCTAAGTTGAGGCTGATCGCTCCTACTTTGAGTATTTACATGACTCCTTATGCTTTCTTAAGACCATTACCTTAGTCATGATGTATTAGTTAGCACATTAGGGCATTTCAGATCTAATAGTCACCTGCCTCTTTATCATTGACCAAAAGAGCTAAGAGGGCTTAAGCCACATCATGAATGCATATAAGGACTAAGGGGCAGGCATCAGTGATTCCTTGGGCTTCATTTGTGAATCTAGTGACAAAGTTCACTAATACCTAATCCTCCACTTATCGAATCACCAAGAGGGTAGTGGTTGAGTGCTTGGCGCACATGTTCTCAATGAAGTGTTGCTCGAACTCTTTTGCTAATTAGGTGAAGAAGCTTACCAAGAGAGGTTTAAGATAGGTGTATCATTCTCGAATTGTTTCCCTTAACATTGTAGAAAAGACATGACACATTATCACATTTGATGTGATGTATGATTTGCATAGGTTTTGAGTTCAATGATCGATCGATCCGAAACTATCTCTTGGATGAAAAATTTTGGTGGAGAAAGATATTGCTATAGAATCAAGCATAAAATCCAAAGAAAATAATATTTATTGCTTTAAAATCAAATTTGCAAACTATGGGGGACCAATAAATAAGAGCATAAAAAGACTCAACAAAGTGCATAATAATACAAGTTGTCTTGGACAACACCTAGGTGCTCTTGGTAAGTTGAAGATTACTATCAATTTTAGTCCCCTCCTCTCTTGTTGTTAGAACCTTCTCTTGAGATTTGGATGGTGAGCAGTGGGGCTTTGATTCTTCTTATAGTAAACTTGTATCTACCATTTTCAAATTTTAATTTCTTATTTATATTCATGGATGTTGCTATAGCTTTGTAGTTAAGCATATTAGACATTTTTAGTAGATCAATTGCATATTTTTTTATTAAATAAAAATTTAATATAATCTTTGCTTCACCTACAACCCAAGTAATAGTGTAGTAAATCTAGATCTAATATTTCAAATCTATTTATCATGCATCTTAAAGTTAATCATAAGAGAGTTAGATGAACCCATATATATTATATCAATATAAAGGAAAACCATAAGAGGATCATATTTATCTCTTTCTTTAGATAAAGAGTAGACTCTTTATGGCTCCTCTCAAATCTATTTTAATAAACATAAGGGTCAATTTTGCTATATAATGCCCTTAGATCTTGTTTAAGCCTATAAAGAGCATTCTTAAGCATATATACCTTCTCTTCATATCCTTTAACTATAAATCCTTCATGTCAAGTGAAAATCTTAGTTAAGCTTATACACCTTCTTTTCATTGTCATTTTTCCTTCTTTATTACATTTTATCATTCATTTTTTTTAACTATTTTCTCAAAAGTTATAGGATCTAAATAAACAAAACAAACATTGAATTATGCATTTCTATTAGTGTTCCGAATCATAAATTTCTGAAACAAATAAAGCAAAAGTTGATCTAAATTTATTTAGAGCATCCAAGGAATTATCTAAAGAAGTTGAACTATTGCTCCTGAAGGTTGATGATGAATTTGTTAAACTGGATCAGCCATTTGATTTTATGGAGTGTCTAGTTTTGCTAAAATCTGGATTTATTTTTTACCTTTATTATTTTTCTAATTCTAACTTATCTTTTTATGAAATATAATATTTCTATTAATAATAAATTTGCTACTAACAAGATTATACAATATATATACTTTGAATGTAAGGATTACCTAATTTAGATGTATTTTGTAAATTTTTTTTATCAAACTTATGATAGCATTGTGAATTTAACAAAGCATAAGCTATATAACTAAAAATTCTTAAGTGGCTTACACTTCTATTTATATCATACTTCAAAAGGAGTTTGATTCATAGCAACTCTTATAGGTGAAATGTTCAACAAGTAAACAACTATTACTACTACTTCTACCCCAAATTGAATTGGAAGATATTTTTACTCTTAAGTAAACTTCTTGTCATTTTAATGATGGTTTGATCCTTACATTTGACTTCACCATTTTGCTCTAGTGTATGTGGTGATGTCAATTCTCTACAATTATTATTTTCTTTGCAAAAATCATATGTAATATCCTACTCCTAATTCTACACATACTCTACATGCATTACTAAAATAGGATTCACATTGCAATTTACTATTGCTATCAATAAAAGTATATTGAAAAAGTAGATTAATTTGAAATATGTTACTAAGCAAAATGACATGGTTTCACCTATACATAGTGGTGTTTAATAGCTAAATCATAAACACCTAACCATAAAAAAACACCTGCATATCTTATCTAGAATTTGCATATATAAAATATGCCATAAATCATCATCTATGTCTGCACCAACATGGATCTATGTTTGCTTACCTCCTTGCCCATCACATTCATGGTTGGGTTTTTAGTAGCCTTTGTTAAGATCAAGTTCGGCACTAAGAGGGAGGGGGGTGAATTAGTGTAGTAGTTAAAAATTTTGATTTTGGAAAATCATTTTGGTGGAAAGCTTCATTCAATGAAAACTCATTTTGGCAAAGATGTTTAACTTTGAATATGTTCGTAAGTGGGTAGAGAGGAAGCAGAACAGTTGCAGTTAGGTAAAAAATAGAACACAACTAAGAAAGAAAAGTGTATAGCAAGGAAAGAACACACCGATTTATAGTGGTTCGGTACTCTAACCTACGTCCGCTCCCGATACCTCCTCCGATAAGGTCATCGACTTCTACTATTGATCTTTCTTCAATGGGCAAAGATCAATCACTCATTTACAAATCTCTTTACATGTTGCTCACTCTCCTTTACAAGTTTCAAAGTCTTAGAATTGGTGGAGGTGAACTCTTAAGATTACAAGTAGTGATTTTACTATAATCTCAATTCTTTTTGTTCACTTTCTGTATGCAACAAGCAAAGAAGTGTGGGGTATTTATAGGCCTTAATAGACTTAAAAAATGGAGCCAACAAATGACTTATCCCGAATTTTTAGGGTACCAGTGGTACCACCACCTATCCCTGACGGTACCATCGCTAGTGGTCTTTGACACTAGGCGGTGCTGGAGGTACTATCGTCAGATAGAGTTTCGACTACTGAACCTGGGCGGTACCACCACTTGAGTCTGGTGGTACCACTGCTTGGTAGTTAATAATTATCGGTGGTACCATCACCTAGTCTAGGCAGTACCACTGCCCAGACTTCTGGGAGAGTGAGCCCTGGGTGGTTCCACCACCCAGTTTTGGCGGTGACATCGCCAGACAGGATTCAATATACTATTTAGGCTAAGAATCCAGCCCAAACCAGTCCAGATTCAAGCCTAGTTGGCCCTTAACTGAATTAGTGAGATTACCTTCCAAACCTAACTGTAATTACATCGTAACTACGACAATTAAGACATCTACTTAAGCAAGTAAGTTCGGTAGGTCAAAAGTTCTTCCGGTGCATTTCCGGCGATTTTCTAGTGAACTTCCAATGGACTCTCGGTGATCTTCCAACGGACTCCTAGCAAGCACTTGAACTTTTAATGATCTTCTCAGCAAACTCCTACGAGCTTCTTTAGCGAGCTTCGATCTTCTTGGTGAGCTCCAATGAACTTCCAACGAACTTCTCGACGACCTCCCGACGTATATTTTGGCGAGCTCCCGATGAACTTCTCAGCAAATTTCGGCAACACTCTCGCTGAAGTTTTGTTGAACTCCCGATGAACTCTCAAACTCCTGATAAATCATCCAATCTTTGACTCCGGCACTATATTTGCTGCTATCGTAGTTAATCCTGCACACTTTTCTTAACATATTGATTAGATCAATAATTTATCAATTGATTTCATCATTAAAATTCAAGATTCAATAATCTTCCTCTTTTTAATAATGACAACCAATTGATGACGGAGTTAATCTTAACTCTCCTTATCTATATGCCATACTTGAGAAAAGACATTTAAATTCAAAACCTTTGAATTCAAGCTCTAACCGATAAGTTACATGCATTTCAACTTATCAACATGCACAAAATGATACTAGAAGCATGATATTAAATATGATCATGATTTTTATTTCAAGCACAATACCAAGTATTTATCATGATACCAAAATTTATCAATACAATGCCAAAGCATGATAACCATTCATGATGCTAAGTACGATACAAATTTTAAGTTTGATATTAAATGATGATAAACATTCATTATTTCAAAGCATGATACTAATTTCAAATATGATATTAAGCATGATACAAACTTCATGTTCGATACTAAATGATGATAGACATTCATCATTTCAAAGCACAATACCAATTTCAATTAGGATATTAAGCATGATACAAATTTTAAGTTTGATACTAAATCATGATGATAGACATTCATCATTTCGATACCAACTTCAAATATGATAATAAGCATGATACCAATTTCTACGCATGATAAAAATTTATCATTTCAAGTAATTTATCATTTCAAGTATGAAACTTTTCAAGCATTCACAGTACTAAGCGTATTTCAAGTATGATACATTTCAAGCATTTATGATACCATTCACGATACCAAGCATATTTCAAGTATGATACATTTTAAGCATTTATGATACCATTCACGATACCATATGATACATTTCAAGCATTCATCAATTTGCTACTTTCTCCCCCTTTGTCATCAACAAAAAGGAAATAGATAATTATTTCACACAAGCAAGTTTTACATTATTGCGATAGCAAGATAGTGACTTTTCCATTTGCGAAGCACTACTCTTGCTAGCATTCTTTTGTAACTTTGAAGTAGGTAAGTTAGCAAAGATGAAATAAACAAACTAGCACAACTTTGCTAGTACTTTTCATTGGATGAGCTGGGTTCTTCTTGAAAAGAAAAGGAGTGAGTTCATTCATCAAGAAGGATCGAGCTATCAAAAGTCCATGAATAATACAAGAAAAAGAATCCATTCAAGTTATCAAAAATTCATCAAACTTCTACTTTCATCAAGAGCTAAAGGACTCATGACATAAAAAAAAAAGTGGATAGAAAGAAGAGATTTATAATCATTGCAAAAATTTGTACAAGAATCAAGTGTATCAATAAAATCCATGAATGACACTTTTATCAATACAATCCATAAATGACACTTCTATCAATAAAATCTATGAATGACACTTCTATTGATAGTAAGGGGGTTGTAAAAATCATCAATTGACGAAGTGAGGGTATCAAAAATCTATGAGTGAGATAAGAGGAAGAGGATACAAAAATAAATTTGATAAAAGCTCCGTTTACGAAAAATCAAAAAAGTTCAAAAAAGTATACAAGAAACTCATGCATTCAGACAATTTAACATACCTAATTCTCTTCTAATGAAATCAAAATTTTTTTATTTAAAGGTTTTATAAAAATATCAACTAATTGATGTTTTGTATCAATAAATTCTAAGGTTACATCATCATTATTAACATGATCTCTTATAAAGTAATGCCTAATATCAATATGTTTAGTTCTAGAGTATTGAATATAATTTTTTGTTAAACATATTACACTTGTGTTATCACATTTTATGAGAATATTCTTTAAGTAAATTTCGTAATCTTCTAATATGTTTTTCATCCATATGACTTGTGCACAATGTGCACTCGCTGCTATGTATTCGGCTTTGGCTGTAGATAGTGTAACCGAATTTTGTTTCTTGGAAAACCAAGAGACAAGTGCATGACCTAAGAATTGACATGATCCAAATGTGCTTTTTCTATCTATTCTACATCCAACAAAATCAGCATCAGCATAAGTAGTTAATTCAAAATTTTTAGATTTTGGATACCATAATCCTAGATTAGGAGTTCCTTTTAAATATTTAAGAATTCTTTTAACAGATTTAAAATGAGATAGCTTAGGATTTGATTAAAATCTAGCACAAAGTCTTATACTAAATATAATGTCTGGTCTAGTTGCGGTTAGGTATAGTAAACTACCTATCATGCCCCCTATAAGTTTTTTTATTAAAGCTTTCTCCGCATTCGTCGATGTCTAACTTAGTGAAGGTACTCATCGGTGTATTGGTAGCCTTTGAACCATCTATATTAAACTATTTTAGTAATTTTAATACATATTTTGTTTCACTAAGAAAAATATTATCACTAAGTTATTTGATTTGTAAGCCTAAGAAGAAAGTTAGTTCTCCCATTAAGCTTATTTCAAACTCTGGGCTTATACTTTTAGCAAATGATTCGTATAATGACTCATTCGTGGAGCCAAAAACAATGTTATCAACATAAATTTGAACGATAAGAAAATTATATTTAAAATTTTTAATAAATAGTGTAGTATTGAACTTGCCTTTAGAGAAATTATTTTGGATAAGAAAGGAGCTAAGTCTCTAATACCAAGCCCTTGGAGCTTATTTTAAACTATAGAGAGTCTTAGTTAACATAAACACATGATTACGAAAAAGAGTATTCTTAAATCTGGGAGGTTATTCAACATAAACTTCTTCGGAAATAAAGCCATTTAAAAAGGCACTTTTGACATCTATTTGAAATAATTTGAAATTATTACAATAAACATAGGCAATGAGCATTTTTATGGCTTCTAATCTTGCCACAAGAGCGAAGGTTTCTTCATAATCAATACATTCTTCTTGGTTGAAACCTTTGGCCACTAATCTAGCCTTGTTTATAACCATGATACCAAATTTATCCTACTTATTTCTAAAGACCCACTTAGTACCAATCACTAAATAGTCACTAGGTCTAGGAATAAGCTTCTACACCTCATTTTTCTCAAATTGATTCAACTCTTCTTGTATTGTGATAACCCATAAATCATCTTTCAAGGTCTCATCAATGCATTTAGGTTTAATTTGAGAAAGAAAAGCAGCATTAGCACAAATATTTTTAAAGGAAGAGCGAGTTTAAACACCTTTGGATGTGTCTCCTATAATTAGCTTCTTAGGATGAGCATCTACATACTTTCATTCCTTAGGTAAGGATATTTCAGAAGAAGATGCATCCAAGTTGCTAATGGGAGGAGAGGTTTTATTCAAATTTAAAGCATCAAAATCAAGATCATCATCAAAATTATTTTTCTTAAATTTGAAAACTTCATTAAAAATAACATGAATAGATTCTTCTATAACAAAAGTTCTTTTATTAAAGACACGAAAAACTTTAGAAGTAGAAGAATAACCGAGAAAAATGCCTTCATCGGATTTTGCATCAAACTTTCCTAAGGCGTCCTTTTCATTTAAGATAAAACATTTACAACTAAAAACTTTAAAATATGAAACACTAGGTATTTTGTTATTCCATAATTCATAAGGAATTTTGAAAAGTAATAGTCTTACTAGAACCCTATTCATGACATTCATGTCATGTTAATGGCTTCGGCCCAAAAATATTTGGGTAGCCTATGTTCGTTTAACATGGTTTTTGTCATTTCTTGTAAGTTCCTATTCTTTCTTTCAAATACTCCATTTTGTTATGGGTTTCTTGGAGTAGAGAAATTGTGATTGTACTCATTTGATTCATAAAAGTTTTGGAAATCACGGTTTTAAAACTCACCACCGTGATCACTATGAATCGATGAAATCATAAATCCTTTTTCATTTTGAACTAGTTTATAAAATTTTGAAAAATACTTAAAATAATCACTTTTATATTTCAAGTTTGTAACAAAAGTTGCATTTGATGCGGGGTGAAACATGCAGGGTTGGTTCTATAAGGAAGATGGTTGGCTTTTGATGAGTGTTACTCATAAAGCCGATTCCATCTCTTCTATGAACGTGATCCTTATTGGCAATGATCATGCTCAAGGATTTACTACCAATCTTAAACTTTTCTAGAGTTTCATTTAGTAACAAGTTTTCTTTTTTAAGTATCTCACATTTAGTGCATGGAGGAGATATCTCATTATCATGCTTAATTTTTAATTTTTCAAATTCACTCTTTAGAAAGGCATGCTCTTTTTTTAATAAATTATACTTTTTGCTAACTATTCTACATTCATCAAATAAGCCATGAAAAACACTCAATAATTCATCAAAAAATAAATTTGCATCAAAAGAACTACTTACCTCATCGCCAAATGCCATTAGCACGTAATTTGCAATCTCCTTGTTGTTTTGCTCCTCGTCTTTGGAAGCACTCGAATCATCTCACATAGCTTTGAGTGTTTTCTTCTTCTTCGGTTGTTTCTTCTTCACTTGGGGATATTCACTTTTGAAGTATCTTGGCTTCTTGCATTCGTAGCAAATAATTTGTTCCTTCTTGAGTTTAATTTTATTTTTTGTGTCATTTTTAGATTTGTTTCTTTTTATAAATTTTTTAAATTTTCTTGTTAAAAGTGTCAAGTCATTATCATCATTGTCCTCATCACTTGAGCTTTCTCTCAAGTGGTCTTCATGAGTTCTAAATGTCAAATCTTTCCTGTTCTTTGGAAGATTGTTCTCAAGTTCTTCATGCGCATTGCAAGTCATTTCGTATGTCATTAGAGACCTGATAAGTTCTTCAAGTAGAAAGTTGTTCAAGTCCTTGGCTTTTTGAATAACCGTTACTTTAGGGTCCTAACTCTTTGGAAGGGATCTTAATATCTTATTAACAAGTTCAAAATTAGAAAAACTTTTACCAAGAGGTTTTAGACCTTTGACGGCATCCGTAAATCGGGTGCACATGTCTCCAATGGTCTCGCTTAGTTTCATATGAAACAATTCGTAACTATGAACTAAAAGATTGATTTTAGACTCTTTTACTCTACTAGTACCTTCGTGTGTGATTTTAAGTATGTGCCAAATGTCAAAAACCGTTTCGCAAATAGAAACTCGATTGACTTCATTCTTGTCTAAAGCACAAAACAAGGCATTCATAGCCTTGGCATTTAAAGAAAAAGACTTCTTCTCTAATTTATTCCAATCGTTCATTGGAAGAGAAGGCATTTGAAATCTATTTTCAACAATATTCCATAGTTCAAAATCCATTGAAATAAAAAAATCCTTATTTTAGTTTTCCAATACATGTAATTCGTCTCATTGAACATGGGTAGATATGTGTTTGAATAACCCTTTTGATTATCGTCAAATGTCATCTCTCATGGGTATTAAACCAAATCGAGAGTGACCTCACTCTGACACTAATTGTTAGGATCAAGTTCAGCACTAAGAGGGGGGGTGGAATTAGTACAGCGGTTAAAAATTTTGATTTCGGAAAACCATTTCAGTAAAAAGCTTCGTTCAATAAAAACTCATTTCGATAAAGATGTTTAACTTTAAACATGTTTGTAAGTGGATAGAGAGGAAGCAGAGCAGTTACAGTTAAGTGAAAAATAGAATGCAGCTAAGAAAGAAACATGCACAACAAAGAAAGAACACTCTGATTTATAATAGTTCGATTCTCTGACCAATGTCCACTCCTGATACCTCCTCCGATGAGATCACCGGCTTCCACTATTGATCTTTCTTCAATGGGCAAAGATCAATCACCCTTTTACAAATCTCTTTACAGGTTACTCGCTCTCCTTATACAAGTTTCTAAGTCTTAGAATCGATGGAGGTGAACTCTCAAGATTATAAGCAGTGATTTTACTATAACTTCAATTCTTTTTGTTCATTTTCTGTATGCAACAAGCAAAGAAGTGTGGGGGTATTTATAGGCCTCAATTGACTTAAAAAATGGAGCAAAAAAATGTTTTGTCTTGGATTTTCAAGGTACTGACGGTACCACCGCTAGTGGTCTCTAACACTAGGTAGTACCACTATCCAATTTGATGGTACTACTACCAGACAGAGTCTTACCATACAGAGCCTGACGGTACCACTGTCAGTTCTGGTGGTGCCATTGCCAGACAGGGTTCAGAACACTGTTTGGGCTAAGAGTTCTACCAAAATCAGTCCGAATTCGGGCTAAGTTGACCCCTAACTGAGATAGTGGGATTACCTCCCAAACCTAACTTTAATTACACCATAACTATAATAATTAAGACATCTTCTTAAGCAAGTTTGGTAGGTCAAAAGTTCTTTCATCGAGCTTCCAACGATCTTTTGATGGACTCTCGGCGATCTTCCAATGGACTCCCGGCAAGCTCTTGAGCTCTCGACGATCTTCTCGGCAAACTCTAACGAGCTTCTTTGGCGAGCTCCGATCTTTCCAGTGAGCTTTGGTAAACTTCCGACAAACTTCTTGGTGAACTCCTAACATACATTTTGGTGAGCTCCCGACAAACTTCTTGATAAATTCTGACAACACTCCCGACAAATTTTGGATGAACTCTTGACGAACTCTCGGACTCCCGATGAATCGTCCGATCTTTGACTCCAGCACTATATTTGCTTAATTCATTATTTGCTATCGTAGTTAATCCTACATATTTTTCTCAACATATAGATTAGATCAATAATTTATTAATTGATTTCATTATCAAAATCCGAGATTCAACAACCTTACTTTCAAAACAAGGAGCACTATAAGTGATACTAAGTCAAACCTCTATAGTCTTATTTAGGTAAGTAGGAATCATAATGTATGAAGCATTCATCAATGTACACTCTCATGATAGAATAGATGCATATAAAAACACAAAATTATGATCCCAAGTAACTTATAAAGCATGTGTAAGAGTAAGTCATAATACAAAAAAATCATAGTGTTCAGTATATATATATATATATATATATATATATATATATATATATATATATATATGTATTATCACATCACATGTTATAATATTTACTAGTACTCCCATAATATATGTCAATTTATGTATGCACTCTTATACTATATATTATAATTTATACATGCACTTCTACACTACACATCATAATATATATATATATATATATATATATATATATATATACTCTTACATTATATGTCATAATATATATGTGTACTCATAACTCACATACCGTACATCATAATATATATGTATATTCTCACACCACTATTAAGATCAAGAACAGCATTAAGAGGGGGGAGGGGGAGGGTGAATTAGTGTAGTGGATAAAATGAATGATTTAAGTGATTTCAAAAAACTTCATACGAAGAAAATATTTCGTTCGATGAAACCGTTTCGGAAAGACATTTGATTGGAACAAGTTTGTAAGTGAGCAGAGAAGACGAAATTAGATAGTTGTATTGAAATAAAATAGAATGCAATAAAAGTAAAGTACACACTAAGAGAAGAACATACCAATTTTAAAGTGGTTTAATTGTTCGACCTACGTCCACTCCCGATATCTCCTCCGATGAGGTCATCGGCTTCCACTATTGATCTTTCTTGAAGGGCAAAGATCAATCATCCTTTTACAGAACTTTTACAAGTGGCTCACTCTTCTTTTACAAACTTCTACATTTTGAAATGGTGGAGGTGAACTCTCAACTTTTGTAAGCTATTTTACTATAGTTTTAGTTCAGTTTTGATCACTTCTTTGTTCCTAACTAGCTGAGAAGAAAGGGGTATTTATAGACATCAATTAGCTTAAAAAATGAAGCCAAAAAAGGTCCTATCCTAGATTTCCAGGGTACTGGCGGTACAATTACCTGACCCTAGCGATACTATCACTAGTTGACTCCGACACTAGGAGGTACCATCGCCTAGTCCGACAGTACTACCGCTAGACAGAGTCTCAGGTACTAAAATGGGGCGATACCACCACTTAGCAGTTATTAATTATCGACGGTACCACTGCACAGTTTGGGCGATACCACTGCTCAAACTCTTGGGAGACTGAGCCTGAGGTAGTTCCACTGCCCTTGTTTGGTGGTGCCACCGCTAAACAGGGTTCAACAACACTGTTTAGGCCTTGAGTCTGGCCCAAAATAATCCAATTACTGGCCTAGTTGTTCCCTAACAGGATTAGTGGGATTACCTTCTAAACTTAACTCTAATTACGTGCTAACTATAATAATTAAGGCATACACTAAACAAAACAAGTCCGGTAAGTCTAGGTTTCTTCCGGCGAGCTTTCGACGATCTTCTAGCGGACTTTTGACATACTCTCGGACATCTTCCAGCGGACTCCCGGTGAGCTCTTAGACTTCACGATGATCTTCTTGGCGAGTTTCGACGAGTTTCTTTGGCAAGCTCTGATCTTCTCGGCAAGCTCCGCAAACTTCCGATGAACTTTTCGATGAACTTCTGACGAACACTTCGGCAAGCTCCCGACACATTCTTGGCTAATTCCAACAATATTTCATCATCAAAATCCGAGATTCAACAACCACATGTTATAATACATATGTGCACTCCCACACTACATGTCATCTCACCTATATACCATGCTTTTCTTTATAATATGTTCATGCATTGCATATATAAACATTATACTAATACATAACTCTTTGCAAATGTATTATAGAAAATAGCTATTTATAATTCCTTATGAATGCACACAATACATATGACCACTATTTTATAGTAAATTAAAGCTATACTTACTTGATTCTATTAAATCCCAAATTTTGACGATGAGATTAATTGATGAGACTATGCACTAATGAGCGTTTGAGAAAAGTGATGTAGGAGAAACTTCGATCATCAAACGTTGGGCCGGAGAACATCATGTATCAAAGATTGGACATCGGGTTAGAGGATTGGTCGATATGCTGGATGATGGACTTCATGCCATGAATTCAAGCATTGGGCCAAATGGATCGAGTAGTGAACTAAGAAGATTAGATGTTGTGGAGGTCAATATACCGATGGATTGGGTAATATGCCGAAGGAAAGGACGATGAGCTGGAGGTTCGGATGAAGTGTCGGACGAATTATAAATTGTTAAGTATTGGTCGAAGATGTTTAGAGTCTAATTAAGTTAGTTTTGGAATATAACTAGATTAACTTAATTAGGAGCCCATTAAGCTTGAATCAAAACCGAATTAGGCCTATTAGAAGACACATTTAGTGACTTGAGATTCGATCAGGTGGTGGCACCACCAAACCAAGTAGTAGTATTGCCTATGAGCTAGAAAGTACGATATGTACATTTTTGAAAAACTCGACAATGGTATCACTAGGGTCAATGGTGGTACAGCCCAATGGTAGGTGGTGATACCACTAGAACACAGTCTTCTAGGCTATGTTAAGTAGTGGTATCACTAGAACACAGTCTTCTAGGCTATGTCAGATGGTGGTATTGCCCAAGCATGTTGTGGTATTGCCAGAGTAAGTCTCCTAGGCTTTGTCAGGTGATGGTACCGCCTAGTGCAAGCGGTAGTACCACCAGTACCCTAAAAACCTAGATATTTAAATTTTTAGCTCTATTTTTGAAGTCATTTAGGGCCTATAAATACACCATTCATGCTTGCTTGATGCAAGAATGAAAACTTATAATTGTAAGCATAAAAAGTCTCTTGTAAAGTGTTGAGTTCCTTCCTCCTTGGGCTTAGAGGTCCTAAGGGATATGTGAGGATTCCTTGTAAAAGAGAGATGTAAAGGTTCTCTCCTAAGCTTGTCAAAAGAAGAAAGAGTTGTAATAAGTATAGTTAATCTTCGCTCATTGAAAAGAAGATCGTTAGTAAAAGCCGGCGTGTTAGGACTCTTGCTAGGAGAGTCCTAATTTAGTTTCATTAAAGGGGGTAAATATATAAATCCTAAGGGCATTCATGTAAATCCTATCTAGCTGACCCCTATTAAAGAGGTGAAGAGGCCGGCTAGGTTAGGATTAGTTTAGAGGTTGCTTCTTAGATAAGCATTAGGAGTTGATTAGAAGTAGGGGTCTTGAGTATGAGTCCTATCAGGAGTTGGAATCCTATTAAGAGTTGGGGTTTAGAAACCCTATAAATAGCCATATATTCACCCTCTTTTTTTAATGAATAGATCAATCCTTTTAGCAGCATTTGAGCAACAACTTGGAGGAAGGAACCCCTATATAGTTCCAAGGAGGCCGATCCCCTAAAGAGATCAACCCCAAGCTTAGAATCCGCAAGGGTTCTAACACTTGGTATCAAAGCAGCGTTCTTGGTGTCTCACTACCCTTCCATAGCCATCCATCAGCCCTCCATAGCCGCCCAAAGCAATTCCCATAATTGCTTAAAAGATCATCGTCGAATTCCGTTGTCATCTCTACCACCGCGGATCATCCTTTGATCTCCCCGTGAATTGCAACAAGTTCTAGTTTCGTACCTTACTACTGCTGCAATTTAGTTATCCATATTCAAAAAATCTAAAAAAAATTTGTTCCTATATTGCTGCATAAACTTTTCATCGTAAAGTTTTTATCTCTACGATGAAAGATGCACTGCAGAATTCCAACCCTATAGCGCTGTTTGTTTGATCTTGCTACTACATTTTTTTTGTCCAAATTTCTACAAAATTTTTATGATGGCTTTGACACTTCCTAATAGCATATTTCCCTTTAGTTTCATCAAAAAATTCTCAATATAAATCACTGATTTTTTACGTCGAAACTGCTACACTTTAGATGTAAAAATCTACAATAGTACCTTTCCATGATCCTCAATTTTGCCAAACCTCTTACTATTGTTTCCTTCTATGAAATTTTTAACAGCATTACCTCTCCCTTACCAGTAGATTCCCTTTGAGTTTTACCTAAATCTCTATTGAGAATTGCTAGAAAAAATTACATCTTTTCTATTAAAATTTTTTCCATGAAAAATTTAGTGCTGCACCTCTATCCTTTTTCTTCACCGTAACCTACCAAACCCTAGCCACCTTGCTGCCACCAACCAAGACATCTTTAGGGCATCCCTCTAGCCTTAAGATGAAGCCATAATAACCTATTTTCATAACCCTAATAGCGTCAAAAATCATAACCCAATACAGTAAACCATTATAGTCGAACCCTTCTATCACCGATCTATTGTCCGAACCTTCCACCACCCCATGTCATTAACCCATCAACAAAAAAAAGATCAATTAGTTGTCATCATAAAAAAGGGAGAGATTATTGAATCTCAAATTTTGATGATGAAATCAATTGATAAGTTTATTATCTAATCTATGCTTTGAGATAAGTGATGCAGGACTAATTTTGATCAAAAGAGGTAAAACAATTAAAGCAAGAAGAATCAAAGTTCGAGCATTGGGTTAGAAGAATCAAACAATGCATCGAGAATGAATATTGTAGGAGTCAACATGCTAGTGGATCGAGCAATATACCAAAGGTTTGGACGATGCGTCAGAAGTTCACCAGAAGGTTGCTAGAAGTTCACTGAGAGAACCAATGACATGCCAGATAACTTAGATTCATGTCTTGTAGTCGTTTATGCCTTAATTGAGTTGATTTTAGGTGTAATCATACCAACTCAATTAAGGGCTAATTGGGACTGATTTGGGCTCATTTGGAGGCTCATTCAGTAGTCCAAAAGTTGCTACAAATGTTAGCACCACCAAATTGGCGGTGGAACTGCCTATGAGCTGGAAAAAAGTAAAAAAGTACACTTTTTTAGGTTGTAGATGGTGGTACCGCCTAGTCTGGGCGTTGGTACCACCCAGCATTAAAGTTGCCAAGTGGTGGTACCACCCCAAGCTGACGGTAGCACTGCCAAAACCTCTATTTTCGAGGTTTTATAGGTGGTAGCACCGCCCAATGCAGGCGATGGTACCACCCGTAACTGGAAGACCTAGAAATTTAAATTTTGGCTTTGTTTTTTAAGCCATTTGGGGTCTATAAATATCTCATTCATCCCTGGAAGGATTACACAAGAAAAAGTGAGCTAAAACTCTAGTGAATCAAGTTGTAATCTTAAAAAGCCTTGAGTGTCCCCTCCCTCTTAAAAAGATTAGAATTTTGTCTAAAGGAGATGTGAGACTTGTAAAGGTTATCTCCTAACTCTTTGAAAAGGAGAAAGAGTTGTAAAAGGGTGGTTGATCTTCACCCATTAAAAGAAGATCATTAGTGAAAGCCGGTGACCTCATCGGAGGAGGAATTGGGAGTGGACGTAGGTCGGATAACCGAACCACTATAAAATTGGCCTGTTCTCTTCTTGGTGCATATATTACTTTTGTTGCATTCCACTTTACTTCATTGCAACTATCCAATCTCCTCCTCTCTATTCACTTACAAACTTATTCGAATCAAATGTCTTTCCAAAACGGTTTTCGTCGAACGAAATATTTTTATCGTACGAAGTTTTTTGAAATTGCCTAAATTAAACATTTTATCCGTTGCACTAATTCACCCCTGCGCCCCCCTAGTATCGTTCTTGATCCTAACAGGTCATACTATTACCAATAAGACTAATAGTACTAAAAATGCTTATCAATTGACTCAAACGATATCACTACTTAGGTCTGATTTAAGTCACTAGTTTGGCCTTTTAATGGGCACAATTTAGCTTTACATCAAGCCCAAGAGCTTTCATGACAAGTGGGCTTTATTTTAACTTAATACAAACCCAAAATAAACTAAATCAACACTGACTCATCAACCACTCATCTAACATATTTTTGAACTTTTAACATGTTATCTAGTCTTCCATTATGTCACCTAATCTTCTAACACTTCATTCAAATATCTTTATATCATCCCATCCTTTGGTATATTGTCTATTCCTTATATATATCAATTTTTTATTATATCTAATCTTCCAACATAATATTTGATCCTTTCGTCATGACACCCAAACCTATAGTAAGAATTCCAATCTCCAACATATTGACCAATTCTTCGACTCAATATCCAATTTCGATATGATAATCTTCTAATATAATGTTTGACTCTCTAGCTTGACATTTGGTTATTTAATAGTTCGAGCTCATGACTGAAGCATTTCCTATGTCACTTATCTCAAAAGCATATTAGTTTATTAAACTGACCAATTAATTTCATCATCAAAATCTTAAATTTGATAATCAATATACTAGAGGATTGGACATTATGCCGAAGGATAAGGTGATATACTAGAAGTTTAAACAAAGTATCAAAAGATTAAACAATATATTAGAAGAGTGGACCGCATGATAATAGTGTAAAAAAAAGTGATTATTATTTTGATGCCTTATTTGAATTCAAATTAAGCTATAATTAGGTTTTAATTAAACTAAATTTATGTCATGTCAGGTTGAGGTCAAAGTAGACTAAATTTCAATTGAATATGGCTAGAATTGGATCCTTATTAGGCTAATTTATGGCTTGGTTGATGGTACTGCCCTAGATAGCGAATGATTAGACAACATCGTTTCAAGGGTGTCAATGATAGTACCGCTCGGAATAGTGATGGTACCACCAATACTCTTGATTTTTAGTACTTTCTCCTATGGTACTGTCGAGGATAACAAACAAGCATGTGATGCCATTTTAGGGGTGTTGGTGGTAGCATTGCTTGGAATGGTGGCAGTATCATCGATACCCTTAATTTCTAGTCCTTTCTCCTAATCCAAATTTTTGGTGCTCTTTGGGGGCTACAAATACCTTATTTCAAGCATGACTTAAAAACATTTATATTGAGCTTTTATAGTTGAAATTCTCTTTTGGAGCCTTGCTTAAGTTCCTCCCACCTTCTTGAGTTTCTAGTTAAATTATTAAGTTTTGAAGGTATGAGATTTTTATAAAATCTTAAGAGTTTCAAGTGTAAGGTTATCTCCTAAGTCTTAAAAAATCGAAAGTATAGAGGATCATTGATCTTTTTCTTTTGGAAGAAAAAATTAATAGTGAAAATTGATGGCCAAAAAATTAATAGTGAAAGTAGATGGCCTTAAGCAAAAATGAATCAGAAGTAAACATAGATCAGGAAGACTAAACCATTATAAAATTGGTTTATTTATTTATTTTCACTTGCTCTTTTATTTGTATGTATTTCTTAGTTTAATTAGCTTCCAATACTCATCTTTTTTCTTGATCAAAATTTTAAAGATTGTTGAGTTTATAATAGCACTAATAATTTTTAACAAGAAATGATTTCTTACTTTATTTATCACAAATATATATTCTTCACATACATCAAGTATATTAATTTTAAGTAATCCAAGAAGCATATTTTTTACTTAAGAACTTTAAGCCTTTAATACTAAGATATCTATATCTTAAATACCACAAATTTGATTTATTCTTTTGAGTTACAACAAGAGTATCTTTTTCTAACATTTGAAACATTAAGTGAAAAAATCTTATTTTATGTTATGCATATGTTTACTATAATCAAACCAAATTCTTTTATCTTTGATAACATATGAACCATTATCAAACATAACTAAATATCTATCCTTCAACAAGTATTGAATACTCAACAAGTTATGTGACAAACTAGGGACAAAGAAAATATTATCATGGTGCTTTACCTTGCCTTAACTAGTCTTCATCTCAACTATTCTTTATACTTCCACTTGGATTTACTAGTTATCTTTAAGACTAAATTTTAACTTATAAATTTCATTAAAATCTCTAAACATTGATTTTATATTCGACTAAAAACTAAATATCATTTCATTAAAATATATAATTTACTTGGATTAGAACAACTACTATCTAAAAACCAAATATCATTTGATACATTATTAACTTACAAATGAGTTATAAATGACTTAGTACTTTTTTTATTTTTCTTTGTATAACTTACTTTATTTCTTTCCAGCAATCCGCCCTCATGTGACTTAACTTTTCACAATAGTGATATTGAATTCTATTTTTATTTTCTATCATATTTTTATTATTTTTCCATCAAAGTATCAATTTTTTTCTTCCTTTTCTATTTTCTCTGCCACAAGAAATCCTCTTTTTTCATCCTTTTCTTACTAGTACTTTTGTCCTTTTTTTCTTTTTTTTTGACGTAAAAGACTCTTTCACCTGAAATGTTTTTCTTTACTTTACTAGGATTAATACGACACTAAGAGGGGGGGGTGAATTAGTGCAGCAGTGAAAATGATGTTTGTATTTTGGAAAATCATTTTGTACGATGAAAGTCATATCGGAAAGATGTTGACTTGAAGTAAAAGTAGAATGCAGCTAAGTAATGGAAATACATAGTAATGAAAAAAATACACTGATTTATAGTGGTTCGGTCATCTGACCAATGTCCACTCCTAATTTCTCCTTCGTCGAGGCCACCAACTTTCACTAGTAGTATTCTTTCAAACGGGCGAAGACTAACTACCCTTACGTCTCTCTTTTCTTTTTCACAGGTTTAGGAGAACAACCTTTCCAAGCACTCACTCCTCTCTAAATAGAATTCTAAACTTAAAACTAGAGGAGGGGATCTCTCAAGTGATTTCCATAGCATTTTCACACTTTTAAGTTCTCTATGCTTATGTGTATTAACCAGGGATGAGGGGGGTATTTATAGACTTTAAATAGATTTAAACTTGGAGCCATAACCAGCCTCATCTCGGGTCTTCTGGGTACTAGCAGTACCACCGCCCACGTTTTCTGACACTAGGCGGTACCACTACCTAATAATGGGTGGTACCACCACCTAACACAATCTTGGAGACTACCTCGGAAACTGAGCCACTTACGGTTCCATCATCTATTCTGGTGGTGCCACTGCCTGACCCACTTTTTGGGTCACTATTTGGGCCTTTCACTTGGCCCAACACAGCCCAAACTTGGGTCTAGTTGGCCCCTAATTGAGTTGGCCTAATTCTAACCAAATTAGACCTAAAACCTACTTCGATCTAGACAATTATTACAAAGCTTAATCAAATATTGTCCGGCATGTCATTAGTCTATTGGCGCTTCGTCCGATTCTTCGACGCATCATCCTCTCTTTCGGCCTATTGCCCAATCAACCAACCCCGATCTCCTTGGCAAAATTTTTCTCTTCTTGGCCCGATGCTCGAACTTATTATCCAAAGCCTTCTACCGATATGCCAACCGATCCTTTGGCTCAACGTCCAATCTTGTGACATGTTTTCCTCCGGCCTAACGTTCAATTCTTCTTGCTTAAATGTCTATTCTTGATCGAAGGTAGTTCTGCGTAACTCAATACGCAATTAGATCACAAACACTATCAATTAGTTTTATCATCAAAATCCAAGATTCAACAATCTTCTCTTTTTTTATGATAGCAACCAATTGATGACGGAGTTAACCTTAACTCCCTCTATCAATATTGTCATATTGATAGATCCTTTAAATTTAAAAAATCATGTAATAATCAAAATGTTTAATACATCATTCAATGCATGATCATCATCATACTTCTCTCCCTTTGTTATCAATAAAAAGGAGAAGTTCATCTAGTAAGTTTTTAAGATATGCAAGTTTTACAACATACAAGCTAGCATTTTATCACTTTACATCATGCAAGCATAACAAGTTTTAAGGATGTGCAAGCATAGCAATTTATCACTTGCTTCTTGAGATGTGTAAGTTTGCACTTTTGCTTCTTAAGATAGGCAAGATAGCACTTTGCTTCTCTCGAGATTATAAGCAAGTAATTTTTTATGATATTTATGATAGCAAGTTCTTTCTTTTCTTAGCAAGTTTTGCCTTTATAACAATTTTGCCTTTCAAGCTAGCAATTTTGGTTCTTTTACAATTTTCGAGCTAACAATCTTTCTTTCTCTTGTGATGCACAAGCTAGCAAACTATCTCCCCCTTTGTCTTTGTCAAAAAGAAGGGTAGAATACAATGAGATAATTTATCTTTTTACAACAGTGCTTTAATCATCACATGAAAGATATCAAAAATTTACGTTAATATTTCAATCATCAAAATCAAGTTATGAATACTAAAAGTTCATAATTCATTTAGATAAATCTTCTTTTTAATAATGAAAAGAAATCTTACGATGTCAAAAATCTTGATTTCTAAAAAAAAAATCTTAAGTATTGAATATCAAGAAATCAACATCATGATTTATAAATACTTTCTCTACAACATAAAACATAGGAGATAAAATAGTAATGATATCAATCATTATTCATTTTGTAGCAAATAACAAAAAGAATAACTTGATTCATGCATAAGAAATCTCAATTCTCCATGATTTATAAAAAGTAAGTCATGATTCTTAGAGATCAAGAGAAAAGTCATGAATTATTTTAAAAAAATTAATTCAAATTCAATTCGTCAACTCTAAGCTTATCATCAAAATCACTTTTTAGAGATTCACAAAATTCATAAATAACATAAATGAATTCATTAATCTCAATAAGATAGAGAATGTATTTTCTTTTTATGTGTTTCAATTTATGTGATTTACTTCTTATAAGTATGCCTTTGCCTTTAATGCTAAATAAAAACAAGTATCAACGTTCAAGACCAAAGGGCAAATTTCGTTAAAAAAATCATCAAGACCAAAAATATATTATTCCAAAATAAAGGATTTCAAATCATCAATACTTCAAATCCTCATGATACCATAATATAAAATCATCAAGTATGATACAAAAACTTTTAACATTTTCATTACATCATTATAAGGCATCTTCAAATGAAAGATTTGATTCATCATGATAGTACCAATGATAACATATTTTCCTTCTTATGTGTTTTATTTTATATAAGCATGTCTTTGTCTTTTATGTCAAATAAAAGCATGTATCAATGTTGAAGACCGATTTACAAGTTTCATCATAAAAAAAAATTATTAAGATCAAAAACATATATAACACATTAATCCAAAACATAAGATTCACTCATTATGCATAGTTTCAAAAAGTAAATTCATGAAGCATGATACAAACATTTATTGTCAAAATATTCATCATTTTCAACTCATTCAATTTGGCAAATCATTTTCAAGAGATTCAAGATGACATAACTAGATTCATCAATCTCTTATTGAAAAATTCACCAAAACTTTAAAGATAGAGAATTTTTTACAAAAATATTCCTCTTTTTATATGTTTCAATTTATATAATTTGATTTTATATAAGCATGTTGAATTTTTTTTTATAGAAAGGTCAAACATCATGTTTAAAACTGAAAGCAATACAAAATCATCACGATAATTGCTTCTTAAGGTATATATAGATTTAATCTTATTTGGTGTGCAAGCGTTATCATAAAACATGCAAAATATATATTTTATTTATTTATTATTTTTTAAGTTAATAAAATCATGAAAAGCACTAAGTGATTTCGTAGTAAGGTAAAGAGGATTTGATTGAGTAATTTATCTTGTTGTCGAAAGTCACCAAGGCGTAGTTTATGTTGAATCTCGGATTTTGATGATGAAGTCAATTGGTGAATTATTTGTTCTAATCCATATTGTCGAGATAAGTATGCAGGATTAACTACGATAGGATGAAAACATAAAGCAATTTACCGAGGTCAAGTTCGCCGAGAGTTCGAGAGTTCACTGGAAGTCCGAAGGATCATCGGTAGTGTTCCCGAAACCAACCGAGATAGAATCAAGGACTTGCCAAAGGTTTCAGAAGTTCGACGGAAAGATCGTCGAAGGTTCGCGGAGATCACCGAGAACATTCAGAAGCTTGCCAAAGACTCATTGAACTCACCACAGAATCTAAAAGCCTACTGGGAGTCCGTCGGAAGAAATCCGAAGGAGTGTCGAAAGTCCACTGGAAGTTCGTCGGAAAGCTCGCTGGAAGAAGACTTGAAGAATGTCAGTTTAAATTGCTTAGAATTATGTTTTAATTTTATAATTAGCATATAATTAGGGTAAGGATTAGGAAATAATCTTGTTTAAACCTAGTAGGGGCCAACCAGGCCCTTATTGGGCTGATTTGGGCTAAAAAATAGGGGTCATTCAGCTTTGCTGAAAAGCTCGGGCAGTGGCACTGTCCATGACCCAAGAGCCAAGGCTGGGCGGTGGCATTGCCCAACACCCGAGAGCACAAGCGGTGGCACCGCCCAATACTCTGTCAGTCTGACACTGACAGGCTGTGGCACCGCCACTGACATGTTGGGAAATCCTTTAGGGGAGCGACATCACATGCGCAGCGGAAGAATAGAAAACAAAACCCTAGATTTCCCATAGAAAATTTTTGTCGTCGTGCGAATATCGATGCGTCAAAAACAAATCTGTAAAACTGCACGTGTAAAAGAAGATACCTAGGGAGATCGTATATCCCTGAATTCCTACAGATCTATCCCTGAATTCCTATAGATCTATGGGAGAGGATAAAGGAGGTCAAGCATCCTCCTCTCTAGCAGTATCCACACGGTAGGGACTGCGTCGATGCACCTCTCTGGGGAGAGAAGAACAGGAGGTGGCTACCAAAAGAAACCCCTAGCCTACAGAGCTTTGGCTCCCTCTTATTTATTGGGAAATTCTTCAGGGGAGCGACATCACATGTGCAGCGGAAGAACAGAAAACAAAACCCCAGATTTTTCATAGAAAGTTTTCGTCGTCGTGCGAAGATCGGTGCGTCAAAAACAAATCCTTAAAATTGCACGTGTAAAAGAAGATACCTAGGGAGATCGTATATCCCTAAATTCTTACAGATCTGTGGGAGAGGATGAAAGATGTCAAGCGTCCTCCTCTCTAGCGGTATCCACATGGTAGGGATTGCAACGATGCACCTCTCTCTCTAGAGAGAGGAGAACAGGAGGTAGCTACCAAAAGAAAACCCTCAGCCTATAGAGATTTGGTTCCCTCCTATTTATAGAGGCCCCTTGAAAACCCTAATAGATCTTTTGCCCTATTGGGTATTGGATCTCCATCCAATTACCCAAGCCTTTTGGATTAGTGGGTTTCTACCCAATAATCTCTTATTAGCAATTATTGGATCTCATCTCAAGATCCAATAATTCAGGGGCTAAATTGATATCCAATAAGATAGGGGGTTCAGTGGATATCTCATATCCGAACCTTTACTCGTCGCAATACCTACCATATGTGTGTGACCCTCTAGGCCAATATCGAGTTGGCTGTGAGTCATACTTGTCAGAACTCCTTCTTAATTTGTGAATTATTATCTCTATAATAATTCACCTAACTCATCGACTACGGATGTACCAAGCCACTACGCCACGACCCCCAGACAATAAAGGGGAATCTAATCCTTTGGACCTATCTGTCCTCAGTTACCATATATCTATGGTCCCTCATCCATCTAATATCCCAAAGACCCTATACCGGGCATGGTGCTGTCAGGCCCATACGGTCTCTCCTCGAGTCTTGCTCTTGTCGGATTGTCCCGGAGAATCCTTTCTCTCTCAATTCGAATAACCTTGGCTAAGGATTTGTTCGAGCAAGGACACATGGGATATTTTTCTTACGATACTGAGAGCGAATGATCCTCTATTGACACTCAATAGCCCTCGTAAGGTTGGCTACCACTCCCAATGACTGGTTGTACTAGATTTAGAACTTTCCAAACCTATAAGTCTGGTATCAAAGAGTAGAGTACTCATACAGGACATCCTTGGTATCTCAAGTCTAAGGACTAGATACACTACTAGGACTATGGAATCGCTATCTGACGTGAGATATCAATAACCATCCAGCATTCCGTAGGCAGATCAATTAGTGAACTCATTCTCCAATGAGCACCTGCACTGTACCCTTAGTGTCCCCAAACGAGTAGCTTTGAGACCATCTACCTCCATTATATGAACGGGTATACAGCATACCAATCTATCCGGTTATCTCGATATCCTTCTTGAGTAACCTATGATCAGGATAATTTAGGGTCTATGTTTAGAGGTGAATTGGTCTCATTATCGTGATCTCATCACGATCTGATTCCCATTGCACAGATCCAAGGACATCATAGTATATGCAACACGCAAGATAAAGTGATAAAATGCCTAATAATAAGCAAAGAGATAAAGTGCATATCAAGTCACAAGTGCCATCACTCATGTGATTGTCTTGCATGACACATATGACTAGCACTATTTATAGAGGCCCCCTGAAAACCCTAATGGATCTTTTGCCCTATTGGGCATTGGATCTCCATCCAATTACCCAAGCCTCTTGGATTAGTGGGTTTCTACCCAATAATCTCTTATTAGCAATTATTGGATCTCATCTCAGGATCCAATAATTCAGAAGCTTAATGGATATCCAATAAGATAGGGGGTTCAGCAGATATCTCATATCTGAACCTCTACTCGTCGCAACACCTACCATATGTGTATGACCCTCTAGGTCCAATATCGAGCTGGCCATGAGTCATACTTGTCAGAACTCCTTCTAACTTAGTGAATTATTATCTCTATAATAATTCACCCAACTCATCGACTACGGACATACCAGGCCACTACGCCGCAATCCCCAGACGATACAGGGGAATCTAATCCTTTGGACCTATCTGTCCTCAGTTACCATGTATCTTTAGTCCCTCATCCATCTAATATCCCAGAGACCCTATACCGGGCATGGTACTGTCAGGCCCATACGGTCTCTCCTCGTGTCTTGCTCTTGTCGAATTCTCCCAAAAAACCCTTTCTCTCTCAATCCGAATAACCTTGGCCAAGGATTTGTTCGAGCAAGAACACATGGGATATTCCTCTCATGATACCGAGAGCGGATGATCCTCTATTGACACTCAATAGCCCTCGTAAGGTTGGCTACCACTCCCAATGACCGGTTGTACTAGATTTGGAACTTTCCAAACCTATAAGTCCGGTATCGAAGAGTGGAGTACTTATACAGGACATCCTTGGTATCTCAAGTCTAAGGACTAAATACACTACTGGGACTACGGAATCGCTATCTGACGTGAGGTATCAATAACCATCCAGTATTCCGTAGACGAATCAATCAGTGAACTCATTCTCCAATGAGCACCTGTATTGTACCCTTAGTGTCCCCACACGAGTAGCTATGAGACCAGCTACCTCCATCATATGAACGGGTATACGTACACCAATCTATCTGGTTATCTCGATGTCCTTCTCGAGTAACCTATGACTAGGATAATTTAGGGTCTGTGTTTAAAGATGAATCGGTCTCATTATCGTGATCTCATCATGATCCGATTCCCATTACACAAATCCAAGGACATCACAATATATGCAACACGCAAGATAAATTGATAAAACACCTAATAATAAGCAAAGAGATAAAGTGCATATCAAGTCACAAGTGTCATCACTCATGTGATTGGCTTGCAAGACACATATGACTAGCATGACAGGCGGTGGCACCGCCAGCACTGGGAAACCCAAAAGTAATTCAAATTTAAAGCCCAAATTTGAATCCTCTTAGGGTCTATAAATACCCCTCCTTTCTCAACTGAGAGGGCAACCTTTTGAGAGTTAGAAATTGAGCAAAAGCCATAGTAAAGCTTTGTTTTCAATAGATTAAGTGTTCACCTCCCTCTCTTTGCAAAAATCTGTAAGAGTGTGAACCACTTGTAAAAAGGTTGTAAAAGGGGTATTCGGTCCTTCCCCTTCAACGTAACTTGCTAGTAGAAGTTGGGAGCCTCATCGAAGAAGGCTTCGAAAGTGGATGTGATCTGAACCAGCAAGTTGATCATAATTCTATTAAAGACCCTTTAACTATTTATGGAGGACCAATGACAAGAGCTAAAGCTAAGAGGATGAAAGAAGCTTTAACTTGTTTATTGGAAAACATTTGGAAAGATCAAGCTAGTCAAGACTCAGTCAAGATTCTATGGTTGGAAGAAGAGCCTAAAATGGTCAACATGATCATGAAGAGAGAAGGACAAATTTGAAGACCTCATCTTAAAGAATAAAAGTCCATTCAGCCATGTTTACTAAAAATCATGAATTTGGAATATGAATGTTATTTAATGCATTCATTCCCTTTGTACTAAGCCTCATACTATATAAATGAGGCTGACTCCCAGTGTAAGACAAACAATTTGAGAAGTATAACAATTCTTCAACACCGGTGAGTGTTTTATTTTTAAGTTCTTGCATGAACTTTAGAACTTATCAGGCTTTTCTGCTTGTGACGTTCAAACCAAATCTTTGCTTTTCCTTTGACTTATCAGACTTATTAGTTTGTAGCGTCTTAAGGGAATTCAAAGTGCTATTCTAGTTATTTCATCAATTTTCTATTGATAAGTGATTAGAATAGTTTTCCTTACTTCATTCTTGAACGATCCGCCTTGTTTCAATTCGTTGGAGGGTGTCAATTTGCATTCCATATATATCATAGCTCTTTAGCTATTGGGGTGTATGGTTGCTAAATTGATGATTTTCATCATTTGGTATCAGAGCATGGCTCAAGTTTGAGGTTTGCTTATCCATTTATTTGTTATCTTTTAGCTTTTCCTTATTCTCTTATTTCTTCTTTTATCACGATATCCATAAATTGTAATTCTTCCTTCCTCCTTATTGTTGTGTTTCTTTTGCTATTATTATTTGTTTTTCTTTTTTTTCCCCTCACTTTATCATCAAAAAAGAAAGAGAGCAGAAAGTTAAAAAAAAAAGAGAGAAAATCAAAAGTAAAAAAAAGGAGAGGAAATCAAGATCAAAGAAAAAAAAAGAGAGGAGAAGATCAAAGGTCAAAAATAGAAAGAAAGAAAGAGAGAGATCGAAATTATAAATAAAAAAAATTGTGAATTTAGGGACTTCTTGAAAATTACATAATTCTATCTTCATAATTTTGAATTCTTGTTTCAGGTTTGGAATTTTTTTTCTCATTCCAGAAAATTTTCTTTATTCATTTGATACTTAAATTCTAATCTTTGTTTATTATTGAAGTGTATTACACACCTTTAAATTGGCTTACATTTTAAAGGCCAAATTTGGCTTACATTTTTTTGCTTTTATGTCCAATTTCAATACCCTTGAATTGCCACAATCTGAATTATTTGTTTAAGTTTCTTAGTTAATCTAAGAACTCAAAGAACAAAACAAGAGGTAAAAGGCAAGAGTGGTGAGATCAATATCGAGAAAAGCCAAACATTATGTGAAAACATGAGTGGAGTGAATCAAATCTTGAGTGAAACACATGAGAGAGTGTTGGTGAGGCTATTCTAACTTTGTTTTTCAGGTTGTAAACATGTCTAAAGAAAAAGAAGCAAGTTCTTCATCTAATGATCTTTTGCTTCAAGCAATGCAATAACAATTTGAACGTATGTTCAAAGTGATAGGAGATGTAAGAGATCATCTAGAAAGGCATGATGATGCAATTAATAGATTGGAAGGTGAACCACGGCGTAAGAGACAACCAGCATTCGTCCACGATGAATATAATGGCGAAGATGACCTCGACGATGACCAAGTCACTCTAATTGGTCAAGATGTTAATCCTATGAGACAAACTAGGAGAGGACATTTTGATGGTGTGGACAGAAACATAGGCAGCATCAAAATGAAAATTCCTTCTTTTTAAGGAAAGAATAATCCAAATATTTATTTGGAGTGGGAACGAAAAGTGGAGCTGATCTTTGAATGTCACAACTACTCCAAAGAGAAAAAGGTAAAATTAGCCGCTGTTGAATTTTGTGATTATGCTATAATTTGGTGGGATCAATTATGTAAAGACAGACGTAGAAATGGTGAAAGGCCCGTAGAGACTTGGTTGGAGATGAAACAAATCATGAGGAGGAGATTCATCCCAAGTCATTACTATCGGGATTTGCATCAACGACTGCAAACTTTGACACAAGGTTCCATGAGTGTTGATGAATATCACAAGGAGATGGAGATAGCCATGATAAGGGCTAATGTGGAGGAAGACCGTGAGGCTACTATGGCTCGATTCCTGAGTGGATTAAACAAGAACATTGCTGATCTTGTGGAGTTGCAACATTATGTGGAGATTGAGGATATGGTGAATATGGCCATCAAGATTGAGAGACAACTCAAAAGAAAAGACACAAGGTATGATTCAAAACCTTATTCGGGTTTTTCTTCTTCTTGGAAACCGAATTGGAGTAAAAAAGATGATATACCCATTGTTAAGCCTAAAATTGATGGAATTAAAGGCAAAAATGAATTAGGCAGCAAGGGTAAAGGTGAGAATCAACCTAATCAAAGTAGAGATATTAAGTATTTTAAGTGCCTTGGGCATGGACATATAGCACGGGAATGTCCTAATAAGAGAGTTATGATTATAAGAGATGGGAATATAGAATCTGAAAGTGAAAGAGAGGATGATGATGACATTCCAGAGGATACTAAAGGTGAAATTTTGGTTATTCAACGTACACTTAGTTTGTAAAGTAAAAATGATGAACATGGTGAACAACGTGAAAATCTGTTTCATACTCATTGTTTGATTGCTAATAAGTTGTGCAATGTGATTGTTGATAGCGGAAGTTGTACCAATGTGGCAAGTACCTTGCTCGTGGAGAAACTGAAATTGCCTACTATCAAACATCCAAAACCTTACAAGTTGCAATGGTTGAATGATAGTGGTGTAGTAAAGGTAAATCAGCAAGTGTTAGTTCATTTTTCAATTGGTAGATATAAGGATGAAGTTTGGTGTGATGTGGTACCTATGTATGCTGGTCACATGTTGTTGGGGAGACCATGGCAATATGATCGTAGGGTAACACATGATGGGTTCAAGAACCGTTATTCCTTGATTATGGATGGACAGAAATATCAGCTTGGACCGTTACCTCCGAAGATAATTCTTGAAGACTAGATGCACATAAAACAACAATATGAGGAGCTTGAGTCTTCATTAACCAAAACTTTTGGGAGGGAGCAAGAAAGATAGAAAAAAAAAGATGAGATGAGTGATAAAAATAAGAGTATTGGGAAACACAAGGTGAGAGAAAACAAGGAAGGCTTGAGTGAAAGAAAAATGAGTGTTTATGCCAAAATGAGTGATGTAAAAAAGGCCTTAACCATGAGGCAGCCCTTATTTGTACTTATGTACAAGGACATTTTGATTTCTTTTAACAAAATTGACAAAAGTTTGCCTAGTGTTATTGTTGATCTTTTGTAGGAAAATGAGGATATCTTTCCCGAAGAAGTTCCCAATGGTTTGCCACCAATTAGAGGAATTGAGCATCAAATTGATTTCATTCCAAGTGCAAGCATACCAAATAGGCCAGTATATAGATGCAACCCAGAAGAGACCAAGGAAATCCAAAAGCAAGTCAGTGAGCTTATGGAAAAGGGGTATGTGCGAGAAAGCATGAGTCCATGTGCAGTTCCTGTTTTTTTGGTGCCTAAAAAGGATGGATCTTGGAGAATGTGTATTGATTGTAGAGCCATCAACAAAATCACGGTAAAGTATCGATATCCTATTCCTAGGCTAGATGATATGTTAGATGAATTGTATGGTTTTTGTTTATTTTCAAAAATTGATTTGAAATCTGGATATCATCAAATAAGAATGCATGAGGGTGATGAATGGAAAACTGCTTTCAAAACTAAACATAGTTTATATGAATGGTTAGTGATGCCTTTTGGCCTAACTAACGCACCTAGCACTTTTATGAGATTGATGAACCATATTTTGTGTGCTTACATTGGAAAGTTTGTAGTAGTTTATTTTGATGATATACTTGTGTATAGCAAAAGTTTAGATGAGCATGTAACACATTTAAAAGCTATTTTTGATGTGCTTAGAAAAGAAAAGTTATATGCTAATCTACAGAAATGCACTTTTTGCACTAATGAAATTACTTTTCTTGGATATGTTGTAAACGATAAAGGAATACATGTTGATCAAGAAAAAGTAAAAGTAATTAAAGAGTGGCCAAAACCCACTAGTGTTAGTGATGTTCGAATTTTTCATGGTCTTGCTAGCTTTTATAGAAGATTTATTAAAGATTTTTCTACCATTGTTGCACCATTAACTGAATGTATTAAAAAGAATATTGGATTCAGATGAGGTAAATAACAAGATGATGCTTTTAACTTACTTAAAGACAAACTCAGTTCAGCACCTTTGCTTGCTTTACCTAACTTTGCTAAAACTTTTGAGATTGAGTGTAATGCGAGTGGAGTAGGTATTGGAGGAGTCTTAATGCAAGAGGGTCGACCCATTGCATTCTTTAGTGAGAAGCTAAATGGAGCAAGTCTTAACTTCTCGACATATGATAAAGAATTTTATGCTTTGGTAAGAGTGTTAGAGACATGGCAGCACTATCTTTGGCACAAGAAATTCATTATACATACCGATCATGAGTCTTTGAAATATCTCAAAGGACAAGGAAAGCTAAATCGTAGGCATGCAAAATGGGTGGAGTTTATTGAATCCTTTCAATACATCATCAAGTACAAACAAGGTAAAGAAAATGTGGTCGTCGATGCTCTTTCTAGAAGGTATGCTCTAATTTCTAAACTTGATGCAAAATTATTGGGTTTTGAATACATTAAAGATTTATACAATTCTGACCATGATTTTGCTAATGTTTATGGGGCATGTGAAAAAGGGGATTTTGATAAGTTCTTTAGACATGATGGTTTTCTTTTTAAAGAAAACAAGTTGTGTTCCTCAATATTCAATGAGAGAATTACTTGTGAGAGAAGCATATAGTGGAGGTTTAATGGGACATTTTGGAGTTAGAAAAACTTTAGATGTGTTAAGTGATCATTTCTTTTGGCCACACATGAAAAGGGATGTTGAAAGATTGTGTGAGAAATGCATCACTTATAAATAAGCTAAATCTAAAGTAATGCCTCATGGGTTATATACACCCCTTCCTATAGCTAGTGAACCTTGGATTGATATATCCATGGACTTTGTCTTAGGTTTACCTAGGTCAAAAGGAGGGAGAAATTCTATTTTTGTTGTTGTTGATAGGTTTAGCAAGATGGCACATTTCATTCCTTGCCATAAAACAGATGATGTAACACATGTTGCGGTACTGTTTTTCAAAGAAATTGTGAGGTTACATGGCATCCCAAGGACAATTGTGAGTGATAGAGATGTGAAGTTTCTTAGCCACTTTTGGAAAACACTTTGGAGTAAGTTGGGTACAAGATTGTTGTATTCAACCACTTGCCATCCACAAACAGATGGACAAACGGAGGTGATAAATCGAACTTTATCAACACTTTTGAGGGCCATAATTTAAAAAAAATTAAAAAATTAAGAGGAGTGTTTGCCACATGTGGAGTTTGCTTATAATAGAAGTGTGCATGCTACAACAAACCATTCCCCATTTGAAGTTGTGTATGAGTTCAATCCATTAACTCCTATGGATTTGCTACCTTTACCATTGGAAAAGGCCAATTTGGATGGTAAGCAAAAAGCTGATTTTGTCAAAGCATTGCATGAAAAAGTCCGAACACAAATTGAAAAGAAAACTCTACAATATGAGAAACAACACAACAAAGGCCGAAAACAAGTAGTGTTCGAACCTGGTGACTGGGTTTGGGTACACTTAAGGAAGGAAAGATTTCCTAGTCATATGAAGTCTAAACTAATGCTAAAAGGAGATGGTCCATTTCAAGTCCTTAAAAAAATCAATGACAATGCATATAAACTGGAACTACCAAGTGAGTATGGCAACATTAATGCAACATTCAATGTTTCTAATCTATCTTTGTTTGATGTAGGTGATGGAGGCTATGATTCGAGGATGAATCCTTTCCAGTAAAGGGGGAATGATATGAACCAGCAAGTTGATCATAATTCTATTAAAGACCCTTTAACTATTCATGGAGGACCAATGACAAGAGCTAAAGCTAAGAGGATGAAAGAAGCTTTAACTTGTTTATTGGAATACATTTGGAAAGATCAAGCTAGTCAAGACTCAGTCAAGATTCTATGGTTGGAAGAAGAGCCTAAAATGGTCAACATGATCATGAAGAGAGAAGGACAAATTTGAAGACCTCATCTTAAAGAATAAAAGTCCATTCAACCATGTTTACCAAAAATCATGAATTTGGAATATGAATGTTATTTAATGCATTTATTCCCTTTGTACTAAGCCTCATACTATATAAATGAGGCTGACTCCCAGTGTAAGACAAACAATTTGAGAAGTATAACAATTCTTCAACACCGGTGAGTGTTTTGTTTTTAAGTTCTTACATGAACTTTAGAACTTATCAGGCTTTTCTGCTTGTGGCGTTCAAACCAAATCTTTGCTTTTCCTTTGACTTATCAGACTTATTAGTTTGTGGCGTCTTAAGGGAATTCAAAGTGCTATTCTAGTTATTTCATCAATTTTCTATTGATAAGTGATTAGAATAGTTTTCCTTACTTCATTCTTGAACGATCCGCCTTATTTCAATTCGTTGGAGGGTGTCAATTTGTATTCCATATGTATCATAGCTCTTTAGCTATCGGGGTGTATGGTTGCTAAATTAATGATTTCCATCAGGATGTAGATCATTTGACTGAACCACTATACATTGTGGTGTTCCTTGAATGTGTTAGTGTTTAGATTTCTGAATCATTTCTCTACTTAGCTGCAAATCATTCGGTCTTCATCTCCTTTACTCAAGCTACTTTAACGAAGTCATCTTTCGTCGAATCAAAATCTTCATCCGAACTAGCTATTTACGAAATCGGTTTCAAACTTACGAGTTTTAATCTGTTGCACTAATTCACCCCCGCCCCCCCCTCCTCTTAGTGCCTCTCTGATCCTAACAATTGGTATCAGAGCAAGGTTCACTCTCAAATCGTTCGGTCTTCATCTCCTTTACTCAAGCTACTTTAACTAAGTCATCTTTCGTCGAATCGAAATCTTCATCCGAACTAGCTATTTACGAAATCGGTTTCAAACTTACAAGTTTTAATCTGTTGCACTAATTCACCCCCCCCCCTCTTAGTGCCTCTCCAATCCTAACAATTGGTATTAGAGCAAGGTTCACTCACATATTTGGTTTAAAACCCAAGAGAGATGGCTTATTTCGGCATGCAATAGGGTTATTCCATTACACATCCGCTTATGTTTAATGGGTCGGATTATACTTATTGGAAGACTCGTATGAGGATCTTTCTTATTTTCATGGATTTTGAGCTTTGGAGCATTGTCGAAAATGGATCTCAAAAATCTTCTCTTCCGACGAGCGAATGGAATGAATTGGAGAAGACTTTTGCTTTAAACGTGAAGGCTATGAATGCCTTGGTTTACGCTCTCGACAAAAATGAATTTAATCGCATTTCGATTTGTGAATCAGCTTTTGATATTTGGCGTACTCTTGAGATCACTCATGAAAGCACTAGTTGAGTGAAAGAGTCCAAAATCAATATTTTTTATGCATTCCTACGAACTTTTCCGAATGAAGCCAAGTGAGTCCATCGAAGACATGTACACCTGCTTCATGGATGTCATCAATAGACTCAAAACACTTAGTAAAGGTTTTTCTAATTTTGAACTTGTAACTAAAATTTTAAGATCCCTTCCAAAGAGTTGGGATCCAAAAGTTACGGTCATTCAAGAGACCAAGGATCTTAAAACATTTCCTCTAGAAGAACTTATTGGGTCTCTAATGACCTACAAAATAATGTGTCATGCTCATGAAGAGCTCAAGAACCCCCTTCCAAAGAACAAGAAGGATATGACACTAAGAACACAAGAAGACCACTTGAAAGGAACATCAAGTGATGAGGACAGTGACAATGACATTGCACTTTTAACTCAAAAATATAAAAAATTTATAAGAAAGAATAAATTTAAAAATGACACTAAAAATAAACTTGAACATAAAAAGGACCAAGTCATTTGCTATGAATGCAAGAAGCCGGGGCACTTCAAAAATAAATGCCCCCAAGCCAAGAAGAAGCAACCGAAGAAGAAGAAAGCCTTAAAGGCTACATGGGACGACCCAAGTGATTTTGAGAATGAAGAAGCAAGCAACAAAGAGGAGGCCAACCTTGCGCTAATGGCTTTAGGAAAATAAGTATATGATTTAATTAATGAAGATTTATCTTTCGATGAACTTTCTACTGCTTTTCATGAATTATTTGATGAGTGTAAAACTATTAATAAGAAGTTCAATCTATTAAAGAAAGAGCATGCTTTATTACAAAATAAGCTTGATAGTCTTCAAACTCCTTCACCCCCATGCTCTAAGTGTGAATACTTAAAAGCAATAAAGAGTGAGAACTTGCTACTTAAAGAGACTCTAAACAAGTTTAAGTTCAGTAGCAAGGGCTTGGACATGATCCTTACAAATAAGGGTCACGTCGCAAATAGAAGTGGAATTGGATTTATGAGTGGATATCACCAAAATCCTACCACCTTCATTAAAGGACCCATATTGCATATATCACCCCATTTGAAATGTAATTTTTACAATAAAACTGGACATATTGTTTACAAATGTCTGTTTAAGAAAATTAGTCCATATAAATTGATATGGGTTCCTAAAAAAATCATAAATAATTCAATATTAAATTATAAAATTATTAGATCAATTTTTGGGGCACCCAAAATCAAATGGGTACCTAAAAACCATCCTCTTTTGTAGATTAACTCACAAGCTAGGAGCAAGAGATGATATCTTGATAGTGGATGCTCAAGGCACATGACCGGAGATCCATCCCATTTCTCTATGCTCACTAGTAAAGAAGAAGGGTATGTCACTTTCGGAGACAACAACAAGGGTAAAATCATTGGTAAGGGAACCATAGGTAACAAATCAAGTTTTTTAATTGATGATATGTTACTAGTTGATGAATTAAAACATAATCTTTTAAGTATTAGCCAATAATGCGATAAAGGTTATGTCGTTAGATTTGAAACTAATGTTTGTATTATTGAAAAACCAAATAACAATATATCTATGATTGCGTTAAAACAGAATAATGTCTACACCATTAACCTTGATGAACTTAGTAATGAAATGTGCTTTTCCGTTTTAAATGATGATGCTTAGCTTTGGTATAGGAGATTAGGCCATACAAGTATGAAACTAATGTCTAAGATTTCATCTAGAGTACGAGGGATTCCCAATATGAAGTTTATCAAGGACAAAGTGTGTGATTCTTGTCAACTAGGAAAACAAATAAAAACTAGTTTCAAACTAAAAAATCAAATTAACACCACTAGACAATTGCAATTGATCCATTTGGACCTATTTGGACCAATTGACATAACAAGCCTAGGAGGTAGCAAATATGCCTTCATAATTGTTGATGACTATAGTAGATACACTTGGACCTAGTTCTTGGCTCACAAAAGTGATTGTTTCAAATGTTTTTATAAATTTTGTAAACTTACTCAAAACGAAAAAAGTTTCATGATTTCATCAATTCGAAGTGATCACGGTGGTGAATTTCAAAACCGTGACTTCCAAAATTTTTGTGAAACAAATGGATATAATCACAACTTCTCTACTCCGAGGAATCCTCAACAAAATGGAGTAGTGGAAAGAAAAAATAGAAATTTACAAAAAATGGCAAGAACCATGTTAAATGAATATAGTTTACCCAAATATTTTTGGGCCGAAGCCGTAAACACGGCTTGCTATGTCATGAATAGGATTCTAGTAAGACCATCTTTATCTAAGACTATGTATGAATTGTGGAATAGTAAAAAACCCAATATTTCTTACTTTAAAGTTTTTGATAGCAAATGCTTTATCTTGAATGAAAAGGATGCCATAAGAAAATTCGATGCTAAATCCGATGAAGGCATCTTTCTTGGTTACTTTTCCATTTTTAAAGCTTTCCAGGTTTTTAACAAAAGAACCCTAGTTATAGAAGAGTCTATTCATATAGTTTTTAATGAATTTTTTAAATTTAAAAAAATTGATTTTGATGATGATCTTGGTTTTGATGATTTAAATTTAAACGAACCCTCTCCTTAAAATGGCAACTTGGATGCATCTTCTTCCTAAATTTCCTTACCCAAGGAATGAAAGTATATAGATGCCCATCCCAAGAGTTAATTATAGGAGACACATCGAAAGGGGTTCAAACTCGTTCTTCTTTTAAAATTTTTTGTGTCAATGCCGCTTTTCTTTCACAAATTGAACCCAAGTGTATTGACGATGCCTTGAAAGATGATTCTTGGGTTATCACAATGCAAGAAGAATTGAATCAATTTGAAAGGAATGAGGTATAGAAGTTTGTTCCTAGACCTAGTGACCATTTAGTTATTGGTACTAAATGGGTCTTTAGAAACAAGCAAGATGAATGCGGTATTGTGGTTAGAAACAAGGCTAGACTAGTGGCCAAAGGTTTCAACCAAGAAGAAGGTATCGATTACGAAGAGACCTTCGCTCCTGTGACAAGATTAGAAGCCATTAGTATGCTCCTTGCCTATGCTAGTAGTAATGATTTTAAATTATTTCAAATGGATGTCAAAAGTGTCTTCTTAAATGGCTTTATTTTCGAAGAAGTGTATGTTGAACAACCTCTCAGATTTAAAAATTCTCTTCTTCCTAATCATGTGTTTAAATTAACTAAGGCTCTCTATAGACTAAAACAAGCTCCTAGAGCTTGGTATGAAAGGCTTAGTTCCTTTCTTATTTTAAATAATTTTACAAAAGATAAGGTTGATACTACATTGTTTATCAAATATTTTGAAAATAATTTTTTTATTGTTCAAATTTATGTTAACGATATTATTTTTGGCTCTTCGGATGAATCACTATGTGAATCATTTGCCAAGTGTATGAGTCATGAATTTGAAATGAGCCTAATGGGAGAATTAACTTTCTTTTTAGGATTACAAATTAAATAACTTAGTAATGGTATATTTCTTAATTAATCTAAATATATATTAGAATTATTAAAATGATTTAACATGAATGGTTCAAAAGCTATAAACACTCCAATGAATACTTCCACTAAGTTAGATTTGGATGAAAATGAAGAAAATTTTGATCAAAAGACATATAGGGGAATGATAGGTAGCTTACTTTATCTTATTGCGACTAGACTGGATATCATGTTTAGTGTAGGGCTTTGTGCAAGATTTCAAGCTAATTCTAAGCTGTCCCATCTTAAAGCTATTAAAAGAATCTTTAGTTATATTAAAGGTACTCCTAATCTAGGATTATGGTATCTAAAATTCGATAACCTTGGTTTAATAGCTTATGGGGATACCGATTTTGGTGGATGTAGAATAGATAGAAAAAGTACATCCGGAACATATCAATTATTAGGACATGTACTTATTTTTGTCTTCTAAGAAACAAAACTCGATTGCACTATCTACGGCCGAAGCTGAATACATAGCTATAAGTGCACGTTGTGCATAGGTTATTTGGATGAAAAATACATTAGAAGATTATGGAATTCATTTAAAGAACATTTCCATAAAATATAATAATACAAGTGCTATTTGTCTAACCAAAAATCCTATTCAACACTCTAGAACTAAGCATATTGACATTAGGCATCACTTTATACGAGATCATATCAATAGTAATGATGTCATTCTAGAATTTATTGATACAAAACATCAATTAATGGATGTTTTTATAAAACCCTTAAATGAAGAATAATTTGACTTTATTAAAAGGGAATTAGGTATGTTGAATTGTCCTCGTGAATGAGCTTCATTGTATGTCTTTTTCGAAATTTTTTTTGGCTTTCGTGGATTTGCCTTCCTTTTTTCTATTTTGTTTTTTAAAGAGTGATCCAAGACATCATCCTATCTTAAATCAACATATTAAAACTTTTGAAAATAAAATATTAAAAAAAATTTAGTATGCCAGTGGTGGCACCATTAGAACCAGCGATAGCATCGCTTGGGTGCTCAGCCCCAAGGCGGTGGCACCGCTCGGTTGGTAGTGGCATCGCCCAAACACCCCCTATATAAAAGGGGGGGGGGGGATTAGGGTCAGCAGTGGAACTGCCCCCAACCCAAGAGAGTGCTCCTAATCCTCCTCCAAAGCCCTCTAAATCTCTCCATACCTCATTTTCTTAGAAGCCTTAGAGAGGTTTTCTTCTTGAATCAAGATCTCTACCTCCCAAGGAGTCTTAAACAAGATAAAATCTGAAATTTTCTCTTCTTTTCTCATTACTTGGCCTATTCCTTAATGTTTCTTCTTGATCTATCATCATAACTAGATATGGCTCTTAAGAGATCATCAAGAGCCAAAGGGAAAAGGTTAGAAGGAGATTCCTATGACCCAATCCTCTTTAGATCTAATGAAGTAGCTCTAAGGTATCCTAATTTCGAAGCAAAAACCATACATAAGGGAAAACATGTTAATCTAGGTGAACTAGGAAACCTAGAACCCATTAGATGGTTTGCTGATTTAGATGTCTTACCTATCTTACAAATTGATGAATCGATTTACCCTAGGTTGGTTAAGTTGTTTTACGTAAACTTAAGTGTTGAAAATGATAGCTTGACTACCTACCTTTTAGGAACCTAAATTTAAATTTTTGATCATACGATATATGAGCCAATTGGAATTGAAGAAAAGGAAAGGGGTTGTTATTTCAAAGGTCAGTAGGATATGGATGCAATCGGAGCAACCCACTCCAAGGCTTTAGAGACTATCTTTGCAAATCCTAACCTAGGCATTGTTCCTAAAAGCTTCGAGCACTTATTACCCTTCAATTCTAAAATTTTTCATCACATCATCATAAGCATCCTTATTCCTAAACAATATCACCATGATGAGATTAGTATGCTAGAGTTAAGTACCATGTATTAGATAATGACCAAACAAAATAACTATTTTGGATACTTAATTCGATAACATATGATGAAAATTCTATCTAAAGACTTAATGTTATCATATGGGGGATTAATCAGTAGATTGATACTTGCACATGATATCTGTGTATCACCCGATGAGAAAATAATACAAGTCGACAAATATAACACTATCAACAGAAACATACTCAAGAGACTTAGATGCACATTTAGAAATGGTATATGAATTCAACAACCTAGAAGGATTGATCTAACTCCCCCACTAGTAGAGCGACCTGAAACACCAGTCATTAGGGAAAGTGAATCGCCTCCTAGTCCCTTTGGTGCAACACCATTAGAACCAGCTCCTGCTCCATCCTCTGAAGATCCAATAATGTTAGCATTACATCAAATCAAATCGCAGCAAGATCAAATCAACTCATAACAAGTTAAAATTTTGAAGGAAATACGATAGATGAACCGGAAGATAGATCACCTATATAGGCAGTTTTGGAATTCCTCTTGAGGAATAGTTATTATCTTTGACTCCTATTTTGTAAACCTTTATGACTACTATGGACATATTTGAAATACTCCTAAGTATGATGTTGTTTCTTTCATATCCTCTACTCAGATTTTGAATGACATCGCTTGAATTTTTCTTTTAATCGTAACATTTGGATGACGCTTTCATATTATTATAATATTTTGTATGATTTGATATCTTCCTCAAATGATTGATTGATTTCATGCTCCCTGCACCTACTTTAAGCATGTTTTATTTCATGGAGTCAGAAATGCCAAATTGATTATTGATAAAATTTTGATATCTCATACTCATAGCTTGATAAATGGAGATTGTTCCTTTTTAGATTTCATAGCAATGTATGAATTCTTCACCTCCTTTTTGTTGATGACAAAAGGGAAGAAAAATGTGAAATTGATGACAAATGACTTATATATAGCAATATAATGGAATGAAAAATGACTTAATGTATCGTATCGCATCGTAATAACTTATATAGTTCATATTACAAATTACCTTCATTTGACTTAATGTATTATAAATTTTCTTGAGATAAGCTATTATTTCATTTGATATCATGCCTTGATTTTGAGCACTTTATTGATATCATTTGATCCTTATCATATTTCAATTAATAATTGATATCTCTTGTCGTAATAATAAATGTTTATAGGTGTCATACCTTGACATTATTTTTCATCAAGAAAAATATGAAGTTTCGTATTTATGCTAAAGCATGCTTATTAAGCTTGACGATAAATGAAACTTATCGATTTCGACGTGAATTCAAAAGATTGAATTCAAGTGTTTTTACCTTCTCATAATATGACATATAGATAGGGGGAATTAAGATTACCTCTATCATCAATTGATTGTCATCATAAAAAAGGGGGAGATTATTAAATCTCGGATTTTGATGATGAAGTCAATTGGTGAATTATTTGTTCTAATTCATATTATCAAGATAAGTGTGCAGGATTAACTACGATAGGATGAAAACATAAAATGATTTACCGAGGTCAAGTTCGTCGGGAGTTCGAGAGTTCACCAAAGTTCGAAGGATTATCGGTAGTGTTGCCGGAACCAACCGAGATAGAATCAAGGACTTACCGAAGGTTTCGAAAGTTCGCCGGAAAGATCATCGGAGGTTCGCGGAGATCACCAAGAAGGTTCGGAAGCTTGCCAAAAACTCGTTGAACTCGCCACAGAATCCGGAAGCCTGCTAGGAGTCCACCGGAAGAAATCTGAAGGAGTGTTGGAAGTCCACTAGAAGTTCGCCGGAAAGCTCACCGAAAGAAGACTTGAAGAATGTCGGTTTAAATTGCTTAAAATTATGTTTCAATTTCGTAGTTAGCATGTAATTAGGGTAAGGATTATGAAATAATCTTGTTTAAACCTAGTAGGGGCCAATTAGACCCTTATTGGGCTGATTTGGGCCGAAAAATAGGGGTTATTTAGCTTTATTAAAAAGCCCAGGCGGTGGCACCGCCCATGACCCGAGAGCCAAGGCTAGGCAGTGGCACTGCCTAGCTAGGCGATGGCATCGCCCAGTACTCTGTCAGTTTGACACTAACAGGCGGTGGCACCGCCACTGATAGGCGGTGGCACCGCTACTGACAGGTGGTGGCACCGCCAACATCGGTAAACCCAAAAGTAATTCAAATTTGGAGCCCAAATTTGAATCCTCTTGGGGTCTATAAATACCCCTCCTTTCTCAGTTGAGAGGGCAACCTTTTTGAGAGTTAGAAATTAAGCAAAAGCCATAGCAAAGCTTTATTTTCGATAGCTTAAGTGTTTACCTCCCTCTCTTTATAAAAATCTATAAGAGTGTGAACCACTTATAAAAAGGTTATAAGAGGGGCATTTGGTCCTTCCCCTTCAACGTGACTTGCTAGTGGAAATTTGGAGTCTTATCGAAGAAGGCTTCGAAAGTGGATGTAGGTCATTTGACCGAACCACTATATATCGTGGTATTCCTTGAATATGTGTGTTTAAATTTCTGAATCATTTCTTTACTTAGCTGCAAATCATTCGGTCTTCATCTCCTTTACTCAAGCTACTTTAACTAAGTCATCTTTCATTGAATCGAAATCTTCATCTGAACTAGCTATTTACGAAATTGGTTTCAAACTTACGAGTTTTAATCCGCTACACTAATTCACCCCCCCCCCTCTTAGTGCCTCTCCGATCCTAACAGTTTGCTACCTCGCCTTCGGATGCACTTGATTCTTCTTTGCGTACTTTCTTCTTCTTCTTCACTTTTGTATACTTGTCTTTGGAGTGCCCCGGCTTCTTGCATTCATAGCAAGTGGTTGTATCCAGATTGAGTTTATTTTTATTCTTTAATTCTTGTTTTATGAATTTTTTAAAATTTAATCATTAAAAGTTCTATGTTATCATCACTTGAGCTTATGCTCGAGTATTCTTCTATAGTTCGAAGTGTCAAATCCTTCCTGTTCTTTGGAAGGTGGCTCTCATGTTCATCATGTTCTAAGCATGTCATCTCATAAGTCAATAATGACCTAATAATTTTTTAAATAGAAAAGTTATTTAAATTCTTTACTTCTTATATAGCTATTACTTTTAGATCCCAACTTTTTGAAAAGGATCTTAATATTTTATTAACAAGATCAAAATTAAAAAAATATTTACTAAGACTTTTTAAACTATTGACGACATCCGTAAAATGAGTGTACATATCACCAATAGTTTCATTTAGTTTCATTCAAAAAAGTTTAAAATTGTGTATCAAAATATTTATTTTCGAATCTTTAACTCTACTTGTGTCTTCGTGCGTGATTTCAAGTGTGTCAAATGTCGTGTATAGTTTCATAAATAGAAACTTGATTGAATTCATTTTTATCCAAAGCACAAAACAAGATATTCATAGCCTTAGCGTTCAAAGAGAGTCTTTCTCCAAATCATTCCAATCGTTCATTGGAAGAGAAGACTTTTGAACTCCGTTTTCAATGATATTCCATAAATTTAAATCCAAGGAAAGTAAGAAAACTCTCATTCGGGTTTTCTAATATGTGTAGTCCATCCCATTGAACCTGGGAGGATGAATGATAGAGTGACCATCTTGAAAGCTGAAAAGAGCCATTTCTCTTAGGTATTAATTCAAATAAGAAATAACGAGGCTCTAATAACAATTGTTAGGATAATACGACACTAAGAGAGGGGGGGGGGGTTAAAACCAGTCTCATCTTGGGTCTTTCGGGTATTGGCGGTACAACCGCCGGTGCTAGGCACTACCATTGCCGAGTCTGGCGGTATCACTGCCTAACATAATCTTGGAGACTATGTCTCGGAGACTGAGCCACTAGCGGTTCCACCGCCTGTTCTGGCAGTGTCATCGCTTGACCCACTTCTTGAGTCACTATTTGGGCCTTTCACTTGGCCCAACTAAGCCTAGTTGGCCCCTAATTGAGTTGGCTTAATTCCAACCCAATTAGACCTAAAACCCACTTTGATCTAGACAATTATTATAAAGCTTAATCAAATGTTGTCTGGTATGTCATTGGTCCATCGGCACTTCATCCGATTCTTCGGCACATCGTTTTCTCTTATGGCCTATGGCCCAATTGGCCAACCCCGATCTCCTTGGTGTACTTTCGCTCTTCTTGGCCTGATGCCTAAACTCATCGTCTAAAGCCTTCTACCGATACTTCGATCGATCCTTCGACTTAACGTCCAATCTTCTGATATGTTCTCCTCCGGTCCAACGTCCGATTCTTCCTATTTCAATTATTTATTCCTGTTCAAAGGTAGTCCCGTGTCACTCAAAACGCAGTTATATCACAAACACTATTAGTTGGTTTCATTATCAAAATTCGAGATTCAATATATTTTTCTCAAAATGACCTATTCAATCTTAATCTATGTGCTTACAATGAACCATTAGTTCATTAACAAAAAAAAAAGTGTTTTGACTCATCAATTGTAGCAACAATGAGCAAATTTTAGAATTAAACTTCTTAAAATTTTTGCAACAACAATTAGATCATGAAAATGTTCAACATAAGATTTCATTTGATTAACAATTGAAGTCACTCTAGATAGAAAGTCTTGCATCAATTTAGTATTTTTCTTGAATAAAATTTAAAATTCACGATGAAAAGTTTAAAGTTTTACCTAATCACATTCAATTAGTCGAAATTTATTTTGGAGTATCAACGAAAACTTTTCATGAACAAAACTTTTCATTATGGATTTGAAGTTTTACTATAATCATCTTCGATAAGCCTTAAAATTTATTTTGGAATTAAACTTCTCATCGATAAGTCTTAAAATTCATTCTGGAGTTGAACTTCTTAAAATTTTTACAACAACAATATGATTATGAATATATTTATAATAAGTTTTCATTTGACTAATAATTAAGTCACTCAAGATAGAAAATTTTACACTGATCCATTGTTTTTCATGAATAAAATTTTAAACTCACGAAGAATAGTCTAAAGCTTTACTATAATTACCTTCGATAAGCTTTGAAATTTATTTTGGAGTATCAATAAAAACTTTTTATAAATAAACTTTTATTTGGGTTTGAAGTTTTATCGTAATCACCTTCAATGAGCCTTAAAAGTTATTCAAGAGAAATATTCACCATAAGATTTCGTTTGATTAACAATCGAAGTCACTTGAGATAGAAAGTTATGTACTAATTCATTACTTTTTATGAATAAAATTTCAAACTCACAACGAATGATTTGAAGTTTTACTGTACTCACGTTTGATGGATTTTTAAATTCATTCTATAATATCAACCAAAACTTTTTATAAATAAACCATTTCATGAATAAAACTTTTTATTCTCAATTTGAAATTTTACTACAATCAACTTCAATGAGCAAGAAATTCATTTTAGAGTTCAATTTCTTAAAACTTTTATAACAATAATATGATCATAAAGATGTTTATCATAAAATTTCATTTGACTAACAATTGACATCACTGAAGAGATGAAATCTTGTATGGATTATTTGATTTTCATGAATAAAATTTTAAATTCATGATAAAAGGTTTAAAGTTTTACTATAATCATCTTCAATGAGTCTCAAAATTTATCATAAAATATCAACCAAGGTTGTCTTAAGATAGCAACTATTATGATTCTTGAAAATATTATCTTATATTCAACTTATTAAATGAATAATAATATCTCTGAGTCATTCCTTCCTCAGTTTATTTTTTTATATTAATCGATATATTCATTCTTTACTAAATCCTAAGTATATTAAGACTTGAGTAGAGTATTGTCTTCGTACTCTAAAATCTATAATATTTGCTTGGCGAATAAATGGTTGAGAAATCTTTATGGAATTACTATTTGATGTCATGATACTTTCTCATTTATCAATTCAGATGAAACTTGATTTTGATATCATATATATTGGGATAGAGGAATGAAATATTAAAACAAAATACTATGAATACAATGAAAAGAAAATACCTAAAAGAAAAACACTAAGCAAGAGGTAAGCACTTACGGCATATCCTAATATACTACATGTTTCATCAACCAATGTTTCATAACCAATGTCCTATATATAGAACCTAATGAAAAATATTTATAGAATTTAATAAAAAATATCTCACCCATGAAGTCATCCACGACTCATTTAGGTATAGAAACGAACTTTACTTACCACAACTACATGGATCTCGACACACCTTGAACATGGGACAACTCCTTTCAAGACGAATTATCCGAAGAACGAATCAATTCTCAACAAACTTCACCTCGATAGGTTTCCCAGGCCTCCCCACTTCGACTCGTGCCGCCGTTGGCGTTGCCTGCTAGAACTTCGTAGAAAGGTGGTGGTGGAAGTTGGTGGGCTGCAGGCGCTGGTTGGAGGAGGGTGGGGAAGTAGGGGATAAGATGGCGCGCGACGGGGAGGTGGGCGTCGACGTTGGAGGGGAAGCGAGAGATGGGCTGCTGCTGCAAGAGGAGTTGATGGCTTCTGCTATGTCTGTGTGGGAGGACCGTCGAGAGAGAGAGAAGGGAAGGAGATCGTGGAACGAACGGCCAGGATGATGAGACGTACAATGGAACGGATAGGAATTAAATTCGAGTTTAAAATAGGTACAAACACAACGTTGATATGACTAACGACGACATTTACAGCCGTTATATATCTCGTGGTCACCGCAACAAATGCAGTAATGGACCTTTAGGTTACGGAAAACCATTATAACGGGTATCACCTTTGGGGGTTCTCTCGCAAGCATGGAACCGCCGGTTTCGGCTTTGGAGCTGTAGCGGTGGAAGAGGCGAAGGAGAGAGAGGATAGGCGAACGCAGGTAGCAGCGAAAAATGGACAGCCGAAAGGTTGTCGTCTGCGACAACGGCACTGGGGTAATTGCACTTTCAATTGCGTACATAGTGATCGTTCGGTCTCTCTGTGTGTTTGATCTGTTGTGTCGTTTTGATCTGTGATGCAATCTGGGGTTGGGCTGATCCTGGCCAGATCAAGATCTCCATCAACTGTTCCTTGTTTAAATCTATATTGACTCGGCTTTTCAAATCGATCATTTTATTTCTCATCTTGTGAGACTTGAATCGCGATTCCATCACGATTGCAAGAATTGCCTGTAAACGGATCCAAAAACGTAAGAAAGGTCCCATCTTTTCTTAATAATTCGTCTCTCCTTTCTTAAGATTTAGTGTTTGCATTAACGTAGCCGCTTGGTCGAAGGTTTTAATTGCACTTTTTTTTTTATGGATCCCAGTAAAAATGCCATCTTGATCCATGAAAATTTATGCATAAGAAACCCAAAGCAAAGTTATAGTTCCGATCTGCTATATTTTGCCTCCGAAGATTCAATCTGTGATGAGAATGGAAGCAATTGAATATTCTGCTATATGGGCTTCTGAATTAAAAGAAAGGTCGTTATATTCTTCGTTGGGTTAGTCAAACTTAGCATGAAATGTTGATGTCGGTGGTGTCTTTTTATATTTATTTTTTCCTCTTTCTCTCAGTTTCCTTTTTCCGCTGTGTCTGTTTGTTTGGGGGATTGCATTCTAAGCTTGTTAACCAGTTCACTGGTCCAATTCATTCTTGATTTTGTTGTAACTTTGGAGCTTAATGTCGGCCTAATCAATCTAAAAGGTCGTACTAGGTAGTCTATAGCTTATGAAGGTATCCTCAATTGCTTGAGCATGAATTGCTTACACGATCTAACTGCTCACATGGGGGTTATTGTCATATTCGTTGATTCTACTTAATAAATATTTTACTTGTACTTATTTTGGAAATTTTGCAGTTCTGCAACTTTTATATTTATATATTATGTGCTTCAGTGATTCTTTTAACTTAAAAAAAACGACACAGTTACAACCAACCTCAATTGTTTTGGTTGATTCTACTTGATAAATAGTTTACTTTTATATCTTGTACCAAGTACTTATCTTTTAAATTTTGCAGTTCTGCAACTTTTATACTTGTCTACCAAGTACTTGCTAATTTTAATTTTCAAGCAATAGACACAGTTACAAATAACCCCAATTTTTTTTTTTAATTTTACGCTCAAGATTGACTGATCTTGAACTTCTTGAATCTAAATGCAGTATGTGAAGTGTGGATTTGCCGGAGATAACTTCCCGACATCTGTGTTCCCTTGTGTGGTTGGAAGGCCATTGCTTCGATATGAAGAATCACTGGTGGAGCAGGAACTGACGGTCTGGACTCGGACTATATCTTGTAGATGATTGTAGTGTAGGATTGTATGTAAATCAGTCATGTTCCATGTGGAATGAGAAGGAAGATATCTAAGTACTTCACACACACTATACCTGAGTCTTCTAGGGAACTCAAACTGTTTGTCCTGGAGCCATGTTATCTCATGCCACATAGCATGAAACTGTTTATCCACCTCCTTTGAGCTTAAAGCTTATTCATTAATTTTTTATTTTTCTTTTAATATAGAGCAAATATAGACTATCTAAGCTATTGGTGCTCTTTCCTTCTTCCATTCAGGATATTGTTGTGGGAGCAGCTTGTGCAGAATTTCGTCACCAACTAGATATATCTTATCCTGTCAATAATGGGATTGTGCAGAATTGGGATGATATGGGTCATGTATGGGATCATGCATTTTACAGTGAACTGAAGGTACATTTCTTAATTTTGTGAGTCCAATCCTAGTGTAATTATGGCCAGGCTATCATCTCTTTCCTAAGAAAGATTTTCATAAAAATTCATGTGAGCATTAAATTATTACAAATTATATGTCCTCGCTAAAGTTACTCTCTTCATAAAGTTAAAATGGTACTATGATTCTTCCTTTTCCTTTTTACTTCAGATAGATCCAAGTGAATGCAAGATTTTACTCACAGATCCTCCACTCAATCCTTCAAAGAACCGTGAGAAAATGGTATGCATTGTGTCTTTTCATTACTATATTCAAGTTTTTCTCCATTTTTAGTATTGTAAAATATCTCAAGTGTTATTTTTGATGTTATTTATAAACAAGTGACTATTAGTTTGGCTTCATGTAGGACAGATAGAGACGATGTTTGAGAAATACAACTTCAGTGGTGTCTTTATTCAGATCCAAGCAGTTCTCACATTATATGCTCAAGGTGCATATGCATTCTTGTTGTGATTGCCATAGATCATTAATTTGAATTGCAGTTTTACATTTTAAGATTATTACCACAAATTTTGGGATGCAGTACATGGTCTTTCTTGGTGAAAACTATCTAAAATATAGACCTTTTTCTATTTTTATTTACTCACATTCACCACTTTTCTCTCTATTGTCTGTATTGCGTGACAGGACTGCTGACTGGCCTTGTCATTGACTCTGGTGATGGTGTCACCCATGTGGTATGATTTAATTTAGTGTCTTCTGTTTTATTTTCCTGTGAATAATTAACAAGTTGTGCTGTAAAATGATCCCTTAACTCCACTTGTTGCCAGTTTCCATATCCCAACTAATATATTAGTAAACATAGAATGTGATATGGCCCTAGAACCTGCATTCCTGGGGCCTCATGTGTTGTCTTTGCCTTTTTGCACTAATGTTGTGTATCTGAGCCAAATTAAGATTAAAAAAAAAAAAGATGATAGTCTTGACTGTTACTTGTTGATCTTTATTCAATGACATGAAACATTCTGTAGTACTGGATAGAACTGAGGAAATGTAAAGAATCATCATTTTGTGTCTCTTGTTTAAAGTACATATGGTAATTTCACAAAATTTAGTTATCTTTGTGTTCAGGTGCCAGTTGTTGATGGTTATTCTTTTCCACATCTAACAAAAAGAATGAATGTAGCTGGAAGGCATATAACATCATATCTTGTTGATCTGCTGTCTCGTAGAGGGTAAGATTTACCACCATGGCCATTATTGTCACTGATTCAACATCTAATATATTGTGTCATTGACCATCTCGTCCTACTAAGCCCACTGTTTATCATTTTCCAAAGGTATGCCATGAATAGATCTGCAGATTTTGAAACTGTAAGGGAAATAAAGGAGAAACTATGTTACATCAGGTAAATCTGATCCTAAAATCTAGTTAATTGATTTTTGCTAATTATATATAGATGATCTTGAAATATTTTAGCTCATGTTCTTTAATATTCTTTTGCAGCTATGACTACAAGCGTGAATATCAATTAGGACTAGAAACCACAATTCTTGTTAAGAACTACACCGTAAGTGAATTACCTTGTTATCACAAGCATGTCACCACCTGGTTAATTTTCCCCTCAGCTCATCTTCATATTTGTCTCCAAAGTATTCTTCTTGAAAGTTCTTTTGCCTTTCTTTTTTTCATCAAATCTAAGTTCTACTTTTTGATAAAATTGAATGAATGATAGAAGAAAAAAGGACAGCTTAGTTAATGAGGCTTCCACCAAAGTGGGGTTTATGGAGGGTTGATGCATGCAGCCTTATCCTTACTAGTAGAGAGATTATTTTCATGACTATAATCTTGGTCATCAAGATTGCAAAAGAATAGCCTTTTAATAGCACACTGTCTTGCTCTCTAGGAAGTGAAAATTGTATTGGCTTGGATTTGAGGATAAGCATGAATTTGTTGATGTGCACCATGTTTATTGATGTTACTTTTCCACAGTGATTTAAAAAGCACTAGGCGTCAAAAGGCGCCAAGGTCCAAAAACGCTCGAGGCGCTAGGCGCTCGCCCGAGCAAAGCGAGACACTAAAATATAAAAATATATAATATAATTGATAAATATAATTATTTAAATAAAAAATATAATAATAATTTTAAAAAAATAAAAATTAATAGTATTAAAATCAAAAAAATAAATTATTAATCTAATAAATAAAAATATTGTTAATAGTTAGCAGTATACTGTTAATATACTGTTAACATTATACTATTGAGAAGAGTGTAAGGGAAGATCGAGGGCGACTGAGAGCAGCGGTAGCAGTGAGCAACGGGAGTGGGAGCGGGAGTGGTGAGTGATAACAGTGGCAATGGTAGCAGCGAGCAGCGAGAGCGTAGCGGCATTTACGATGGCAGCGATAAAGTGGGAGTGAGAGCAGAGCGACGGCAATGACGATGGGCAAATGGCAATGGCGAGCAATGGCGGCGAGAGCGGCAAGCAAGGTTAGGGTTGGGGAAGACGCGAGAGAAAGGTGCTTTAGTTGGTTCGATTGAACCAACTAAAGCAGACCGAACCAGCATTTTAACGTTGGTTCGGTCGCTTGGTTTAACTCGGGCGCTCGCCCGAAACGCCCGACGCCTGGGCTCGGGTGAGTGCCCAGGCGACGCCTCTTTGAAGCGCGCCGCTTGGAAATGAAGCGAGGCGCTTGGGCCTTGCCTCGCCTCGCCTCGCCTGAGCGCTTAGGCGAGCGCCCATGCGCCTATTGAAATCACTATTTTTCTATTCAAAAAATGTGTCTTATTTATCTTTATCGATTTATAAGGCCTTTAGCTGTATAAGTTAATTCACTATTTTGTTCTATTTTATCTTTGTTTATAATTCTACTTGACTGAACTGTGCTCATGACCAGAAGATGTCATGTAATTATGTCCATGTCATAAGTTACTTGCTGAGTTATTAGAATATACTCTTGAGATTCCTTTTCCTTCTTATGTCAATGGACTTTCAATTTGCCAGTCTCTCTGTTACAGGAACTTATTAAAACGGAGCCGAATGGAGACCTGGAGAAACTTAAATGGTCAAAATTTGGAAAAGAATAACTTATAGAAATTGTGCTTTTGGCTGAAAACAATCATTGAGCAGGGTAGCAACCTAGCTGGTGTAATACTAGTCAGAGTATATATTCTTAAGATGATGGTTAATGGGAAAAAAAGGTCCCTGATCCATCAGAAGTATACTGATATGGAAATTATATTATGATTTATATGTATCCATAGGACATTGTAGGAAACAATTTACACCATCCATTTAGCATTACATAGTAACCCAAGCAATAATGAAAATAAATAGTTGACAACAGAAGCATCCCCCAAGAAAGAAAAGCATCACATATTGACAACAGAAGCATGGATGAGTATTATAAAGCCTTTGTTGTTTGTCACATTAAAAATTTCACCTCATCTAGAAAAACCCTCATATCTTAGATAAATATAGTTTTGATTCTTCATAAGCAGCACATAGTTTAACAAAAATAACATACATGAAGATGGATGGTGTAAATTGTTTCCTACAATGTCCTATATTATATTATGTCACCAAGTTCTTCCTACCAACTGCAATTTTGGGGGATGCATATATTATATTACAGTTTGCTACTTGGCCCCATTACTAACAAACTTTGTTGCTGGTCTTATTTGATTAGCTCCCAGATGGAAGAGTTATTAAAGTTGGCACTGAACGGTTTCAGGCTCCTGAGGCCCTTTTCACTCCAGTATGTTCATGCATTTGTATATTCATTAATAACATTTTGCTGCGATCAACACAATTTTCTATGTTCCAATAGTTATATGTTTCACTGTTTTGTATAATCTTTTTCATTTTCAGTTGCAATAGAAGCCATTCTTAGTTCCAATGCAAGTTTATGTATTGTACTAACTTATATATTGTAATGTTTATGTAAAAATTGGAACCATAAACTGTGTGCTGTTTTTTCCTTTTTTCTTTCGTTGTTTGAAGGGAGAGAAGAGAGGGGCGATGGCTAGGGGGTGAGGAGTTGTTTAGAATAAGCATTTACATATAACATAAAAGATAATAGATCTAAATCAAAGTTATTGAAGTGCATAACAAGGTCAAAAATATATTATGTTAATCTTCATGGAGAAAAGAGCACAAATTACTGGGAAGGTTCTCTTCTTTAAGCAATATATTGTTTTTTGATACCGTAAATTAAATCTTTTGCTTCTTTTTAAAAAATTAATCATTCATTAGATATATAGTGCATAAATGCTCGAGCTACTCCTACTCTTAGTTTTCATTTGAAATTTATATGAAAATTATATTAGATATCAAGTATATGAATGCTTGAATAAACTGGCAAGGGATAGCCATTTCCTATATCTATCATATATTCAACTGTCTCTCATGTCTTAATTTCTGAGCAAAAGAAAGTTATGACATCCATTCTTAGCTTTACTGCTTTAGTCATCCAGTGTCCTTTTACATGCTATCTGTTACCTATCATTTTTCTATGACTTCAAGTGCTAATACATATAGCCTCTGATGTAGGAACTTATTGATGTCGAAAGTGATGGAATGGCAGACATGGCATTCCGTTGCATTCAGGAAATGGATATTGATAATAGGATGATGGTATGCATATTGCTTCCTCTAGAATCTGTTAGATGGGTTTACAAATGACAGAATCATATTTATGTAACTATCACTGCCTTGAAAAAATCTTGAGCTGATGGACATATTAAATTTCTGATAGTATCTTATTTGCCCAAATCTTGATGGTCTGTTTGCTGAATTCACTATTTATTGTTCTGGTACTTTTGAGTGAGGTTTTTGCTTTATGTGCTATTGCACATTATCTTTTGGTTAAGCTGGAGACTTTATTGGTTCATTTGTTTATCTAAAAAGATAGCTCCATTTTCCATTTGTGCTGCTTAAAATGCTTAATTAAATTGATCATCAAGAGATATGCCATGGCCTTTAGGTCTTCAGCCTGGATTGCTTTCTTGCGGCACTTTGTTACACCAGTTAGTGACAAGTTCAGTACATGTGGAAATTTCTTTCTCTGCACCCATTCCAGTTTAAGAGAATGCCTAAGCTAAACAAATTAGGAAAACTTATGAATAACAAGAGAAAGAGATGTATAGTCTGTAGAGAACAAAAATAGAGGAGGCAGGGGGTTCTTCTCTGGCTATGAGGATGCATATGAAATATAAATTAAAAAAGAATAATTGTGGCCTTTTTATTTCAACAGAGGAGATTGTCACTGACACCATACTAGAGCAAGCATATGCTGGTAGGGTTTAGCTGGCCATCTCAGGTAATTTTTACTCTTCATCCTCCTGGAAGATGGGAATGTTATGAGCAACTATGAAAACTACATTGTCCAAATATGTTTCCTCTTTTTCATTTTTCTTTTGAGAAATTATCTCTTAATTAGATAGGCATAGGCATCATATGAGATAATAAGCTCAGTAGCCTCTAATAGACTGAATATTCTTATGGAAGTTGTTGATCAAATAATATGCTAATTAGTATCATGTTGAAGAAAAAGAACTGTAACCTCTATTTGTCCTTTATGTCCAAAATTATGCTTCTATTTCCAAAGTTTATTCTTATCTTTCTTGGAAGGCTCCACAATCTTATCGCATTGTTCCTTTTGTATATGCTAATAATATGATGGGTGCCTTCATAAGCATAATTTTAACTAGTACTTATGAATTTGTTAATCATGCATCAACGGCTTCCTGGAATTTAATTTGTATCACATAAGTATTCCATTGTCGGCTTATTGACAGATTACTTTTGCCATCCTTAAGAAATAAGAAATAAAATTTTGTTGCTCATTATCTGGTGCTTCTCTCACTTGGTTTGATTTAAAATTGGCAGCTCTACCAACATATTGTTCTTAGTGGAGGGAGCACCATGTATCCTGGATTACCTAGTCGGTTCGTCCAAAACCCTATATTGATTTTTATGTTGTAATTTATGTCTGAATTTGACCAGAGGCATAGGTTATTGCTGGGTAGGCAGATTGCATCAATATGTCTGCCTTTGCAGCACTTTCCTGGTTTTGTTAGTTACACATGCATTTACTCCTAGCTTACACCAGTAAGATTTATGCTTAACCAAAAATTTTGAAAAAGAAATTAATACAAAATCTCTTGGATAAGCTTAAAACAGTGGCGGGGATTCCTGACTAGAAATTTGAGGTTGAGAGTGATAATGGCATCTTAGCAAATGAAAAAAGTTCCTTTATCATTTCATTGAACATTAATACAGAGACTAAATGAAATCGTTCCAACTATAAATGCTTTATCCTATTGTGTGGTAATTACACATCACGAGTAGTTTTATTTTACCCCATTTCCATATTCTCCCTTTCATTTCATGGCTCTCTTGTTTTCAACAATGCTTTTATTCTTAATGTAAGCATAACCATAGAAGAATGGCAAATATTTTATCATTGTGCTGAGGTGGGAAAACTGATTATATTCTTCACTAGAAGGTGTCATCTTACCGATCAAATGTAATCATCTCAGAAAGAAATGTTTTAGCAGCTTCCCGCCACATGTAGCCATATGACCACTACAATATGAAGATATCTATAGTTGAATGATCATCCTAATGTTATACAAATCCTTTGGTTATGCAAATCGTTTGCTTAGAAACAGTCTCGTTTTTATCCCTAGTCACTGTGTTTCATGTGTATGTAACTTTGTGCCATATTGTGATGTCGGCTTGATAGTTCATCTGTAATTAAGAAGCAAGTTTAATGTCCTATTTTTTGAGAAGGTATCTTTATCTTATAGTGCATTGATTGTTAAATGTTTTTAAATTGATACTCAAGATTATGCCTATGCCTTAATTGAATGCATATGCCTATGATGTCTCTTTTTCATTTGTGAACAGCTTGGAGAAGGAGATTCTTGAACGCTATCTTGATGTAGTGCTGAAGGGAAATAAGGATGGATTGAAGGTGATATCATTGTTCCAATTCTCTCTAATATTCATTACTTTCACAAGTGGCAAATTGTTGAGCTTCTATGGAGGATGTTTAATTTGCATAATTTGTTTATTTTATTGTTTGATGTTTCGCCTAGACTATGAAATGTTGGCATGAACCAATCAGGCGTGAATCGATACGCGAACCACCCCCATTGTTAATATTCCAGTCTAAACCAATGATTATTGTACCACTCGAAACTATATAAAATGGTACGAAATAAGCAATACGTATCGGTTCGAGCATGGGCCAATACACGGACCACCTTGTTTTAGGTGGTCCAATCCATATATAAATAATAATAAAAAAAAGCAATGGCCCATCTAACTCATCATTAAAAAAATAAAATAAAAATTAGGGAAATCAAATGCATTCTTCTCGTGTTCGATGCTGCCACCGTCGTTGCCATTGTTTCGTGATGCCATAGCTTCATGAAGATGCTGCCAATGCCGTTATCGTCACATTCCTTCTTCCCAGGTACATCCCACCTCATCTACTCTTCTTCTTTCTTCTACACCGCTTCTTCTTCCTCTTCTTCCACTATTCACCCTCCTCCCTTCCTATTCTCTCTCCTTTTCGTTCTCTCTAACACCAGTACATATCGGCATGTCAACACATGGTACATCGATATTGATCGGTATGCACTGGTCCAATAGATCATCAAAACAGGTTCGATACTATAGAAGGTGATCCTTGGTATAAACCATGGTCTGCAATACCGATCTGTACCGCCCGTGACGGGCGGTGCATCGTCCGACAGAATAATCTGGCACGCTGGACCGCCTCAGTCGGTCGGTACGATTTTTTATTTTTAATAAAAAATTATTTTTAAGCTTTTTAATGCTCGGCGACGTCACCGAGGCTCGGGCGACGTCGCCGAAGCCTCGGGCGATGGTCCCAAGGCTCAGGCGACGTCCCCGAAGCCTCGAGCGACGGTCCCGAGGCTCAGGCGACGTCATCGAAGCCTCGGGCTACGGTCCCGAGGCTCAGGCGACGTCGCCGAAGGCTCGGGCTACGTCCCCGAGGCTCGGGCGACGTCCTCGAGGCTCCAAATTTTTAAAAATTGTTTTTTAACTTTTAGGGCGACGCGTTGCTCGGCGCGACGTCGCCTCGCTGATTACTTCCTCGGCGACGCTGCCGGGCGACGTCGTCGGAAGGAAAAAAAATCTATTTATATATATATATAATATTTATAATTATAAATATATATACCGAGCGGTACATTTCAACGCATCGCTTCGGTACCTATCTGCATCGTACATGCAGAAACGCCGAAACTCCGGTACGGTACGGTATTGCAGACCCTGGTATAAACTATCAAAAAATTATTTAAAAACATACCAGCACCCTCTTTGCCCCAAAAACAAACCCTTAACATTTCTCCTAGTGCACTCGCCCATCACTACAGTGTGGGTACGCTTCCTCTTCCTCCCTCCATTACCTCCTCTTCTTCCTTTCTCTTCTTTCTCCGCGTGCTTCCTCCATCGCCTCCACTTCTTCCTTCTTCCCTCTTCCTTCTTCCCTCTTCCTTCTTCCTCCACTGCACCTTCAAAATACTGGTACTTTTTAGTGTACCATGTATTAGGACATCAGTATTGACTGATATGCACCAGTCTAGCCTGGCACTAATACTGGCATGGTAAACATAAGATCAGCCCAATATTGTTCAGCCACTTGATTTTCAGTACTGCACAGTTCTGGTTGCATATTCGTGAAGTGCCACCAGGAATCATTATACAATCTATAATTGGCAGATAGCTGTCTGATCATGTTTTGGAGGTGGGAACAAAGAAAGGCACAGAGTCCAGGTTATCTTTGGTAAATGCTATAATTTAATTGACAATTGTTTGTAAAAATACCATGTAACTGGCAAGAGTTCTTGAGACCCTTGCTTTGCTTACTGATGGAAATAAATAATCTTGTACAACATAATGATGATGGTTGCGATTAGAAAAACCATTTCTGGCATTTATTTTCTAAGTGTGTCGATCATTTTTCATACATTTTTCACAACTTACTAAATATTATATTATGAAACCATTTCTGTAATAACTATCTGAATTTATTTATTATAGGTGCTTTTGGTTATGTATAATTGAGATTTTAAAATTTTCTAAGTTCAAAAAGGTTGGTACTACTAAAATAAATGTGGCCGAGTCATTTTTCACAATTTGTGTTTTCATGTTTCCTCAGGACATTAAAGTTTGCATCTTAAGTTTCATAGTTCTTTTTTCAGAATGAAGAATTGTTAATCAAGGATTTAGGATGGTGCTAGCATATGAATTATAAAATCTTTAACATTTGTGCAAGATCTTAATGGAACCAGCCTGCAAGGTCTTAAACCCTTTGTATTTACTGTTGGAGACAGCATATTGTTCTTGACTTTGATGCTTCGAAACCAGCAGGCCCCATAACTGTTGGAGACTGCATCTAGCTCAAGTACTGATGTTTTACGATAGGCCTAACAGCTTTCTACTATTTGTTTTACAGTGGAAAAATGTTGAGAAATAAGCTTCTTACAAAAAATAGATAAGCTTGGAAAATCTTCTGATGCATATTTTAATGCTTTTCTTCTGTGGTTGGACAGAAATTGAGGTTGAGAATCGAAGACCCTCCACGAAGGAAACACATGGTTTACCTTGGAGGTGCAGTCCTTGCTGGAATCATGAAGGTACCTTCTGTCTGTACATTACTCAGTGTGATACGGGCAGAATATTGGAAGTATGTTGTGCATGCACTACATGATATATGATTGGAACTAATTCATAAATCTTACAGACTCTCTAGTATTATATACACAATTGGTTTTGTATGAGTAGTTTACGGAACATCTGATCAAGCCTATGCAGCATTGTTTTAAAGTCAAAAGTTCAACATAACTTCTGACTTTCAACCTACTGCTAATAAGTTGGCTTGAACGAGCAGGATGCACCAGAGTTCTGGATAACAAGGCAAGAATACCAGGAAGAGGGAGTCGCATGCTTGAGAAAATGTGGTCAAGTGTGATTGTTGCATGGAAGCGGATCAGTTCAACTCTGCTGGACCTCCTTGCCGATGATGTGTTGGGTTGATCCACCAGACATACTAGTTGATGAAAAATATCTGCTTTCTGATCTTATAACCAAGTGCTGTGATCTTGAGCAAATATGATCTTTTGACAGAGCATCTCTGTTGCCTCTTAAGATATAATAACCTTTGTTTTTATAACGTGTTCTATTGCATGATTATGTTCTACCAATACATTGACTGTGGTGTTCATCGAAATTGTGTTGTTGTACTTATCATAGACACAATCAGTTTTCAGTCATCTGTTGTGATATTTCTGCTGGTTCACAGCAGTTTTGTTGGCATAGAAATTTGCATACAAACTTGAGGACATTGCATCTGAAAGCTTCATGTTATTTAGCTCAAGAAATGTTGGCAGCCCATAGACTTTGGTTGCTTGTTTTAATTACATCATGCTAAATGATATGAGGGTCTTAATCTTTAATATCAGATTTCGTCATCATCATCATGAAGGCATCAAAGTTATTCAAGTTATTAATAAGCTGCATAATTTGATTTTTAAATATGCCAACTTCAATTTTGTAGCAACTCAATCTCTCTATATTCCATGAAGACACTTGTGGAATGAAATACGAAAAAAAGAAAGAGAGTGTCATTCTAGTCTGCATATGTGTTCTTTTTTTAATTATCGGATTCTAATTTTTACAGGAATTGATTTTTCGGAAACATCCTTGCAGTCAACATATTGTATTATATATTATATATACAATTAAATGATTGAAAAAAAATCACAGTTCGTGATGAAAATTTTGTGCACATTATTATGTATTTTTTAAAAAAATAAATATTTCATTTAAATTTAAATGGATAATTATCAAAATCATATATATATATATATATATATATATATATATATATATATATATGATGTTATTTTCCCATTGACTCTCCTTTGATGCGTCATTAGCACCATCTGCTACTTTTATCTCATCTTCCCTAAAAAACAATGATGATTTTCTCAACTACATGAAATCTCATAGCTAAGATTTTTCCAACTACATGAAATCTCATAGCTCCGTTGAGGAAATCTTCATCTTAACCTATATAAATAGGGAGTATCACCACCATATCAAATACAATATTCTCTTCTTATGTTTTATTCTTTCATGATATTAGAGCACCTTACCTAGAGCAAGCTCCTTATCGAATCTTCTCTTTTCCTTTCTGAGACGACGATGATCGTCCTGCAATCGTCGTTTTCTTCCCGGTAGCAACTCTGAAGTCGGTCACCAACTGCATCCTCCGACTACTGCTGCTGTCGTTGCCCAATTGACCCCTTCTCCAACTCCACCAGCAAACGCAGAAGAACGCAGCCAAGCACGTCCTCTACGCTCACCTCCTCGACGGACATGCAAAGGGAGTTCCACCGGTTGCTAGCGACCACCGTTGCTGATACTCTGCCACTACTCCCCTGCTTTTTCCTTCCCCACTGCACCCCCCCCTCCCATGCGACCACCACCATTGCGGTCACCGACCTTGATAGCAACCACCGCTGCGGTCCTCGGCATTGACAGCAACCACTGGAGACGGCGCTGCCAACACCGGTTTCCAACCGTGCACTTCCTAGCCCTAAGCCATCGCTGTGCACCACCCCCCTAACCAGCGACAACTGCCCCCTATCCACCGTCGTCATTGCCAGTGACCACCACCGTCGATACTCCCCCGCTTCTCGGCCGTGACCCTCTCAGCCGCAACTTTAACCGGTGGCCACGCACCCCTCTTCACTGCCGGCATCAACAGCAACCACCGCAGCCATCGTGCGGTGCGATAAAAACAAGGCAGCGTTGTCGATCTTAGCCCCGACGCTCACCTCTATTGAGAACCCTCTCTCCTTTGTCATCGAATTCGATCGAACGATGCGATAAGCACCGCTTGAGCCTTCGTCGCCTACTCTGCACCAAGCGGTTGGCCCTCCTCCTCTTGTAATCGTTCCCTCGAATGGTACTACATAGGAGCGGCGCATCTAAGAACTCTTAATCCCTGTCCATCACTACCGAAGAACTGATAAGGACTAGCAGTGACTCTCATCGGCAACATCATCTCTTCTTCATCGATCGCTTTCTACCGATTGGTATATATCCTCAATATGTCCTCATCATCCATATCTGACGCTCCAGTTACTGTCCCTGTAGGAAACCATAGTACTCTTCCCTCTATAGGCCTTATTTCCATTAATGTTGCTACTCTCATCCCCTTTAAGTTATTCAAAGGCGGCAACTACATATCCTGGCATGCTCAATTTTTTAATCTTCTATTTGGCTATGATCTACTAGGCTACATAGATGGCTCTCTCCATTGTTTATTGGCGATGCTCAACATCCCAGGAGCACCCAGTCTGGTACCAAATTCGGACCACAAACTTTGATCACGTCAAGATCATCTCATCCTACAAGTAATTCAAGCCTCAATCGCTTGATCCCTTGCCTTACTCATATCTTCATGTAACACTACTGTCGAAGCCTAGTGCAAGTTGCAAACCACCTTAGCAAATCATTCCTAGACTCGCATGCTCAGTCTCCTATCCAGCCTCATGAAAACGAAACAAGAGGGAAGTACTATTGTCGATTATCTACAAAATATAAAAATTATTATCGATAACCTAGCCTTAATAGGTCATTCTGTCAATGATGAAGAAGTCATTATACACACCCTCAATGGCCTAGGGGATGAGTATAAGGAACTGGCAATAGCAATATGGGCACGTGACACACTGATGTCATTTGAAGGACTCTACGACAAATTGATTGACTTTGAGATATATCTCAAACGAGAGAACAAATTGCCAGGATCATCTATTATAGCTCAAGTCAATCAAAAATCTAAAAGGAGGGGCAACCAGTCTAACAAGACTATTAACAAAGGTTTGATCAAGATACCTCCTGAACTTATGAGCTCCAAACAAACCATCCCTCCTCCATAGCATCAACATTTTAGTCACAACTATCAAGGTAGCTACTTCAATTATCCTTAGCCCTAGCGTCCTCAACATCCAAGTCAACAAAGAGTTGTTTGCCAACTATCTGACAAAGTCGGACACTCTACAAAAGTTTATCGATCTCGAACCAAACTTCCTCCTCTATCATAGTGGCCCCAAGCAAATCTCATGACTACTCTGAATACTAATCAACACAATTGGATTGTGAACTCTAGCGTATCCCATCACATTATATCTAATTTACAAAACTTGTCCATCCAAAATAATTATGGCAGAAATGAAGATATCATCATCGATGATGGTAAATGAATTCCCATTACTCATACTGGTTCTACAAAGCTTAATTCACATAACAGAACTTTTACACTCGATGATATTTTGTGTGCACCTCACATCAAACGAAATCTCATTTTCATTTCTCAATTTTTTAAATAAAATAATACCTCCATTGAATTCTTTTCTAAATCCTTTCTTGTCAAGGATTTGAGCACGGGGGCATCCTTGGTCCGAGGCCAGAGTAAGGATAACATTTATGAGTGGTCGTCAGTTCCACAAATTACCCAGCCTACTGCCTACTCTTCTATCGCAGCTCCAATTGATGTGTGGCATCGTCGTCTTAGTTATCCCTCATCCTCTATCTAGCAAAAATTACTTTCTCTTTATTCTCTTCCTACTTTTAAAACCAGTAGCATTAACATGCATTATGATGCTTGTCTTAGTAATAAAAGTTATAGACTACCTTTTGGAACATTCTCTATATCTTACTCTAAACCGTTTGAAATTATTTCTACTGATGTTTGGGGCCTTGCCCTAATCACTTTCTTTGATAAGTTTTGATTTTATGTCATTTTTGTAGACTACTTTACTAAATATATATGGTTATACCCTCTCCATTATAAATCTAAAGTTTCAATAATATTTTTCAACTTTAGAAAGTTGGTCGAGAACTTCTTTCAGTCTATAATTAAAACAGTTTACTCTGATGGTGGCGGTGAATATCAAGCCATTATATCTTGTCTCTTAACTTGTGGTACACAACACCTTAAGTCACCCCTACATACTCCTCAACTAGTTGGTTCTGCTGAATATAAACATCGACATATAGTTGAAACTAGTCTCACACTCCTCCATCAAGCCTCCATGCCAACAATCTTTTGGTCTATAGCCTTTCAAACTACTGTCTACCTGTTCAATCATATACTCACTCCAGTCCTTCGGTACTAGTCACCATTTGAAAAACTATTTCACAAATCCCCAAACCTTCAAAAACTCAAAGTATTTGGCTGTTTATGTTATCTATGGCAATGTCCCTATGCCTCATATAAGATAACATCAAGAGATAAGCCTTACATTTTCATTAGATACTCTCTTGAACATAATGCCTTTTGATGCTATGAACCCACACTCAAAAAAATATTTATATCACGTCATGTTATTTTTGTGGAGTCTATTTTTCCGTTTCAAAATCTTGAGTCTCTTGCTATGTGCTCTACTCCAACAAATATACATCAATGGAGTACACCACCGATCCCGTCAAACGAGTCTCCTACAACACCATCCAGTCCTTCTCCTCAGGATCCACACTCTCTTCTTCTCCCAGTTCAACAGCTCCTCACCCTCTCCATTGCTTCTCTCCCTTCTTCACAATGTTCCCCTACTACTGAAGTAATGCCCTCGGAAACACAACCACTTCCTTTATCCTCTTCTGGCACTAGTGACACTGATGTACCTCTAACCTATGTCAGTATATCTCCACTGCCCATACCTATATTACAACATATAGCCTCTGGACATACAATGACAACACACTCCAAAAGTGGTATATTTAAACCACGACAAGTCCTTGATCTATATGCTATCAAAAAATCCTCATCAGAGACCAATGAACCTACTATAATTACTCAAGTCCAAAAATCTTCATACTAGCATAAAGCTATGTGTGAAGAATATGATGCCCTCCTTCATAATTCTACATAGACCCTTGTACCCTCTCATCCTATACAAAATATCATTGGGTGTAAGTGGGCCTTTTGAATTAAGCAGAACCTAAATGGATTCGTCACTAGATATAAAGTACGTCTAGTGGTCAAAGGGTTTCATCAACGTCCTGGTGTTGACTTCATAGAGACATTTAGTCTTGTTGTTAAACTCATAATAATCAGACTTATTTTGAGTTTGGCCATCTTAAAAGGCTAGCATTTATTTCGATGTTAATAATGCCTTTTTATAGGGGACTCTAATTGAAGATATATTCATGCAGCAACCTCCTAGCTTCATCCACCTTCAGTATCCAAGGCATATTTGTAAACTATAAAAAAGCTATTTATGGACTTCGTCAAGCTCCAAGAGCTTGGTAAACTAAACTTGGCTCATTTTTAATACCCACTAGCTTCATCAACTCCAAGTCTAATACCTCGCTATTTCTCCATCACCAAAGTAGCAATACAATATATCTTCTAGTATATGTGGATGATATTATATTCATGAGCAATAATCATCTGAAAATCAAGGTATTCCTCAAGCATTTGGTAGATCATTTTTCCCTCAAAGATCTAGGAACCTTGAGCTACTTTTTGGGAGTGGAAGCAACATACACATCCTTAGAACTTTTCCTATCATCAAAAGAGTATATTCAAGATCTGTTATCAAAGGTGAACATGCAGGATGCTAAAGCGGTTACAACTCCTCTATCTACTAGCAAGTCAATCAAACTATATGATGGAAGTCCTACTATAGACCTAACTCAATACCGCCAAGTACTTGGATCCTTACAGTACTTATCTCTCACCCGTCCAGATATCTCATTTGCGATCAATAAATTATCACAATTTATGCATCGGCCATTTACTATGTATTAGTCTGTAGTTAAACGAATCTTGCGAGGTCTTCATGGGACCCTCAATTATGGTCTCTTTCTCCGTAAACACTCCACCATTCATCTCCATGCTTTTGTTAATACTGATTGGGCAGGAAATTTTGATGACAAAATAATCACGTTGGGATATATTATCTTCCTTGAAGCTAATCCAATCAGTTAGTATTCTAAGAAGTAAAGGACAATTGCATGATCTATAATTGAAGTTGAAAATCGTACCATTGCAACCGCTGTTGCAGAGCTAAATTGGGTCATGAATCTACTAAAGGAACTTAACATCAACTCTACCTATACTCCTATAATATATTATGATAATGTCGAAGCCACTTACTTATGCGCCAATCTAGTATTTCACTCATCAGCTACGTGTTTCTCATGTACCTACGACTGATCAACTAATAGACTCACGAAGTCTCTCGCCCGCAAACCATTTTCATCACATCGGTCCAAGATCGGCATCCTTGACAGGAGCACCATCTTGCGGGGGCATGATAGAAGTTAAGATTTCTTTTAATAAACAGTTAAGATTTTTCTTGATAAATAGTTAAGATTTTCCCAACTACATGAGAAAATCTCGTAGTTCTATTAAGAAAATCTTCATCCTAATATGTATAAATAAGGAACACCACCACCATATCAAATACAACATTCTCTTCTTATGCTTTATTCTTTCGCGCCTTTCTCCACCTGCTCAGCCAGGAGCTATCTGAGCCTCATGGACATTTGATAACGTTAAAGCATGTCACGATAAACAATCACCCTATAAGCAATGTCGACGGACACACTAGGACGTGACAACATGTAAACCAAAGGAAGGAGGAGTGACAACAGTCGACCAACTATCATATTGTAACCCTCGCTGCAGATGCCATCATGGCTACACGATGAGCACCGAAAAGAAAGCAAGGATTGGTAATTATCACACTCAAAGCTTGTGGGAGATAATAATCGATGGCTAAAAGAAAAGCATGCCCCAAGATGTTAGCTTTATGTAGAACTTTGGGGGAGAAAAAATAAAAAAAACAGAAAGAAGATACTAGAAGGAATGATGTGCCTTGATTTATTCAAGAAGCATTTTATATTTGTTAAAAGATAAAACATATTGTTTTAAAATAATGAAGGAATCATTCTTAATTATCTATCTTTTGTTTTATAACCTCTTAATTTAGAATAATTATAACTTGTAGTTGTCCTAAAAATATTAATTTTTTTCTTTCACCAAATCTTTTGTAAAAATGTTAGTAAGCTAATCTTCGGTGTTATAGTAGTTTATTTGAAATTTTCTTTTATCAATCAGCTCACGAATAAAGTGATGTCAAACTTTGATGTGTTTGGTGCACTGGTAAAAGATATAATTCTTCATCGTTGCAATAATAGACTTGTTGTTATAGTAGATTTTAATTAGTATATTTTGCTTTTCTTGAAGATCTATTAGAATTTTCTGAGACCAAATTGTTTGATATATTATATTTGTAGCTTAACATACTTTTACCTTAGAGGTTGAGAGAGTAACACATTCTTACTTTTTGTTATTTATTAAATTACTCTTGAACCAAGGATAAATACAAATCTTGAAGTGTTTTTTTTATCATCTGCATATACTAACCCAATCAATATTAGTATAAGAATATATCTTAAAATCTTTTACACACTCACGGATGTCATAATTGAGAGTTCTTTTGATGTATCTAAGAACTCTTTTAGCTACTCCAAAATAATGCTTGTTAGGGTTAAGCATGAATCAAGATAACAAACTAATTACAAATATAATATCCTACCTTGAATCTGTAAGATAAATTAACCATTCAATTAAACTTCTATAGTATTTCTTATCTATTTTTTCAACTTCATTATCCAATATAAGTTTATCTTTTGTATTCATTGGAGTATTCACTAGCTTACAAGTTGTTGAACCATTTTAACATATCTTTAACATATTTTTCTTAGCCTAAAAAATTTTATTTGTATCTTGAATAATTTTTATTTCCAAAAAATAATGTAAAAGTCCTAGGTCAATCATTTCAAAATTTGACATTATTTTTTAATTTACTCATTTCAAAATTTGAAATTATATTAAAAAATATTTATCAATTCCATTGTACTATACTCTCAATGCTTGTTTCAAACCATATAATGCTATATCCAATTTGTATAGTTTATGTTCTAGCCTTTTAATTTCAAATCCTTCATGTTGCTTGATATAAACCTCCTCTTATAACTTTCCATTCAAGAAGGTTGATTTAACATCAAATTGATAAACCTATCATTTTTTCTAGGCTACCAATGGTAGTTCTATTCTAATTGTATCAATTCTAGCAACTAGAGAAAAAGTTTCTAAAAAATCAATAACTAAAATATGAGCATACCCTTTGACAACTAAACAGGCTTTATATTTTTACAACATGCCATCAATATTAAATTTTGACTTATACACCAATTTGAGTCCAATTGCTACTTTTCCTAGGGTTAAATCTATCAACTTCCAAGTCTTACTTTTTTTAATAGCTTACAGTTCGTTATTCGTTACTTGGATACATCCTTCTTTCTATGCTACAACTTCAAAATAAGTAGGTTCTAAAACAAAACATGGAAAATCACCATACTAATTTATATGTGAAAGACTATGAGATTTTCTTGGAGGTATTTCAGTATCACTTGAATTAAAATTATTTAAAATATGAGAATATTTGGGTGAGCTATTAACATTAGGCAATGTATCATGTGCCTTAACAACTTCTTGAACTACAACTATTGAAATTTCAACTATTTTAGACTTCTAAAATTTTTCTTTATTAAAAATAATATAACGACTTATGATTATTTTTTTAGTTGTAAGATCATAAAGTCTAAAATATTTTGTCTCATCACTACACCTCACAAATATGAATTTAACACTTTTGTCATCAAGTTTATTTCTTTTTTCTATAGGAACATAAAAGCAAGTAGCACAACCAAATACCTTTAAATAACTTATATCTAGTTTTCTGTTTAACCATGCTTAATGGGATGTTTTTCCTTATATTGTCTTAGTAGGAAAGCGATTTAACAAATATACTATTGTACTCACAACTTCTATCTAAAACTCTTTTGGTACTACCTTCTCTTTAAACATATATCTGGCAGTTTCGACCACTAGGTATTTCTGCTCTAGTACTCTTTTATTGGGGGGTATTGCTTATGGTCAGTTTCTTATGAATGTTTGTATTCTTGCAAAAAATTAAAGAAATTGTTGAAAGTGAACTCACCCCCTCTATCACTATGTAGAATTTTAAGAAAACAACCACTTTATTTTTTTTTGCATATGCTTTAAGTTTCTTAAAAATAGAAAACTTTAGCTTTTTCTTTCAGAAAATATACTCACATCATCCATGTGCAATTATCTGTAAATAATTAAAAATATTTACTTCTATCATGTGAAATAATTTGTATAGGCTCATAAACATCATGCATGTACAAGTTCCAATCATTCTTTAGCTCTCCAAAAATGACTTGTTTGAAAGGAATTTCTTTGTTTTTTCCAAAATAAAAAGATTCACATATAATATCTTTATTTTTAGTCTTAGGCAAACTAATTACTATATTCATCTTATTTAATAATTCTAGTTCATTATAATTCAAATAACCATATCTTTTATGTCATAATATCGATTAATCAATAATAGTAGTAATGAATATATGTAAGGAGAAATCTAAAAACAATAAAGGAAACATTTTATTTTTTGTTATCCGCATAATTGTTATAATTTTTTAATTTTTTATCATTAATCAAATATTTTCATCATTAAAAATAGAATAATATCCTTTTCTCATCAGTTGTCTTATACTAATGAGATTTTGTTTAAACCAAGAATAAACTTAACTTCATGAATAAAATTTTTTATCAGATTTGGTGTTTAAAGCAACTGTTCATTTTCTTTCTACTTAAACTTTATTATCATTTTCCATCTGCACTATAGATTTAATTGAATCATCAAATCATTGAAATAAACTTTTATCCCCTATCATATGATTACTATATCTACTATCTAAAACCCAAATAGATTTATAACATTCTTCATTAGATGCCATAAAGAAAATATCTTTTCATCCTTTTTCACTATTGTTTCCTTCTTGATAATTAGCTTGATTTTTGTTCCAATATTTTTTTTCAAGATGGCCATATTTTTATTGTAGGAGCAGAGAGGAACATCTAGATTTTTATTTTTGTACTAGTAATATTTTTTAATATGTCTATTTTTTTATAATAAAAACATTGATAAAATTCTTTGTTATCTTTATTAGAGTTCTTTTGACCCTCATTTGATCTATCTCATCCCCTCCCTCGAGTGTTAGATTATTCACGATCTCGACCATTTTGATCTCTCTCTTGAGATCTAGTTTTTGAATTTTTCTTTTAGCTATTCTTCTAATCTATCTTTATTTGAAGAGCATGTTTACTTTTTGTTCATGAACTAAAAGTGAGTTTATTAATTCATTAACAGATAATATACTTGTATCTCTAGCTTCTTCTATATTAGTAAAAATCATATCAAATTTTAGAAATAAATTCTATAAAATTTCCTACAACTATTTGATCTTTTAGGTATTTAGCATAGGACATCATATGATTCATAATAGAAGAGATTTGGAGAAAAAACTAATAATAGATTCAGAACCTTTCGTCTTAAGAGTTTAGAATTCACATCGATGAATTTGAAGCCTTAAAATTTTTATCTTGTCTGTATCTCTAAGGACACTTTAATATTTTCTAGACTTATGTTGATGTTGATGCCAACATAATTCGAGAAAATAAGGATTCATTTATTGCTTGTTGTAGCATGTAGAGATTTTTTTTATCTTTTTGTATATTCTTATTTATTTAATTATTTTGATTTTTAATAATATTAGGATATTGCAAATCATACTCAACAAGATCATTTTCTACTAAATTTCATAATCCTTGTAAAATAAATAGAGTTCAAATTTTAATGGTCCAAAATGTATAATTTTCACCTTCGAAGATAGAAAGATGTTGATTTAAAATATCTATTCCAATGGCTATCATTTTTTTTTCCTTGGATCTACTAGTCTTTCTTTCTTTTTTTAATCAATGTACTTATATTGGCTTTCTTCGGACCAGACTCTAATACTACACTTATTGGTTTTCTGTAGAATTTCAAGAAGAAAGAGAATAAGATAGTAAGAAGAATGAGAAGTACTAATATATTGTGCTTTAGATTGATCAGTACCTATTTACATTAGCCAAAAGATAAAGTATAAATTTTTTTAAAAAATAAAAAATTAATTATAGCCCAACAAATCTTCCTTATCTATTTATCTTAATCTAGATTTTTTTATCTTTGATTTTATATAATCCTAACTGCTAGTCATATGTGCCCTATAAGCCAATCACATAAGTGATGACACTTATGATTTGATGTGCACTTTTTCTCTTTGCTTATTATTAAGCGTTTTATCATTTTATCTTGCATGTTGCATATATTGTGATGTCCTTGGATCTGTGCAATGGGAATCGGATCGTGATGAGATCACGATAATGAGATCAATTCACCTTTAAACACAGACCTTGAATTATCCTAGTCATAGGTTACTCGAGAAGGACATCGAGATAACCGGATAGACTGGTGTGCTGTATACCCATCTATATGATAGAGGTAGCTGGTCTCATAGCTACTCGTGTGGGGACACTAAGGGTACAGTGCAGGTGCTCATTGGGGAATGAGTTCACTGATTGATCTGCCTACGGAATGCTGGATGGTTATTGATACCACACGTCAAAGAACGATTCCGTAGTCCCATTAGTATATCTGGTCCTTAGACTTGAGACACCAAGGATGTCCTGTATGAGTACTCCACTCTTTGATACTGGACTTATAGGTTTTGAAAGTTCTAAATCTAGTACTGCCGGTTATTGGGAGTGGTAGCCAACCTTACGAGGGCTATTGAGTTTCAATAGAGGATCATCCGCTCTCGGTATTATGAGAGGAATATCCTATGTGTTCTTGCTCGAACAAATCCTTGGCCAAGGTTATTCGGATTGAGAGAGAAAGAGTTCTCCGGGAGAATCCGACAAGAGCAAGACTCGAGGAGAGACCGTATGGGCCTGACAGCACCATGCCCGGTATAGGGTCTCTGGGATATTGGATGGATGAGGGACTATAGATACACGGTAACTAAGGACAGATAGCTCCAAAAGATTAGATTCCCCTGTATCGTCTGGGGGCCGCGGCGTAGTGGCCTGGTACATCCGCAGTCGATGAGTTGGGTGAATTATTATAGAGATAATAATTCATTAAGTCAGAAGGAGTTTTGAAAAGTATGACTCATGGCCAGCTCGATATTGGGCCTAGAGGGTCACACACATATGGTAGGTGTTGCGATGAGTAGAGGTTCGGATATGAGATATCCATTGAACCCTCTATCTTATTGGATATCCATTAAGCCCTTGAATTATTGGATCTTGAGATGAGATCCAATAATTGCTAATAAGAGATTATTGAGGAGAGACCCACTAATCCAAGAGGCTTGGGTAATTGGATGAAAATCTAATACCCAATAGGGCAAAAGATCTATTAGGGTTTTCAGGGGGCCTCTATAAATCGGAGGGAACCAAAGCTCTATAGGCTGAGGGTTTCTTTTGGTAGCCACCTCCTATTCTCCTCTCCCCAGAGAGAGAGGTGCATCATTACAATCCTTGTCGTGTGGATACTGCTAGAGAGGAGGATGCTTGACCTCCTTCATCCTCTCCTACATATCTGTAGGAATTCAGGGATATACGATCTCCCTAGGTATCTTCTTTTACACGTGCAGTTTTATAGATTTGTTTTAACGCACCGATCTTCGCACCACGATGAAAACTTTCTATGAAAAATTTGATATTTTTTGTTTTTTGTTCTTCCACTGCACATGTGATATCGCTCCCCTGATGGATTTCCCAACAATGGTATCAGAGCCAGGTTGTTCGTGCGAAGATCGGATCTTAAACTGTGTGTGTTGTGTTTTGGATTTACTTTTGACGCCAAAATCGTTAGCGCAAAAGGGCCAAGAAGGGCAACAACTGTTGCTGCCCTTGCTGCACTCATGTAGTGGCTACCTTGCGGCGCTTGCGGCCTTCTTTGCTGTCTGACAGGCAACCGCCACGACTGCGGCCCACCCGCAAGAAGGCGTCGGCGGCTGCTGCCATGCGCCGGGCCGCCCCAGAGGCGCTAGCGCTGGGTGCCCGCATGATAGAACCCCAGAGGAGTTCTATGGAGATTGATCTTTGAGGGGGATCAACCCTTGGAACGCTATAGGGGTTCCACCCTCCGAGTAGCCTGGTGGCTGCAATTGTAGATTGATCTTTCTTATTCCAAAGAGGTGGAGGCTACAAGCTTATATAGAGCTCCAAACCCTAGCCCTAGGGGTTGCTTCCTAAGTGAACTACCCAATTTACCCTCAACCTTAGCGGGCCGGCCCAGTAACAAGGGGGGCGGTGGCTAAGAAGCCCAAAGACCCAAATATAAACCCTAGCCTCTCTTCTTTATAGGATAGAGGCAGCTAGGTGGGGTTTATTACATTCTCACAGGGTTTTTATTAGCTGCTACTGTTAGGGATCGAGCAGCACTAAGAGGGGGGGGGTGAATTAGTGCAGCGGATAAAACGATGGATTTTTTAGCGATTTAAAACTAGCTTCGGAAACTTCGTACGATAAAAGCAACGTTTCATTTGAAACCGATTTTTGCGTTCTAACTTTAAAGCATGCGTACAAAGATAAAAAGGAAGTGGAGCAAGTAAAGTAAAATAGAAATTTAAACACTCACACAATCAAGACGCAGCGATGTATAGTGGTTCGGTCAAAGTGACCTACATCCACTTCCGAAGCCTTCTCCGATGAGGCTCCCTTCTTCCACTATCAAATCATTTGAAGGGGAAGGATCAAATACCCCTCTTACAACCCTTTACAAGTGGTTCACACTCTTACAAGATTTCACAAGAAGAATGAGGTGAACACTTAAGCAAATGAAGAACAAGACTTTCCTAAGACTTATTTTCAAAATCTAACTCTCTAAGGGTTGTTCTTTCAGCTGAGAAAGAAGGGGTATTTATAAACCTCAAAGTGATTCAAATTTGGAGCCTAAACTTGGAGCCAAAAATTTGAATCTCTTTGAATTTTTTTCGGTCTTTGTCGGTCTTGGCAGATGACACACCCAGCGGTTCTACATTTCACCAAAGCGGTGCTACCGCTTGGCTTTCCACGCACCAGCGGTACTACCGCCCACCAAAGCGGTACTACCGCCTGGCTACGATAGCGGGCGGTACTACGCCCCGAGCGAGCGGTGCTACCGCTGCTCTACAAGATACTCAGCTCTGATACCCCTTGCTACAGTAACATGCACGTAGCATGCATGCACGTAGCTGGTTCGGTTTGGGCCAAAATTTTGGCCCAAACTCATCCTAATCAAGGCCTAATGGGCCCCCACTTTGGGTTATCTAATCCTAACCCAAAATACGTGCTAACTATGAATTTTAAAGACGTTTCCTAAGCTATTACAAAGTCCACATGACAACTTCTTCCGGCGAGCTTCTGGTCAACTTTCGATGGTCTTCCGACGAACCTTCGGAAACCATTCTGCGGACTCACAGCAAGCTCTCGGACTTCATGATAATCTTGGCGAGTTCCCCCGAGCTTCTTTGGCAAGCTCCGATCTTTCTTGGCAAGCTCCGCGAACTTCCGATGAACCTCCCGGCGAACTTCCAAAAACCTTTCGGCAAGCTCCCTACTCGTTCTCGGCCGGTTCCGGCAACGCTCCCAACGAATCTTCGGACTTCCGTTGAACACTCAAACTCCCAACGATTCATCACACTTGTCTTCGGCCCTTTGTTTCGCTTTACGTCTTCATCCCTATCGTAGTCACTCCTGCACAAACAAACACCAAAAACTCTACTTGATTTAGGCAAGTTATTACAACGCGAATTGACATTCGATTGCCGGCACATCATTGGTCGGCGCTTCGTCCGATCCTTCGGCACATCGCCCTCTCTAGCGGCTTGTTGCCCAATCGACAGTTGACCTCCGCAACCTCGATATCCATGGCGCAACTTCGCACTTCTTGGCCTGATGCCCGACGTACGAAGCCTCCTGCCGATAGTCGACCGAACCTCCGGCTCGACATCCAATATCCTGACGTGATCACCTTCGGTGCAACGTCAATTCCTCCAGCGTCAACTATCTAATCCTGATCGATAGTAGACCTGCATAACTCAAAACACAGTTAAACAACAAAACACAATCAATTAGTTTCATCATCAAAATCCGAGATTCAACAGCTACATGGTTGAGTAGGACCTAACCCTGCTAGAGTCCTATCAAGCCCGCCCTCTTCAAATCAGCCTTGTCCTCAAGGTTAGGGTTCCATGAACTCAGGGAACCGATACTTCAGCTCCTCATATGATTCCCATGTGGTATCTTCGAGTGGTAAATTAGTCCAATGTACTAGTACTTCAGTAGAGGGACGTCGACGACGTATCACGACTCTGCGGTCGAGGATGGCTTGTGGTTGGGCTTGAATATTTCCATCATCAGTGGTGTTGGGCAGTTGGATCTGGGGTGTCTCGTGTTCTCCCAACTTGGGCTTCAAGCATGACACGTGGAAGACAGGGTGAATTTTGGCATCTTCAGGTAATTTAAGTCTGTACGCCACAGCTCCAATACGCTCTATGATCTGATAGGGCCCATAAAAACGTGGAGATAGCTTCATGGAGGCTCGTGTGTTGATGGATAGTTGCTTGTATGGTTGTAGGCGAAGATAAACCCAATCTCCTACTAAAAATTCTCTTTCACTTCTTCGTGTGTCAGCTTGCTGCTTCATTCTAGCTTGAGCAGTAGAGAGATTATCCTTTAGCAGCTGTAGGAGTTTGTCCCTGTCAATTAAATCTTGGTCGACCTGATCTACCTTAGCCGAGCCAATTACATACTTTGGAATCACAGGAGCCGGCCGACCATATAATGCTTCATATGGGGTACATTTTGTAGATGAATGATATGTAGTATTGTACCACCATTCGGCCTAGGGGAGCCATTTCGTCCACTCCTTTGGTCGATCACTAGTGAAACACCGAAGGTATGTCTCTAAACATCTGTTCACCACTTCTGTTTGGCCGTCAGTTTGTGGATGGTATGCAGTGCTCATCTTGAGTTTGGTGCCCTGTAACTGAAATAACTCGGTCCAAAATTTACTAGTGAAGATCCTGTCATGATCACTTACAATGGACCTTGGCATCCCATGCAGTTTAACAATATTTTCTATGAAAATCTGAGCAATACTAACAGCAGTGTAGGGATTGCGCACAGCACAAAAATGAGCATATTTCGTAAGTCGATCAACCACCACAAGGATTGTGCTTTTACCTTTGGAAGGTGGCAGCCCTTCGATGAAGTCCAAGGAGATGTCAGTCCACACCGAGTCTGGTATGGGTAGTGGTTGTAATTTCCCTGGACTCGCCACTGTTTCACCTTTTTCCTGTTGACATACATCACATTGTGCTACGTATTCAGAAATAATTTTTTTCATCCCCTTCCAATAAAAATTTTGCTTCACTCTTTTGTAGGTTCTTAGAAATCCGGAGTGCCCCGCTGAAGGTGTGGAGTGCATTTCGTGCAGAATGACTTTGATGCAAGGGGAGTTTGGTATAAGCACAATACGACCTTTATAGCGTAGATCCCTCGAATCCCAAGTATAGTGAGCTATTGCACTTGGATCCTCCTCCAATTTTTTGATGATGTTGCTGATTTCTGGATCCTTCTTTCATTCCTCCCTAATGCCCTTGAGGAAGCTGGTGGCAGGAAGAGAGATAGCTGAAAATTCAGCTTGCTGAGGGAGTCGTGAGAGTGCATCTACAACAACGTTTTCTTTCCCCTTTTTGTAAATAATTTCATAATCAAATCCTAGAAGCTTGGTTACCCATTTTTGCTGCTCCGGGGATGATATCTTCTGCTCCAAAAAGTACTTAAGGCTTCTATGGTCGGTTTTAATCTGAAATCGTCGGCCAATCAGGTAGGGTCTCCACTTTGTTACTACGTGCACAATGGCGAGCATCTCCTTATCATAGATAGACATTTTTTGATGGGAGGGAGACAATGCCTTGCTAGTGTATGCGAGTGGTCGACCATCTTGCATGAGAACAGCTCCAATTCCAACTCCAGATGCATCGGCCTCAATGATGAAGGGTCGGTGAAATCTGTAGTGCTAGCACCGGTGTTGTCGTCATGGCTGCCTTAAGTCTATCAAAGGCAGCGGAGGCTTTGTTCGACCATAGGAAGGCATCTTTTTTCAGTAGAGAAGTGAGGGGGGCACTAATCTTCCCATAGTCCTTCACGAATTTTTGGTAGTAGCCCGTTAGTCCAAGGAACCCACGCAGCAATTTCACATTTGTAGGTTTCGGTCAGCCTTGCATTGCTTCGATTTTTGTTGGGTCTACGACCACTCCTTCTGATATTATATGCCCAAGGTACTCTACTTTTTGTTGGAGAAAGCTGCACTTTGATAGCTTAACAAAAAGAGTATTCTCTCGAAGGATCGTCGGAATAATTTGCAAGTGCTGAAAGTGAGTCTCAAGAGAAGGGCTGTAAATGAGAATATCATCAAAAATATCAGCACAAATTTGCGAAGAAAGCTCCAAAAATGTCGTTCATGAGACTTTGGAAGGTTGAAGGAGCATTAGTGAGTCCAAAGGGCATTACCAAGAATTCATAATGCCCATTGTGAGTGCGCAGTTTTGGGATGTCGCCTTCACATACCCGAATTTGATGATAACCGGATCGAAGGTCCAACTTCGTGAAGACTCGAGCTCCTTTTAATTCATCAAGAAGTTCATCCACCACTGGTATGGGGTACTTATCCTTGACGGTGATGTCATTTAGAGCTCGGTAGTCGACGCACATCCGCCAAGTTCCGTCTTTCTTGCGCACAAGTAGCACCGGTGAGGAGTAGGGGCTACAGCTTGGTCGAATCACCCTGTTTGAGCATTTCCTTCACGATTTTCTCAATTTCATCCTTCTGGACATGAGGATAGTGGTAAGGCCGAGTGTTTGCTGGTGGTTTGCCCGGAAGGATTGGAATCCGGTGGTCATGTTGCCGAGTAGGAGGAAGACCGCGCGGTTCAGCAAAAAATCATCAAATTCAACAAGCAGTTGGGTGATATTTTGATTTTTAATTTCTGTTTTCTCCCCCTTTGGTTGCTGCTGGAGATGCATAAGAAAGCCACCATTTATCTTGTGTAAAACTTTCTCCATTCGTTGGGTTGAAACGGTGGTTACGTTGCTTCCGCGCTTCCCGTGTAGGGTGACCTGTTTACCTTTGCAATAGAATTTCATAATCAATTTAGAAAAGTTCTAAGAAACATCACCTAGTGTCGTTAGCCATTCTATGCCCAGCACAGCCTCATAATCATCAATTGGTAGGAGGAAGAAGTCGGCAACAATTTTTTGGTCCTGTAGTAATAGTTTCACCTGCGGGCATCTTTGGTCGCATTTTAGGATTCGGCCGTCGGCGACCTTTACGTCAAACTTGCTGCAACCTTCAATATGGAGCGCCATCCGAGCAGCAACTTTACTGTTTAGAAAGTTATTAGTGCTGCCTGTATCGATGAGAATGGTGATCGATTGTTGTTTGAGCAGGCCTCCAACTTTCATCGTTTGCGGATTTGAGTAGCCGGCTAGCACATGTACCATAAAGTCGACCGATTGTGGCTCTTCTTCCACATCTTCATCCTCATGTTCAATACTTTCTTCTAGCTGTTCACTGATCTCTTCTTCCACTAGTTCAATCACAAGAAGTCTCCCCTTTTTACAGCGATGCTCGTGGCTCCAAGACTCGTCACAATGCCAACATAACCCCTTGACAGATCGGTCTCGAAGCTCTTCTCTTGTCAACCTTTTTGGTGCAGGAGCTCAGATGACAGTAGGAGGGGCTGAGGGCTTCAATATTTCTGGTCGAGGAGCGACCCTAGTCCTCTGGGCTTCGTGGTTCAATCGCTCCTCCTGAAGTCATGCGAAAGAGATGGCTGCCATAAGCGTGTACGATTGTCGTGCTTTAACTTCTCCCCAGATCTCTGGCTTCAAGCCCTCAATAAATGTCCCCAATAACTATTTTTCAGACCAATCATGAGTTTGATTAGATAATCTTTTAAACCTGGTTTGATACTCCTGGATGGTGGAGGTTTGTCGGATCTTTGCTAGTTGTCCGTCGATGTTCTCGTAATCTGTTGGTCCGAAGCGGATCAGCAGTCCTTCTTTGAATTGTCGCCATGAGAGGACTCCATGAGTGTGTTCAAACCAATCAAACCATTGTATGGCATCCCCTTCAAGATGTATAGCTGCAATTTCCACCATAGATGCATCCGCGGTTTTGTGATACCGAAAATATCGCTCCGCGCGTGAGATCCAACCAATCGGGTCTCCTTCTTCCCATCTAGGGAAGTCCACCCTCATGCGTGGATAGTAGGGATCAGTCATAGAGCCTCCCTTCTCTTGGGAGTCATCTCTTCGGTCAGAGCTCTCTCCTTAATGAGATTTCTTTAGGCTCGGTGATCGACCCAAACTGAGTTCGGCAAGGAGAGCCCGAATCTTATCCTCCATTCGTGTCTCGAAGGCTTCGAATTTAGCATTTATCGTCTCCTCTGATGCCATAGTATATGCCTCCAGATCTGTAATATTAAGATCTCTCTTTTGTTGCCAGGTTAAAGGCATGAATTATTTGAGGGAAGTGGTGGCCGAAAGGGTTTGTGGATTGATGGATGTAGGCTGCGGTTTAGGCTTGTTTTGTGGCTATTTTGGGTGCTGTTTGGGGCTGCGATTTGATGGAGTTTTGGGCTGAGATGGTAATTGATGAAGGTTAGGAAAGAGAGTTTTAGATCTGTGGTAGCTCGCAGCAAAGATTTGACAAAAATCAGTAGAAATTGCTGCCCATATGCGCTGTCTCGCAAGAGCAGAATTGTCGTCGAAGAAATAGCGGTTTCTCGACGAAATTTCCAGCGAAAACTCAGGGGTTTGAGGAGGGGGTTTGATGGTAGAATCTTAGTTTAGATAGCAACAAGGATAACAATTTGGATCAAGAAATTTCGGCAGCAAAGCAGTAAGGAAATTGGTGCAAGTTGCGATAGCAGAATTCTTGTCAAAAAAATTTCAGCAGTTTATGACGAGAGATTGCAGCAACACACGAATTTTTTTTTGTGATGAATTCCACAATAGATCAATCACGGATGGGAGCCAAGATGATCTATGAGGTGCACAAAAAATTTCATTAAAAAAGGATAACAATTAGATCGGTTAAAGGCAGCCACACGCGGTTGAAATTTTCTGCAGCAATCCTTCGTTCGCAAAGATGGTAACTTTTGCGACGCAAGGAATTCACAGCAAGGGATCGATAGAAAAACTTCTTTTTGATATTTTAGATGAAAAATTATAGCAGCAAAAGGTATTGGTGGTAGAAAAATACCAGATCTCTGATGCAATTGGAGGTGGCGACAGTAGATTGATTTGTTCTACGTCAGGAGATGACGGTGGAGATGATGACGTCAAGAGCAATTGTGGGAATTGCTTGGCTGATGGTGGGCAGTAGGGAGGGCAGCAAAAGTAGCAAGATCACTGCTCTGATACCAGATGATAGAACCCCAGAGGAGTTCTATGGAGATTGATCTTTGAGGGGGATCAACCCTTGGAACGCTATAGGGGTTCCACCCTCCAAGTAGCCTGGTGGCTGCAATTGTAGATTGATCTTTCTTATTCCAAAGAGGTGGAGGCTACAAGCTTATATAGAGCTCCAAACCCTAGCCCTAGGGGCTGCTTCCTAAGTGAACTACCCAATTTACCCTCAACCTTAGCGGGCCAGCCCAGTAACAAGGGGGGCGGCGGCTAAGAAGCCCAAAGACCCAAATATAAACCCTAGCCTCTCTTCTTTATAGGATAGAGGCGGCTAGGTGGGGTTTATTACATTCTTACAGGGTTTTTATTAGCTGCTACATGGTTGAGTAGGACCTAACCCTGCTAGGGTCCTATCACCGTGCCTGCGGGCGCCGACGGTTGTTGTGCCCGCGCCCGCGGGACAACGGCGGCACCGCCGCCCTCCCCGCGCACAAGGGGTGCCGCCGGTAGGGTGGCAGCGGCCGCAGGTGCAGTAAGGGTGAGGGATTAGGATTTTAGGGCAAAAGATGGTTTTACCCTTCGAAATTTCAGAAATTTTAGATTCTGTCCTTTCTGATATAATTACCAAAATATCCTTTTGGACGAATTACCAAAATACCCCTAAGAATTCAAAAATTCCCTTTATGTCCCTGATTTCAAAAAATTAAATATATTAATTAAATAGTTTAATTAACTATTATTTTCATCTAGTAGTCCTATAAAATAACATATACATGTGATGTATAATGTGGATAGATAATCATGGACTTGCGATGTGATGTGTGTACATGTGATTATTATTATTGGGGCCTGCAAGCCTATATTCTTTTCTCATTTATTATCAGACCTATGTGCTTGTAATTATGTTGTAATTACATAAGGAGGTGTAGCGGTAGCGTGACTCGTGAGGTCGAGATGGACGATCCGACGCATGGAGATGCATTGAGATGCCGACGGATCTAACGAAGCGAGATGGACGATCACAGGGCATAGAGATGTGCCAAAGTACACATAGATCTTGATGTGAGTGATTGACCTCGGGCTTGATCACATTGGGATGTGGTCCATGATCATCTGGTGTGATTGCTCATGTGATGTGTGATTAGATATACACCTACTAGATATGTATATATATATTTGCATGCGATGTAGATATATATATTAAATACGTATGTGTGTGACACATTATGTTAGAAGGCCAAATCAAAAATCCTCTCCATTAATAATATTAAGTCGGTAAACGTGAGGCAATTAGATTGACCCACGTGGCCTTCCATCGTTATAGGTAGGAACCGATTCCCGGTGTAGGTTGAGTTGGTCGAGTCCCTCGATACTCACCTATATCATATTTTGCTATCTTATCTACGACATAGAGATGTTACCGGTGACCTGAGGACATGATATGCTTAGTTGAGTCCCTCGAGAGTATATCACCGAATCAGACTCATCTTGTAACGATGGTGATGACTTAATCGAACATCATGGTTGGTCGAGTCTCTCGAGACCATGATGGTTCGGAGGCCGAACAGGACGGGAATCAGAAAGAGTTGTGATTGGCAAGAGTTGTCCACCTTTATGGGCTTAACGTAATTGGCCGAGTCCCTTGAGGTTACGTTAAGGTGTCGATTGGATCCTGATCCCCACTAGAGATCCGCTGGGAGTCTTCGATTCACATACCAGAGGGTGTTGTGTGTCTCACGAAAAAATTAGTGGGAATACATTAAGATAGAAGTCCTTATCTTAATTGTTTAAATTTCTACAAAGTCTGCATATTATTTATTTCTGCCACATCTTTTATTTCAGAAAAATGTCACTTTCAAATCCTTTACCTGGCATACTTGATGCCAACCACCTTACTGGTCTAAATTATACGGATTGGCTTCGCAATCTGAGAATCATTCTCACAGCAAAGAAAATCGTGTATGTCCTTGATACAGTGATCCCTACGCCCGACGAAGGGGCAAGTGAGGATGAGATCGCTCGTTATATGAAGTACTTAGATGATTCCACTCTTGCTCAGTATTATATGTTGGCCTCTATGACTACTGAGTTACAGAGATAGCATGAAAATATGGATGCTAATTCCATACTCCTACATCTCCATAAACTGATTAAGGAACAGGGAAGAACTCAGTGATATGAGATATCAAATAGTCTTTTCCATGCCAGGATGACTGAGGGGACATCGGTTCAGAACCATGTCCATAAGATGATTGAGTGGATCGAGAAACTCACAGGTCTAGGAATGGTCCTAGAGGATAACCTTAGTTTTGAGAACAATGGTTGTTCAATAATATTAGATGATTAAATCATCACGAGAGGAACATTGCATAATGGTTTATTTATGCTAGATACAGCTCCACATATCATGAGTGTAAGTGAGTCTAAGAGGAAACGAGAAGAGGTGAACAATGTATATCTTTGGCATTATAGGCTAGGTCACATCCACGAGGGAAGGATTCAAAAATTGCTAAAAGATGAATATCTAGATCCATTTGACTATGAGTCATATGCGACATATGAACCTTGCCTTCAGGGAAACATGATCAACTCTCCATTTAGTGGAACTGGAGAGAGAGCCACTGAGTTACTAGAACTCATACATAGTGATGTATGCGGTCCCATGTCGACTCATGCCATAGGTGGTTATTCCTACTTTATTACTTTCACTGATGATTTCTCAAGATACGGACATGTGTACTTGATGAAGTATAAGTCTGAGCCTTTTGAGAAATTCAGGGAATATAAAAATGAAGTGGAGAACCAAATAAGAAAGAGTATAAAAACCCTTTGATCAGATCGAGGAGGTGAGTACTCGAGTACAGAATTCACCCAGTTCCTCAAAGACTATGGGATTTTATCCCAATGGACACCTCCTTATACACCACAACTTAATGGTGTATCAGAAAAGAGGAATCACACACTGTTAGACATAGTGCATTCCATGATGTATTTCGCCGACCTACCCATCTCATTCTGGGGATATGCCCTAGAAACCGTAGCTTACCTTCTGAATAGAATTCCAACTATGTCAGTGATGTCTACTCCATATGAGATATGAAATGGAAAAAAGCCTGATCTTAAGATTGTTAAGATTTGGGGCTGCCCTGCCCACGTTAAGAGACACAACCCTGACAAGTTAGAATCTAGGACAAAACGGTGCAAGTTTGTGGGATATCCTAAGGAAACTTATGGGTATTATTTCTATCACCTTGAGGACCAAAAGGTCTTTGTAGCCAAGAGAGCAATGTTCTTTGAGAAGGAACACATTCTTGGTGGAGACAGTGGGAGCATGATAGAATTGAGTGAGGTCGAAGAACCTAGCACAAGCACCATTCCACAGGTAGAGTCTATTCAGATACCTAACACACAAGTTCCAACTTTACGTAGGTCCGATAGAGTATCCCATCCTCCTGAGAGATATGTGGGACATATCAGAAGAGAGGATGTTGAGGATATTGATCCTCAAATGTACGAGGAGGTTATTATGCGTATAGACTCCGAGAAATGATAAGAAGCCATGAATTTAGAAATGGATTCCATGTACTCCAACAAGGTTTGGAACCTAGTTAATGTTGGGAAATCCTTAAGGGGAGTGACAACACATGCGCAGCGGAAGAACAGAAAACAAAACCCCAGATTTTTCGTAGAAAGTTTTCGTCGTCGTATGAAGATCGGTGCGACAAAAACAAATCTGTAAAATTACACGTGTAAAAAAAGATACCTAAATGAGATGGGTAGGTCGGCAAAACATATCATGGAACGCACCTTGTCTAATAGTGTGTGATTCCTTCTTTCTGATACACCATTAAGCTATGGTGTATAAGGAGGTGTCCATTGGGATAAGATCCTATAGTCTTTGAGGAACTGGGTGAACTCTATACTCAAGTACTCACCTCCTCGATCTGATCAAAGGGTTTTAATACTCTTTCCTATTTAGTTCTCCACTTCATTTTTATATTCCTTGAATTTTTTAAAACCTTCAGACTTGTACTTCATCAAGTACACATGTTCGTATCTTGAGAAATCATCAGTGAAAGTAATGAAGTAGGGGTAACCACCTATGGCATGAGTCGACATGGGACCGCATACATCACTATGTATGAGTTCTAGTAACTCAGTGGCTCTCTCTCCAGTTCCACTAAATAGAGAGTTGGTTATCTTTCCCCGAAGAAAAGGTTCACATGTCATATATAACTCATAGTCAAATGGATCTAGATATCCATCTTTTAGCAACTTTTGAATCCTTCCCTCGTGGATGTGACCTATCTTACAATGCCAAAGATATGCATTGTTCACCTCTTCTCATTTTCTCTTAGACTCACTTACACTTATTATATGTGGAGCTGTATCTAGCATAAATAAACCATTATGCAATGTTCCTCTCATGATGATCTAATCATATAATATTATTGAACAACCATTATTCTCAAAAGCTAATTTATATCCAATAACTATCAAACATGAAATGGAAATAATGTTTTTGATAATAGAAAGAACATAATAGCAAGCATCTAATGCAATAATAACATCGCCAGGCAAATGTAAGGTGACCTTGTCTACAGCCACTACAGCAACCTTTGCTCCATTGCCCATCTTAAGGTCCATCTCACCTCTGTTAAATCTCCTAGGTCCTGCCAAAATCTGTAATGAATTACAAATATGATAAGCACTCTCGGTATCTAGTACCCATGTGTTATCAAAAGATTCTGACAAATGGAGATTGATCATGAATGTACTTGAAGCTTCTCTAAGTTTCTGTTTCGCCCTTTCTGCAAGGTACTCTTTGTAGTTCCCCTTCCAGTGCCCATCTTTGCCGTAGTGGAAGCACTAGTCTTTGTCCTTTATTGGGTCTTTCTTGGCAACCTTTGTCTTACCCATTTTGCCCTTGCCCTTGCCCTTCTTAAGGATCTTCTCAGTCTTCCTTTTCTTTCTGGTCTCACTAGTATAGAGAACTGTCTTCTCTTTCTTGATGGTGCTCTCTACTTTTCTCAACATATTGAGGAGCTCTGGGAGGGTCACCTCAAGTTTGTTCTTATTAAAATTCATTATGAATTGAGAAAAGACTATTCCTAGATCCATACACAGATCCATACACAGGTTATCCTCTAGGACCATTCCTAGACCTGTGAGTTTCTCGATCCACTCAATCATCTTAAGGACATGGTTCTGAACCGATGTCCCCACAGTCATCCTGGCACGGAAAAGACTTTCTGATATCTCATATTGCTGAGTTCTTCCCTGTTCCTCAAACAGTTTACGAAGATACAGGAGTATGGAATTAGCATCCATATTTTCATGCTATCTTTGTAACTCAGTAGTCATAGAGGCCAACATATAACACTGAGCAAGATTAAAATCAACTAAGTACTTCACATAATGAGCGATCTCATCCTCACTTGCCCATTCGCCGGGCGTAGGGATCACTGTATCAAGGACATACACGATTTTCTCCACCGTGAGAACGATTCTCAGATTGTGAAGCCAATCCGTATAATTTGGACTAGTGAGGCGGTTGGCATCAAGTATGCCACATAAAGGATTTAAAAGCAAAATTTTTCTAAAATAAAAGACGTAGCAGAAATAAATAACATGTAGACTTTGCAGAAATTTAAATAATTAAGATAAGGACTTCTATCTTAATATATTCCTACTAATTTTTCGCAAGATACATAACACCCTCTGGTATACGAATCGGAGACCCTCGACGGATCTCTAGTGGGGATCGGGATCCAATCGGCATCTTAATGTAACCTCAAGGGACTCGACCAATCATATTAAGCCCGTAAAGGTAGGTAACTCTTGCCAATCACAACTCTTTGTGATTCCCATCCTATTCGGCCTCCGAACCACCATGGCCTCGAGGGACTCGACCAACCATGATGTTCTGTTAAGTCATCACCATCGTTACAAGATGAGTCTGATTCGGTGATATACTCTCGAGGGACTCGACCAAGCATACCATGTCCTCAGGTCACTAGTGACATCTCTATGTCATAGATAAGATAGTGAAATACGATATAGGCGAGTCTCGAAGGACTCGACCAACTCAACCTACACCGGGAATCGGTTCCTAGCTATAAAGATGGAAGGTCATGTGGGTCAATTTAATTACCTCACGTTTACCGACTTAATATTATTAATGGAGAGGATTTTTGATTTAGTCTCCTAACATAATATGTCACACACATACGTATTTAATATATATATCTACATCGCATGCATATATATATATATATATATATATATATATATATATATAGTATATGTATAACCAATCACACATCACATGAGCAATCACACCAAATGATCATAGACCATATCCTAATGTGATCAGGCCCGAGCTAGTGGGTCCAATCACTCACATCAAGATCTATGTGTACTTCGACGCATCTCTATGCCCTGTGATCGTCCATCTCGCTTCGTCGGATCCGTCGGCATCTCAATGCATCTCTATGCATCGGATCGTCCATCTCAGTCTCGTGAGTCATGCTACCGCTGTGCCTCCTCATGTAATTATAACATAATTACAGGCACACAGGCCCAACAATAAATGAGAAAAGAATAGAGGCTCGCAAACCCCAATAATAATAATCACATGTATACACATCATATCACAAGTCCATGATCATTTATCCACATTATACATCACATATATATATATTATTTTATAAGACTACTAGATAAAAATATAATAGTTAATTAAATTATTTAATTAACAGATTTATTTTTCTGAAATCAGGGACATAAAGGAAAATTTTGAATTCCCAAGGGTATTTTAGTAATTCGGTCAAAAGGGTATTTTAGTAATTCTGTTAAAAGAGACAGAATCTGAAATTTTTAAAATTCTGAGGGGTATACGATTAGGAATTCAGGAATATATGATCTCCCTAGGTATCTTCTTTTACACATGCAGTTTTGCAGATTTGTTTTGACGCACCGATCTTCGCATGACGACGAAAACTTTCTATGAGAAATCTGAGATTTTTTTATTTTTGTTCTTCTACTACGCATGTGATGTCGCTCTCCTGACAGATTTTCCAACACTAACTACCTCAATTAATCTGATATAATCTTATTAAAGGAGACTAGCAAGGCTTCAACCGTCGCTTTATTTCTACCCATGCATACAATATCATTCAACTTTAGTGCATAGGTCTATCACTGTCATTCGGACTTGGTGGCAATCTACATGCTTGTCTTGATCTTAATGCTTGTCAAAAGTTGTGTTTAGTAGATATCATGATCGATTGGGACTCACTCAGTTGTATCTATGAAGAAAGGGGAGGATCACATACAAGTGCAACTCTTTCTCAAGTAATAGTAACAAGGTACTATTAACCCAAGATCCAACAAAATAGAAAAAGAAGAAACTAAGCCAAAAAAAGAAAAACTTTATTTAACTTCTCAAATAGAAAAACACTTATAGATCTTGAATGACTCTTAAACTTGACTTGAATACTTGAAACTTCAATTGATCTACATGTAGATACTACCTATTTATAGATGTAAAATACAAGAGTCTCTAACCTCTGTAACTCTATCTAATCTTATTTGAAATATTCTAAAAGATATTTTAAACTAAGAATTTCTTATCCCTAAAACTCTATCTAATCTCATTTAAAATATAAAAAATTAATTTATGATATTCCAAAATATACTTTAACTTCTTAATACTCCCCCTTAAAGTATACCTTTGGAAATAAGTCTTGGCTTGATCTGCAAGGTCACACCCATAACTGCCACCAAGTATGGGATCACCTATAGAAATATGACCCTCACTAAAGTGTTCTCTATGGTGCATATGAATATTACCATATAGATCTTTTCTTATACTGCCCAGAATACTTGAATCAAATTGCTCCATTCGAAAACTTTTAGGACCATCAATAACACCGCTTGACCCAGAGCTTGATCCAAACTTACTAGATGGAAGACCAATAAAATCTCTAACTGGATTTCATGCAAAAGGCACAACATCCATACAACGATCGAATTCAAGAATAGGCTTGTGCAAATTAGAAATATCACCAAATTTCTCATGGAAACTAGAAGGCCTTGATGCAAGATCTCGAGTCTCATTTGTTAGGGATCGAGCGGCACTAAGAGGGGGGGGGGGTGTGAATTAGTGCAGCGGATAAATATGATAAACTTCGATGATTTAAAAGTAACTTTCAAAAACTTCGTACGTTGAAAATAACGTTTCGTTTGAAACCGTTTCGATTGCATTGAAATTGTACATAAGAAGATGAAGAGGAAGTCGAGTAAGTAAGGCAGCAAAGTGAAGATAGTTTGTGGTATAGTAAGTTGCAAGAAAGTAAATGCAAATCGATTTATAGTGGTTCGGTCATCCGACTTACATCCACTCCCGACTTCTCTTCGCTTGAGGCCACCGGCTTTTCCACTAGCTATCCTCCTTCCAACGGGCGAGGATGAACTCCCTTATAACTCATCTCCTTTTGATGGGCTTAGGAGGAAACCCTTACAAGCACTCTCTCCTTTCTTTCGATGGAATACAAGTGAAAACTAAGGAGGATTTTTTAGAGAGATTTGAACAGAGTTTTCTTGTTTTCAAAGTGTTGTGCTTGTTATATTTCTTGCAGGAACACTTGGGGTATTTATAGACCCTAAGAGAATTCAAATTTGGAGCCCAAATTTGAATCTCTTTCATTGTTCCCAGTGCTGGCGGTGCCACCCTTGTTAGTGGCAGTGCCATTGCCTGTCAGTTGTCCCAATGAACCTTTCGGTGAACTTTCAAAAACCCTTCGGCAAGCTCCCTACTCGTTCTCGGCCAGTTCCGACAGCACTCCCAATGAATCTTTGGACTTCCGTTGAACTCTCGAACTCCCAACAATCCATCACACTTGACTTCTGGCACTTTATTTTGCTTTACGTCTTCATCGTCATCGTAGTTAATCTTGCACACACACAAACAAAACTCTACTTCGATCTAGATAATTATTACAACGTGAATTGACATTCAGATGCCTGGCACATCATTGATCGACACTTCATCCGATTCTTCGGTGCATCATCCTCTCTTGCGGCTTGTTGCCCAATCGGCGGTTGACCTCCGTAACCCCAATATCCTTGGCGTAACTCTTCTCTTCTTGGCTCGATGCCCGACATCCGAAGCCTTTTGCTGATTATCGATCGAACCTCCGGCTTGACATCCAATATCCTGACGTGATCACTTGGCGCAACGTCAATTCCTCCAGTGTCAACTGTCTAATCCTAATCGATAGTAGAACTGTGTCACTCAAAATATAGTTAGATCATAAAACATAATCAATTAGTTTCATCATCAAAATCTGAGATTCAACAATCTCTCCCTTTTTGATATGACAACTAATTGATGACTAATGGAGTTAACCATAACTCCCTGGAGTTTAACCAAACTCCCCCTATTAATATGCTATTGATAGAACACTTGGATTATCCCAAATCCAAGCAACATTCATCACATAAATTATGATAATTAAGAAACCATCATGCAAATATATAAAATATTCAATTCAATGCATGAAGTCATCAATCTACTTCTCCCCCTCTATGTCATCAACAAAAAAGAGAAGTTGTATCATAGCTAGCTTAAAAGATATATAAGTTTTACAACCATACATCACTTTAAAACATTCAATCATAGCAAGTTTTTAAATTCTTTCTAAAGATAAGCAAGATAGCAATTTTTCATCATTTGCTTCTTGTGCAAGTTTGTACTTTGCTTTTGTAGCACGCTAGCAACTTTTGAAATGTTCAAGATAGGATGTTCCTTCATTTCAATGATCGAGCAAGCAAATTTATCATTGAAGTCACAAGCTAGCAATGAATCTTCTCCCCCTTTGTTTTTGTCAAAAAGAAGGGAAGAGTGCAATTCTTTTCCCTTTACATGAATTTTGAACCTATGACAATCAATAAAGATTAAAGAGAAGGTTTATATCCATGAATTCATCAAGCAAATTCCATTCAAGAATAAGACATCAAGATTACGATATAGATAACAATTTTCTTAAAAGGATTTTAATTAAAAAAGAATTCAAGTTGTTAATCTGTGAGATCAAGATCATGAATTGTAAATATTCTCTTTAGCATCAAATTTTAATTCATGATAAAGGGTATACAACCAAGAATCATGATACAAATAAAACATATCATTATCATAGATCAAGTCATGATTCAATGATTTATCATAAAGTAAATTTCATTTATATCAAATATTCAATTTTCTATACAAGGCAAAGAAATCATGTCACTTCTAGGATATAATATCAAGGCTCAAGAAGAACATGATTCATTTGAGAATGGGTAACACAAAGAGCATCTTGATTCATGCATAAAAATTTTAATCAAGATTACATTTCATAAGAAATTTCAAGTATCAAATATCAAGTAATAATCATGTTTCTTGAAATTTCTCAAGTCAAGATGTCAAAAGAAATTTCATGATTCGGTTGAAACAAAATCTCATTCAAGTCAATTCGTCAACTCAAAATCCACAATTAAATCATCAAAATTACTTTCATAATTTGCGAGATTCATAAGATATCATGAAATCATTAATCTCGATAAGAAGGGAAAAGCTTTTTCCTTTTTTAAGTGATTCTTTTAACATATCATCAAAATCTCATTCATAATTCAAGTGATTCACAAAATATCATAAATGAATTCATCACTTGTTTTTCATGAAAAATAATCAAAAATTTCAAGAATCATACATTTTCCTTTTAGTGATTAATTTCGTTTGAATATGCCTTTGTCTTTTAATGTAAAATAGAGATAAGCATGAAAGTTCAAGACATATAGGCTAAAAACTTCAATCATTATTTTACATCAACCAATATTTCAAATTTTCACATGATGTATACAAGCCATAGATGCAAAGAATTCATGAAAGCAAACCAAAGTAATCAGGTCATTTCTAAGTCATGAAAGATATGAAATCAAAGCTTAAGAAAGTCAAGAGGGACATGATTCATTTGACAAGTCCTTTTAGTAATGATTCATCATAAAGCAAATTTCTCTTACATCAAGGCAAAGAAAGATCATGTCAAAAATTCCAAAAAGTTTTTCAAGCCAACAAGATCACATTTGAAGGATAAAATATATCACAATCGTAAATGTCGATAAGTGATTCATTTGTGTGCAAAACCACTTAATTCATGCATAGGAATTCTAAATATCAAACATCAAGATATCAAGACTTGGATTGTGATAAAGCTCATTCAAGTTCGAATCATCAAAACCATTAACATAGTTTTTGAGATGCATAAATGACATAGATTTGAATTGTTTTCCTCTTTGGTAAATGATAAAAAGAAGCAATCATAGAGGAAAATATTTTGATTCACAAAAATATCTCAAGTCAAGAATTTAAAGTCATGATTTCTAAAGATCAAGAGAGGAGTTATAAAATCATTCATACTCATTTTGTCAACTTGAAACTCATAATCAAATTATCAAAATCATTATCAAGATTCAAGAGATGAACATAATATACATAGATTCATCATTTCTCTTTCATCAAAAAATTAAAAACTTTATTGAAGAATTTTCAAGAGACATGCATTTCTCTTGCATTAATTTTATATGAACATGCCTTTGCCTTTTTTAAGTCAAATAGAAACAAGCATGATCGTTTAAGACATAAAGGCTAAATCTCGTGTCATGAATTTCAAAAGATATCTCAAGTTATTAACATCACATTAAAAAAGATATTTCAAAAAGATATATCGATAAGTAATTTATTTGTATCATTTCATTTGAATTCATGATTCATTTGGTAGGTTCTCCTCTTTAGTAAATAAAAAAAAAGGAATTATAGGAGAACAAAATAAATTAAGGGAGATAGAATATGGTTGAAGCATTGAACATGATTCATATTTATAATGTATCTTATGTCATAAATATGAATCAAACATTTGTCAAATCTGAAATCATCCTCAAAATCACATTCAATAAATTCATATATGATAAGCATGGATTCATGAATTTGTATTCAATTGAAAAAATTAAAAAACTTTAGAGATAGAAAGATTTCAAGAAACATGCATTTCCATTATATAATTCATTTCATATGAGCATGCCTTTGTCTTTTATTGTAAGATAAAATAGAAATATCAACATTCAACACCAAAAGACAATCTTCATTATAAAAATCATCAAGACAAAAATATAACACATTATGAGATTCAATTTATCATGATAATGTGTTTCATTTTAAGTTGTTTGTTTCAAACAAGTGTGCTCATGTTTCAAAAGATGAGTATCAAATTTTGAAACCAAAACATGAGTTTGTCATCAAGATATAACAACTTTTTAACATTTTCATTTTATCATTATCAATGATGATTTCATAAGGTATGTTCAAATATTTTCATGAAAGTCATCATCATACAAATTCGAAATACAAGTTTTATCATTAAAGTCATCAAGATCAAATGCATCAAACATCATGATAGTGCATTTTCTCATCTTTATGAGTTTCAATTTATGTGATTTAATCTTTCATAAGAATGTTTAAATGTCATGTATTTGTTTTCATGTGAGCATATTCAAATCTTTTTATGAAAACATGTATCAACAAGATATAAGTTTAGTCATAAACTTGTCAAGACCAAACACATCAAAAATAAAACATCATGATAACACATTTTCAATTTTTATGTGTTTTATTTTATGTGGTTGATCTCATATAAGCATGTTCACATTTTTACACAAAAGCCAAGCATCATATAAATTTGAAATTATCATCAAAATCTTTCATTCCAAAAATTTGTTAGGAGTAAAGTACATTGATTAGATGTAAGCATGCTCAATTCTTTTGTATAAATGATATTTATCAAGTTTAAAACTGAAAAATAGATTTCGTAACATAGATCAACAAGATACACATGATTTCGTATTTTCATTATGTTATTATGAAAAGTGATATGGAATTTATCAAGATAAATATTCATTGGATTTAATCTTGTTAGGTGTACAAGCATGAAATGTAATTATCATAATGATTCATTTTGTGTCAAAAACCATGCATTGAGTTGTTATTTCAAAATCATACATGAGATTGATCTTGTCATAAGTTAAGCAATCATCATTTATATTTTTAATTTTCAAAAATTACTAGAAAGAAAAAGCATAAAAAAAATCCTACCAACTATATTAGGCAACTCATGAATAGTTCAAGTAATTTCATAATAAGGAAAAAACAACTTGGGTGAGTTTCTTACCTCATTGTCGAAAACCGTCAAAGCGTAGTTTACCTCTTCTTTACTTGATTCTTCTTGGTGTCTTCTTCTTCTTCTTCATTGGTGGCCTCATTCTCTATTCAAATTCATTGTTTATTTTAGATTTTTGTTTAATGAACTTATTTGAAAGAGCTCAAAATCATACAATAAGAGGTTTACTTTCGAGTCTTTAACTCTACTAGTTCCCTCGTGCGTGATTTTAAGTATCCGCCAAATATCAAAAGCCATTTCGTATGTAGAAATACAATTGAACTCATTCTTGTCCAAAGCATAAAATAAGGCATTCATAGCCTTTGTATTCAATGAAAAAGATTTTTTCTCTAAGTTTGACCATTCGTTCGTCGGTTTAGAGGGAAGTTGAAAATAATTTTCAACAACGTTCCACAAATCCAAATCCATTGAAAGCAAGAAAACTCTCATTTGAGTTTTCCAATAGGTGTAGTCCGACCTGTTAAAGAACAGTGGACAAACAACCAAAAAGCCCTCTTGAAAGTCATGAAGAGTCATATCTTACGGGTGTAAATCCGAATGAGAAATAACGTAGCTCTAATACCAATTGTTAGGGATCGAGCAACACTAAGAGGGGGGGTGAATTAGTACAGTAGATAAATACGATAAACTTCAATGATTTAAAAATAACTTTCGAAAACTTCGTACATTAAAAACAACATTTCGTTTGAAACCATTTCGATTGCGTTGAAAGCGTATATAAGAAGATGAAGAGGAAGTCAAGTAAGTAAGGTAGCAAAGTGAAGATAGTTTATAGTATAGTAAGTTGCAAGAAAGTAAATGCAAACCGATTTATAGTGGTTCGGTCATCTGACCTACATCCACTGCCGATTCCTCTTCGCTTGAGGCCACTGGCTTTTTCACTAGCTATCCTCCTTCCAACAAGTGAGGATGAACTCCCTTACAACTCCTCTCCTTTTGACGGGCTTAGGAGGAAACCCTTATAAGCACTCTCTCCTTTCTTTTAGTGGAATACAAGTGACAACTAAGGAAGATTTTCTATAGAGATTTGAATAGAGTTTTCTTGCTTTCAAAGTATTGTGCTTGTTATATTTTTTGTAGGAACACTTGGGGTATATATAGACCCCAAGAGAATTCAAATTTGGAGCCCAAATTTGAATCTCTTTCATTGTTCCCGGTGCTGGCGGTGCCACCGCCTGTCAGTTGTCAGACTGATAGTGTACAAGGCGGTTCCACCACCCAAAGTAGCGGTGCCACTGCTCATGCTCTCGGGTGCTGGGCGGTGCCACCGCCCAGCACTTTTCAGCATATTGGTTTGGGCCAAAAACTTGGCCCAAACCGGTCCAAAACAAGGCCTAATGGGCCTTTACTTGGGTTATAGGATTAATACCTAATCTTAACCCAAATTAACATGCTAACTACGAAATTAAAGACATTTCCTAAGCTATTACAAAGTCCAACAAGTCAAGACTTCTTTCGGCGAGTTTCCGGTGATCTTCCGACAGTCTTTTGATGAACCCTCAAAAACCATTCTGTGGACTCCCGGTAAGCTCCCGGACTTCACGATGATCTTGGCGAGTTCCAATGAGCTTCTTTGGCAAGCTTCAATCTTTCTTGGTAAGCTCCGCAAACTCCCGACGAACCTTCGGACAAACTTCCAAAAACCCTTTGGCAAGCTCCCTACTCGTTCTCGGTCAGTTCCGGCAGCACTCCCAACGAATCTTTGGACTTCCGTCGAACTCTTGAACTCCCAACGATCCATCACACTTGATTTTCAATACTTTATTTCACTTTACGTCTTCATCGTCATCATAGTTAATCCTGTATATACATAAACAAAACTCTACTTCGATTTAGACAATTATTACAATGCGAATTGATATTCATTTGCCCGGCACGTCATTGGTCGGTGCTTCATCTGATTCTTCGGTGCATCGTCCTCTCTTGTGGCTTGTTGCCCAATCGGTGATTGACCTCTGCAACCCCGATATTCTTGGTGCAACTTCGCTCTTCTTGGCCCAATGCCTGACATCCGAAGCCTTCTACTGATTGTTGATCGAACCTCCGACTCGACATCCAATATCCTAACGTGATCACTTGGTACAATGTCAATTCCACCAGTGTCAATTGTCTAATCCTGATCGATAGTAGACCCGCGTCACTCAAAACATAGTTAGATCATAAAACATAATCAATTAGTTTCATCATCAAAATCCGAGATTCAATATCATTTTTATGTAGAGCATTCATTTCTTCATTCATGGCATCCTCTCACACTTTAACACCTTTGGCTTCATCAAAATAAGTAGGTTCAAGATCATTAATTGATTAAGAAAATAAATAGTTACATATGTTTACATTGTCTCTATCTCTGTAACATGTTAGTTTGACAATTGTTCTTTTTTATTTTCTCAATGTTGGAATTTTCTCATTATGAATATCATTATTCCCTCTATTGGTTTGCTCCATCATTGATGATGAAGAAATAACTGAAGTAGATACAAATGAGAAAGGAGATTAGCCAAAAATCCATAGGAGCATTAGATGACAAAGGAATCTTAACTACAGATTTTGAACATGTATCACTTTCATTATTATTATTGATATTTCAAATAAAATTACTTATGAAGGATAATAATAAGAAATTTCATCAAATACAATATCTTGAGATACCACATACCTATATGTTTATGGATCCATGTATTTCCAACTTTTCTTTCTTTCATCATAGCCAATAAAAATGCATTTCTTGACCTTAGCATCAAGTTTGCTTCTCTTTGAGTTTGGTATATGAACATAGTATGAAGAACCAAACTTTGAAATATTTAACATTTGGTTTCTCACCGAACATGAGCATATATGGAGACTTCTGATTGATTAGACTAAGAGGAGTCCAATTAATAACATAAGATGCACATGCCATACCTTTTGCCCATAAGACTTTAGGCAAATTCTTTACATGAAGCAAACACTTACAAGTCTCTATAAAATATCGAATCTTTCATTCAGCTATACTATTTTATTGCGGTGTATTTGCACATATAAGTTTCCTTTAAATGTCATACTCTTGAAAGTGATCTATCAAAAGATTGCCTATGTATTTTGTCATATTGACAATCTTCACAACTTTATTACCACTAAAAGTAGTAAGATTAGGAAGTCCATTTTGCTAAACTTTTCTACATTATAATTTTCAATTTAAAAAAAATTATATAACTAAGTCTAGCATGTCAGATTGATGCACCATCATTAGTACTCATCTTATCAACATAAGAGATTGATACTGATAAAATATATAATTCCTTGACTCTTTTACCATTATATCTACATTTAATTTTTTTATATTGTGAAGAAATTTGACTTCATTAGGACTCAAAGAATATAAATTCTAGCATCAACTACATTTGCAACAGAGAAAGATTTTTCTTCGTACCTAGAATATAGTACACACTTTTTAATATAATAAGATCATTGTCTTTATCTAAGATTATGATAGTGCTTTCCTTTTTCACTTTGTGAACAGTATTATTTGTCATGATAATTGCATCATTGCCTTCAGATTGATGAAGATTGGTGAATTTGGAATCACCACCAATGAGATGATAATCACACTCTAAATCAACAATCCAATCATTTTCAAAATTAATAAATGTCATGGCCTTATAGTAGTTTTAGCTATAAAGCATTTGCCCCAATCTTCATCAGTAGCATTAGAATAATCTTCTTTATTAGTAATATTTTTTTCTTTAATCTTCACATGATAATTTTTCTTGATATGGCCTAACTTGTCACACCTATAACACTTGATCTTCTTTCGATTTGCACCATTGTTTGAAGAAGACTCTTGTTTGCTATTAGTATCATCCTTCTTCTCTTTATTGTTATCATTACACTTTTTCTTATTTGTAAAAAGGGTATTTTCATCTCTCCCTTAAGTAGAAACACCCGTTATTTGATGAATTAGGGATTCCTAAGAAGCAAGAAGATTTTTCAACTCTACTAAGGATGATTGTTGAATTCATTCTTGAATAGATGTAATATAAGAAATATATTTTTTCGAAGACCACGAAAACATGTCATTTCATTCATGCATCATAAATAGTCTCATTTGGATCTAAGAGTGATCTCTGAATATAAATTTTTAATCTTAAAAAAAATATTAAGAAATTAAGAGATCACCTTGGATAGTATTTGATAAATTATTTTCTAAATAATGAAGCAGAGCCATATTCTTTTTGTTGAGCAATGCATCAAAAGTAATCCAAATATGTGAAGCTAATTTGCAAATAATAATGTGTTCAAAGAGATAATAAGAAATAGATCTTTTTGATACAAATTCAGCCTTTGCATTTAAAATCCTTTATCTCTTCATGGCGTCTCCATCTGCAGCATACGATGTTGTTGTTGCATTGCCACCAACCATATCCTATAGATCTTCTCCTCTAAGATAAGATTTTAAATAAGTCTTCTAGATTTTGTAGTTAAACTGATTGAGAAGTTCAATACCAAATTCATTAACTTGACTATAATATTTTATAGTTGAAAAGGATTATCTTCTGTATCAAGGAGATCTTAAAAACACATATTACCAACCTTGTGGCACTTGAAAATATAGATACCATGCGAATAAAGGGGAGGATCACATGCAAATGCAACTTTTTTTTAAATAGTAGTAATTGCTAGTTACAAGTACCCTATAAATCAATCACATGAGTGATGACACATATGACATACTATATAGTCTTTTTTGTTATTATTATTATGTCATTTTCTCACTTTATATTGCTTGATTGATATATTGTGATATCTTTAGATCTGCACAATGAGAATTGGATCATGATGAGATCATGATAATGAGACCAATTTACCTGTAAATATAGACCATAAATATTCTTGATCATAGTTTACTCGAGAGAGACATTAAGATAACCAGATAGACTGGTGTACTATATACCCATCTATATGATAAAGTAGTTGATCTGATAGCTATATGTTGTTAGGGATTGAGTGGCACTAAGACGGGGGAGGGGGGGGGTGAATTAGTGCAGCAGTAAAGAACGATAGATTTTTTAGCGATTAACACAAGTTTGGAAACTTCGTACGAATGAATGCAGCGTTTCATTTGAACCCTAAAAGATTGTGTTTTAACTTTAAAGCATACGTAAGAAGATGAAGATGAAGTTGAGTAAATAAGGCAACATATGAAAATGGTTTGCAGCAAGGTAAGTTGCGAGAAAATAAATGCAAACTGATTTATAGTGGTTCGGTCATCCGACCTACATCCACTTCCGAAGCCTTCTTCGATCAGGCTCCCAACTTCCACTGGCAAATCCTTTCGAAGGGGAAGGACCAAATACCCCTCTTATAACCCTTTTACAAGAGGTTCACACTCTTACAAGTTTTCACAAAGAGAAGGAAATGAGGTGAACACTTAAGCAAATGAAGAACAAGACTTTCCCAAGACTTATTTGCTCAAAATCTAACTCTCAAGGGTTCCCTTTCAGTTGAGAAAGGAGGGGTATTTATAGACTCAAAGAGGTTCAAATTTGGGCTCCAAATTTGAACTCAATTTGAGTTTCCTGTCTTTGAGGCGGTGCTACACGCTTTAATCGAGGCGGTGCTACACTGTCGATCAGCCTGCAGACTAACACAGGCGAGCGATACTACCGCCCAGCCCAGACACAGCGGGGCGGTGCTTATCGCTTCACCCCGAGCGGTGCTACTTTGGCTTTCAAGCGCTTGGCGGTGCTCTTTGCCAGCTGTGTTCTTCGGTTTGGGCTAAAAACTTTGGCCCAAACTAGTCCAAATCAAGGCCCAATGGCCCCTACTTTGGGTTTATAGGATTAATACTTAATCCTAACCCAAATTAATATGCTAACTACGAATTTAAAGACATTCCTAAGCTATTACAAAGTTCGCAAGTCAAGTCTTCTTTCGGCGAGCTTTCGGCGAACTTCCGGCTGTCTTCCGATAATCCCTCGGAAACCATCCTGCGGACTCTCGACAAGCTCTCGGACTCCACGATGATTTTGGTGAGTTCCCCCGAGCTTCTTTAGCAACCTCCGATCTATCTTGGCAAGCTCCATGAACTTCCAACGAATCTTCTGGTGAACTTCCGAAAACCCTTCGGCAAGCTCCCTACTCATTCTCGACCGATTCCGGCAGCACTCCCAACGAATTTTCGGACTTTCATCAAACACTCGAACTCCCAACGATCCATCGCACTTGACTTCGGCCCTTTGTTTCGCTTTACATCTTCATCCTTATCGTAGTTACTCCTGCACAAACAAACATCCTACTTCGATCTAGACAATTATTACAACGCGAATTGACATTCAGTTGCCCGGCACATCATTGGTTAATGCTTCGTCCGATCCTTCGGCACATCGTCCTCTCTTGCGGTCCGTTGCCCAATTGGCGATTGACCTCCGCAACCTCGATATCCTTGGCGCAACACGCTCTTCTTGGCTCGATGCTCGACGTACGAAGCCTTCAGCCGATTGTCGATCGAACCTCCGACTCGACATCCAATATCCTAATGTGATCACCTCCGGCGCAACGTCAATTCCTCCAGCGTCAACTGTCTAATCCTGATCGATAATAGACCTGCGTAACTCAACACGCAGTTAAACAACAAAACACAATCAATTAGTTTCATCATCAAAATCCGAGATTCAATAATCTCCCCCTTTTTGATGATGACAACTAATTGATGACTAATAGAGTTAACCTTAACTCCTCGGAGTTTAACCAAACTCTCCTTATCAATATGCAATTGATAGAACCCTTGGATTATCCCAAATCCAAGTAACATGTATCATTATGTATCATTCATGTAGTGAGAAATATAAATCCATCATGCAAATATATAAAATATTCAAGCATCATTACATTGCATGAAGTCATCAATCTACTTCTCCCCCTATGTCATCAACAAAAAGGAGAAGTAGCATCATAGCTAGTCTAAAAGATATGCAAATTTTTACAACACACTAGCTATTTATCACATCATACAACATTTTACAATACAACATCAAATAATACCATTCAATCATAGTAAGTTTCAAGGATGGGCAATGATGGTAATTTTTACTTGCTTCTTGAGATGTGCAAGTTTGCACCTTGTTTCTCACGATAGCAATATTTGCATCCTTTGATATAACAATTCTTAGCTTCTCATAAAGTTGCAAAATAGGAATCAAGATGGTAAATTTTTGCAATGTTCGAGCTAAAAACTTTCTCCCCCTTTGTTAGCATCAAAAAGAAAGGGAGGATCAAATACTTCAAATAATCTTGCATGAGATTCAACAATAATTTGTAACAAAAATGTAAGCAATTTTGAAGAAGTGAAATTGAGCAAGATTTTTGCCTCTCTTGAGATAGCAACTTTTTGCTTCTCAATGTTCAAGCTAGCAAAATTTTCTCTTTTGATGCACAAGCTAGCAATTTTCTTCCTCTTTAATGAGCTAACAAATCAATCATGCAAGCTAGCAATAAATCTTCTCCTCCTTTGATTTTGTCAAAAAGAAGGGAAGAATACAATTAGTAAATGCTTTGATCATGACAAAATAACAAATTTACAACATGAATTTTTAGCATATTAAGTCATGAATTCAAGGGAGTTAAAAATAATGATATGAGAGAAAAAGATGATAAGCAAGCAATCAATAATGATAAGCAAGCTAACATACTTTGCGACACGCAAGTTAGCTTCCTTTCAATTTTTCTCTTTTATAACTAAGTTTTCCTTTTGCAAGCCATCAACTTTTTGTTTACAATGAGCTAGTAATTTTTATAAAATTTATAACATTTTAAACATGCAAGCTCATGAGTTCAAAAATAATGCAACTTTGCAATTTCTTTCTTCTCATTTTGAGAAGTGCAAGTTTTGCCTTTTGCAAGTTCTAACTAGCTATGTTTGTCACTTTCACTTGTGATACATAAGCTAGCAAGCTAACTCCCCCTTTGTCACTATCGAAAAGAAGGGATGAATAATATTTCAATGAAATAATTTTGCATCAATCAATATTTCAATTTTTTATGATGCATACAAAACATAGATGCAAAGAATTCATGAAAGATATCAATATGAAATATCAATAAGGATCAACACCAAAAGACATCATTCACGATTCATCATAAAGCAAATTTCATTTATGTCAAATGTTCAATTTACCACACAAGGCAAAGAAATCTTATCATTTCTATATCATGAAATATATGACATCAAGGCTCATGATTTATTTAAAAAGATATAGCACAAAGAGTAATTTGATTCATGCATAAGAATTCCAAGTATCAAATATCAAAATATCAAGACTTGGATTATGATAAAGCTCATTCAAGTTCGAGTCATTAAAATCATTAACATAGTTTGTGAGATTCACAAATGACATAAACTTGAATTGTTTTCTTCTTTGGTAAATGATAAAAAGAAGCAATCATAGAGGAGAATATTTTAATTCCCAAAAATATCTCAAGTCAAGAATTCAAGGTTATGATTTCAAGAGATCAAAAGATGAATCAAGAATCTTTAATAAGTCTTATTCAAATTCATAAAAGATATCAAGTCAAGCAAAACTTCTTTTAAATCAATATTCAAATCATGACAAGTGATATTTTAAGTGTTTGCATTAATATTTCAATCATCAAGTCATGTGTATTGAAACATAAGAGAAAAATCAAATTGTGCATGCAATGTTTCAATCTTCAATACATATTTTCTCAAGTTGAGTATCAATAAGTTAAGAGAAAATAATTTATGATTCATTTGGATTTTCTTTTTTTTTTTCAACAACATGGGAGAATCATGGTATGAAGTGAGAGATCTTGAAAGACTCAAGTTATCAAGATCACAATGTAGTTTAAGCTCATTCAAATCAAATTATTAACTTGGAACTCATAATCAAATCATCAAAATCAATTTCGAGATTCACAAAATATCATGAAATCATTAATCTCGATAAGATAGGAAAAATATCTTCTTTTTAAGTTGTTTGTTTCATACAAGTGTGCTCATGTTTCTAAAATGAGTATCAAATTTAAGACCAAAACATGAGTTTGTCATCAAGATATAATGCCTTAAAATACTCATGATATCATAAAATCATTAAGCATGACAACCAACTATCATTATCAATGATGATTACATAAGGTATGCCCAATTATTTATATGAAAGTCATCATTGTATTACTTTGAAATACAAGTTGTCATTTAGCCCATTAAGATCAAAAGCATTACACGTAAAGCATCATGATAGTGCAATTTCTCATTTTTTTTATGTGTTCCATTTCAAGTGATTTGACGTTCATATGAGTATACTCATGTTTTTCATATAGGTCCAAAGAGTAAGTTTCAAGAGAAATCATTAATACCGAAA